>VTPC01000587.1:135133-223800 GCA_011009095.1 Ignelater luminosus
GATCGGACTGGAGAAATCGTAATTTCTTCGTGTCAGAGACGCGCAATAGTCGCGGAAGAAAGTGGTTTGTTTGCCAACAGTAAGGCTTATAAATTTCGTTATCGTGGGGAATGTATAACCCAAATATAATTACGCTGGTGTCCTCCAGGAAGCAGAAATTGTAGAGGGTAGGAACGCAACCATTTTGGCCCCGTTGGTGTAGCACCTGTGTGTATACTACATTTTGGAAGCTCCGCAAAATTTTAGTAGTGCTCGAGACTCAGTGATTTCGTTTATAAAATTGTGTGTAAACGCCTGGATTTTGTTCTTATGTTTTTTTGTGATTAACGTAAAATAAGTGGTTGTTCTTCGAAATTAAAGTTTTCTCAATTATTGGATCTAGCTGCCTTTCGTCGGAAAACAGAGGTCTGCACATACCTTCTGGAAGGAAGAATTCCTGTATGAGTAAGGAAGAAAACTTGCTATGTTTTATTATATGAATTTTAATGTTTAAAGACTAGGAGAACGTCGAACTTTGTGAAATATTTTATACGAAAACTTTGCTTAGACAGGATCAGTTTCGTATTGTTTTATTGAATCATAATTTTTACAAGTAACTTTTTAACTAATTTGTAACAGGAACGTTCCCAGGTAATTTTAGCTGGTGTTTGGTAAATTGTTGCAACAAAATTACTAACTTGGTAATCATTTCTTTGTTCTTAAATGTAAAGTTCAGTTGTCAATATTTAACAATTTATGGTCAAGTTTACCTTAGTCGGGTTAATTAATATTTGAATTTTGATCTTTTGTGTTCTATTTTAAAATTTTAACGTAACAGAATCATTTCGCTTTGTTTATTGTAATAATTTGTTTTTCTTATAGTTTGTTTCTGTTTTTTTATTATTTTATCGACTCTGTTCTCCAAACAGAAATTAGTTTATGCCTCTTATTGAGATTCTTTTGTAGTGTTATTTTATTATTGTTTTTGTATTTTTGTTTGTGTGTGTTTGACTCATTTTTTTATTATCATTATTGTTTTAATAAATGTAAGTAAGGCCGACTTCTTGTATTTTTGTTTTTGTAAGTGGAACTCTGGTCCAGATAAGCAGCTTAATTTCATTATTTTGTTCTTTTGGCTATCAAAAAGCACGTAGTGTATATTCCAAATTTCAATTATAGACTAGATATCCTTGCTCAAGAGAGAAGTAAATATTGAATTGGCATTTCTCTCTTGTATCGTTTTAAAAGAAGGAAGTCTTCAGAGGACTTCCTTAGCAAAATTAAGTAAGACAAACCAAGTGCTTATACAGTGTTTATTTTGTGTATTGAGTCTCATTGGTGAAACGTCAGAGCGAGATTTAATAGAGCTTCCACGAGGTAAGTTACACACAAGGTGAGGTTTCGTAAGAGGCCTATATACAGGGTGTCGCATTCACGAGTAGTCGCGTGACCGACCATCAGAACCCTTCGATCTACGACTGCTGGCGCCCTCTTTTACGACCATCTATTAGTTTAATAAGAGTTTTGGAAAACGGTGAGCTTCTCTTTGTGAGAGATTAGCCAAGTTTATTTGAGAATCCACCCCATCTGCGGCATGAGCTACGGGATTTAACATCTACCATTGGTCTGGACGGGACTTGTGCATACTTTTGAGCATCTTCCCATTACAGTATGTAGATTTGTTTCTAAATAGTTGGTTGAATTTTGATATCTTTTGAAAATTCATTTGCACCGCCTAAACAAACGCGTATGAACTAAGACGTGATCAAGTGTCCAATTCTCATGACATTTAGCTAGAGATTAATTGTATCTTGCATCGAGAATTATTCTGAAACGTTTTTTTCAAAGTTAATGTATGAAAAATTACAAATATTTATTCTGAGTTACTATACTGACTTGATATATTAATATAATTGGTATAAAAAAAAATTTTGCGCTAACAATGAAAAATCCCTTGACAGTTTGTCATCTTTTAACGTTAGGAATTAAATGCGGTCGACTAACCTTTGTTCGCAATTTTTGTGTTCACCGTGTAATTATTGGACCATGGCACATAAATATGTATCTTTATGATAGATACAGATTAGCATAGTAAAAAAGAGGAAATATGTGACATCTACATCTTTTATTATTTATCCCAATAGTGTTAAAGAAATAAAAGTAGCTTGATGCTACTTTTTTAATTTCAGCATGTAAGCAAAGCCCTAACAGAGGACGAATGCTAGATGTAAATAACATGATGCATTAGGCATTGCAAGCTTCATACTGATGATGATGACGATTCTGTATCATATTATTTTTTTCTAGATCTTAATCTTTTTTTTTAATTTTAGATTTTTATTAAATAGAACACTTCGGTTAGATTAACATTATTACTGTTCATTAATATTTTGCAATAAATAAAACTTCTACCTTTGATAAAAACGCTGCAACAATTCTTTAATGTTTTTCAATTTACAAACAGGGTATAAATCGCTGGGTACTTTTCTTTAAATAATTTATAATCAATTAAATATTTTTAATAAAATAACGCAAGATTTTTCTCATTTAGAGTGAGACTCTCTTTTACGGGAATTCCAGCATCACCTATCATTTATTTTTTTATTTTACATTCATGAATTTAATTACATTGTGCCAATTTATCTGATTACCTTTATTTAGTTTATTGCAACAAAAATATTAACGTATCACTGCTGACAACCCTTAATTTCATATTTCGAGAGATTTCTATTAAAGAAATAGGAAGATTCCGCTACAAAATTACGAGATTTTAAAATTTAAAACACGAGAAAGTTAAGAATTGATATGATATGATAAGGTTAAAACTTATTAAGATGCATATATTAAAAATTTAATTTAATGATTAATAAAATTAGTAATTGTTTTAAACATTACTATCACATTTCATCACAGAATATTTTTCAAATCACAACCCTATAAACAAATTCTTCTAGAACGCTTCGATCTTTGATGACGCAAGCGCAGCAGCCATATTATTAAATTATATTATTAGCAGCAGCTGATATCAGCTGCTGACGTTTAAAACCGACAATGCCGACACCACAATTTCCGTTACCCTGAAAAATTTACTAAACAAAGGAGCAAATGTTACCAAACTAGAAATTCTGTAGATACCGGTTCTTTTCAAACTTGCTGTATAATGAAAAAAATCAATCAAGTTTTTAGTTTCTCCAAGTATTTATAAAAAATCGGTAGTATATCGGGAAATTGTATTAAGAAATCGGGAATTGAGAGACGATCGGGAGACCGTGAAAAAAACCGAGAAATCTCCCGATGCATCGGTAGGGTTGTCAACACTGACGACCAAACAGCGCCATCTTCGTTTTGGCGCCTAATGTAGAATCTTTCTGTTACTACGTCCATTTCTTAACAACGCCGTTGAATTAAGTGTTCCTAAAATTCTTTCAAGTGTCGTGCTTAATGGAATTTATTTCAAGTTTTAATCATTTTATTCGATAAAATATAATTTAGAAAAATCTGATTTAAATTATTCGATTATCTATATTAAGATATATTTTTGATGCGGTGTAGTACGTACAGCCAAGCAGCGCCACCTTCGTTTTGGCGGTTAGAGTGACATTTTTCGTTACGGCGGCCATCTTGAACGACGCTTTAAGCGAGCAAGGGTGTTTTTAACTCTTGACTGTGTTTTAATAATAATTAAAAGTTAAAGATGCCTCAAGATCGTAAAAGAAAACTAAAATCAGAAGATGATTCGAGCTCGAGCAGGACCACAGTCGCAACGGTATGTAATTTAATAGATTTATTGCTATAAACGTTTTATAACGGTTATTCGTTGTTAACTAAATTTATTTTAAAACACACTTTACGCTATCCGATAACGTTATTTTGCGACAACTACGCATGCTCAGAACGTTATCGTAACGCTAAAGTTTATCGGAGCCCGCTATTTTCTTGCAAATAAGCGTATAGGGATTATGAAGTAGACCAACTCTTTGAAAATCCTTTGTTCTTTTCAAACGCCGACCGATGATCTTGAAGTAACAGTAGGAGGGTAGTACCGATATTTCGAACAGATGTCGCTATGCTAATGTCAGTGGCTGTGTAGATTTATTTATGGACATTATGAATTACTAGAAAGGCTACCATTGCATTTTCTGTTATTAAACTGTATTAAATTAAAGAAGAGGATATAAATCATGCACAAATATCCAAAGAAATCAAATCTATCACAACGTATGTTTTTTATTTATACATGTATTATGTACAACTATTGTTTTTTTATCCACATTTACATTAATATTATTTTTCTTGTTTTACAAAATTTAAATAAAATAAGACAAAATTACATGCAATATGATACAAACTGCTAACTATAATAATTAACTTATTGTACAGGTTGAAATTATTTTATGTTTCTAAACTAATTACTAAATAATCCAGGAATGATTTGTGCTGAATTTCAATTGATATTTTTTATACCCATTGACATAATTAACTTGTTATGATTTGAAATGGCTTACTTTCCCACAAAACACATTATATGTGAATTTCTGATTCTTTGTTAGTCATTGAAACTAATTTAGATTCTGTTTTGTCTTGACAGATCTGTTCTCTGTGGAAGTTCAATTTAAAAATCAAAATCATATAAATAGTGCTATTGTTGAAAATATTCTTTAGAAAACAAAATTAAATAAAATAGTTTGACATTGATAATTCTTAGATGTTGAGAAGGCATATGATTCAATTACTTATGAACACCTAAAAAAACATTATTACATCATCTGCGATTCCTTTAAAACTGCAAAATCTAATTATTAATCTGCATACAAATAAAACGAAATCATTACAGATAAATATTTTTATTTAATCAGAACCTGATGTAAGCAACAAACATGGATTTGATCTATTTAATGATTCAGACATTTGTCCTGTCTCAATTATTGACTTTGCTGATACTATAATCGTTGCAAAAAATATTGATGCTGCTAAAAAACTATCTACCCTATGTACATAATAAAGTAAATCACATTAAATTAATTCAGAGTACATATAATAATAGAAATCTATAACACTTTGGACTTAAGAAATACACTTTTAAACAAAAATGTTTAAATTAAATGCAATATCTTCTGCCCTGCCTTTTCTTTTTCACAAAAATCTAGTTGTTGGTATATAAAAACTGCAACATGTCTTGGAAAGCGAGGCTCGATAAATAGCTTGAAATCTGCAACTGTTTCCTCAATGACTGAACTTGTTGTTGTTAAGCTGCAATGCTTTTTTTCTCGGTGTCCTCTCACTCAATGACTTTGAGGTTTGGATACGATCAAGAGGTTCTGTTGTAGGTAATACTTGTATGTGCACATCAGAATCTGTTAAACATGAAATTTGTAAGAAAATATTAACAGAATCAATACAAGCAAACATTATAATCTTACTTCAAACAACACCTGTTTGTTTATTAAATTTAGAAATAGCTTTAAACTTGTTTCATTTAAATTATATCATTTGAAATATCGTTTATCTCTATAATAAAACAGAAAATTAAAGTATTAAAAAATTCTAAATTGTGATACTACAATATCCTTCTTGCAATTTAATGAATTTTAGTAATGATATAAATATATATTTGTGATTATTTCAAAAGTATAAATAATGAATTACTTAACAGTCTTCGTTAGATGAGTCGAATTAGTAAATACTACTACAATGTTCTGCTGCTTGCTGGGTTATTATTGTTGGTATCGCATTTGCAGCAAGACATTTCTTATTTCTGCCTTTAATGAGATTGTCTTAAAAATGTGCTGAGCAGACCTTATAATATAAAGTTTGCACCAACCATCTAAGTTATTTTGGTACACGTGCCCATTCTTCACATCTACAATATTTATTATATCAATACAACATCATTATAATTAATCGGAAGTAACAAAACTTTTGTTCCTTACCTTCGTTTATTCTTGGGAAATTTAAAAAAATGTACATTAAACTTTCGTTATTTGCACGGCACCCTGTCACCATACAAATGCTCCTCAAAGACATTTTGTAAAAATTCACCAGCGTTAAATGAACATTAATGAATGAAAACCATGAAAACGCGTACGATACTGGTCTAACATAGGTCTAACCTCAATTACTATATGCCGGTAACATCGCGCTGCGTTTGACCGTCTTGACATCTATTCTACAAGCGCAAACCACCCTCCAACCCTGCTGGTTTGTTTACGAGCTAGTTTCCCGCTTTTTTAAGAGTTGTTTTACTTCATAATCCCTATACGCTGGAGCGAATACCGTATACGGTAACTCGGTTTGTGAGGTTACTAAGTACTTCGAGCATATACATCTTGACGATATTTTCACTATTACTAATTTATTAACAATAAATGAATAAATTGAAAACGTGTTTTTTTAAATAACCACATCCACTTAGATTGTCAGGTTATGTTAGGTTGCATTAACGTTGGTATATTGTCAGTTGTTTGCTCAAACTCTTTAAATGTTACATGCCCGCTAAATTTTTACCGTATTTGGTCATGTGACTTTATGGTTAACGGGATGTTTAACGTGAATTTGCTCAAACACTCTAATTTATTTGTAATAGGTACATTCTAAACATATAATAAGCAAGTCGCTACTATTACTACTACCATAGGGTGGGTTTAAGGGGTTACCACTAAAAGAAGCTTTTTTAGCCGCCATTTTAGGTCCAATTGGAAATACAGTAGAATTATTGTTTTCACGTAGAATTGTTTTTAGGTAGGTAATTACAGATAAATATTTATTACTATAATTTTATTAGTTCAATGAAATTAATCATGAAATGAAATGAAATAATGAAATATCCAAGTCTATTAATTTTTAATTGATCATGTTTCTAAGCCGTAAAGATAGACCGACAGCTTATATTAACATTTTTTTTTGAAGAGTTTTGATAAATGTTGTAATGATATACTTGATTTACTTTATTAAATTTCTAATTTGTCGACGTATACTAATGTTATTTTCAGGAATTGCAGATATTTAAAAAAGTTATTTTGACCACTCGAACAAATATCTTACAGCAATGGTCAAATTGTTGAAGATTGTCCAATGCTTATTTCAATGATGATTCAAAAATGTTGTGTATTTGGTTTTGTCTGTCATTGTTATTAATTATTTCAAATTTGGTTTTTAGGGCTCCAGATCTAGCTTATTCAGCGATGATAGAAGTTCAACATCCCGCGGTACAAGAACGTAAGTACACGTGGTTTTCTAGTTTGATTATCTTAATAATTACAAATCTTTGTTCAGCGCCGCTAGTAGAGAATCATTGCGTTTGCCTGGCGAGAGTAAAAGCAAAATCTTGCATTGGTTAGTTGAAGCATTGAAAGAACGTGGGCTATCTGATCTTGTGGACGAGGCGTACCAAATAGGTGCTCCTCGAAGTTTTTCACGCAAGGAATTATGTCGAGTAAGTGTAACTTACTTTTATTTGATTTAAATTATAAACTAATTAATTATGTATTCCAGAGAGACGTGCTGTTTAAAAAATATTTTGAGGGCACTATTTATGAAATAAAAAGAATGAAGGGCGACGGAGCCTGTTTCTTTAGGGCTATCGCCGATCAGCTGTACGACAACCAGAACCTTCATGGATTAATTCGAAAGCAATGCATGGATTATTTGGTAGGTTTATTATTTTATTAACGATTTTGGGTTTTTCTCAACACAACATTCACATTTTCAGAAAGCCAATCGCGAAGCATTTGCGCCGTTCATATCCGACTGCTTCGATGCATATATAACCCGAAAATCCAGATTGGATACTTTTGCGGACAATTTAGAGGTTCAAGCTGTAGCTGAGCTATATAAAAAAAACGTTGAGATATTTCAATACAATATTGGTAAGAATAAATTACTTATTTGTTCGGTGTATTTTAGATATAAGTGTTAAGATGTTCTTTCTGACTGGATTGCATTCTCATTATACTTACACCTCACTATTTAGAAGTCCAGAATATTAGCATGCCTATACAAGCTTAAGAAACTTGAAATTTTCTAATTTTTCCTAATTCATGCTTTTTCTATTACGTAATCTTATTTAATAAAACTGATGTCCCTATACAAAACGTAATCATATTTGATTTTGTTTCCAGAGCATGCAGCAAATTCAACAGCTCCAGTTGTAATACGTTATCTAATAACCGGAAGCCAGGAGCCGAGAAGTAAGTACTATTATTGTTTGGTAACTATTGCTGTTGCAATGCAAAATAAATAGTTGCAGTTAATTCTCTTTACATTTGTGTACTTAAACAGACTTTCATGTGTAACTGAAGTTACCAATACTTAATTATTTACTTGCTAATTTCAAGACACTGCAGTACTTTTATTCCAAACAGTAAAAGCTTCTCCAGGATTGTGTCTTGAGATAGCAAGATCTGTAAATGATATTTATTAATAAAAATACTTAAGCAGATATTATGCAATCATATTACTTCTTTTATAGATATGATACCAGGCATAAAGGAGAACTATGATTCTACTGAACCGTTTCGCTTATCCTATCACGGTGGGGCACACTACAATTCATTAATTATTCGTGGAAGTGAAAGAAAAGTAAGTTTCTCATATACATAATTAACATTAAAAATATATATAATATACTGTCTATCGATAATTCTATAATATATGGGTATTCAAATCATTTCAATAGATCAGAACAGTCGGAACAGTTAACTTGCATACATAAACCAATTTGGTATGGTTAATAAGACTCTAGGACACTAAGTCAAATTGAACTACCACTTATAGTTTTATCGATAAAATTTTTTACTCTTAATAAATTGCAACTTTATATGTTTTAATATTTTAATTTTAATTCTTTTTTTGCCATAACATAACACAGTTTTGAGAACATCCTTCCATATTATTATTATTATTTACAATTGATGATAGTAACATTTTATTATAAATTCTTTTCTCATTACAAGTTTACATAAATCACAGTAAGCACTACCATCATAATATACTATCTACAATTTGCTTATGAATTATTAGAAAGCATTGAGTAGTGCAATCTATACTTAAGAAATAGGAAAGTATATCAGCAAAACAAAAAAATTATTTTAAAAACTACCGAAATAAAAAGGTTTTTATATTGACAATTTGAAAGGTGTTACTTTCCCAAAAAAACGCAGTTATCAAAATTACAATTTTTCACTTGTAATTCCAGAAAGTCATGCAAACAAGAACTCTCATTCATTGCATTCATGCTTAAACAGGATACTAAGATCTATTTTAAAATACTAATTATTGCAGTGTTGTTAGCTTGCAACTTTTGTTGACTATATTGTCTTCTATCTACTGTCTTATTTTTTTCTCTTCGTTATTTTTCTTTTTTTTTATTAGAATACTCATCAACCTCTATTTTGTGTGAAGTTAACAATTCATTACATTAACTAAATTAATTAAAACAGAAAAGATGCTACATTTTTCATATCATTGTCCCTACTAATATCGCCATATCTACTACAACCATACTGTGTAATCTCGCAGTTGCATAATTTAACTATCAGGAGACCACTAAAGTGTTTATAATATGAAAATAGCATATACATAATTGGTCAATTGTAAAATAATCGCAGTAGGGTGATTTTAGCAATTATGGTCAGGTCACTTAGTGCATTCACTGGACAACAGAATGATGATGTGTATGCTATTTTCATTTTATATATGCTTGACATATTAGTTTACATTTTGATGGGTCTTGGTGGTTGATTCATTATCCAGCTTTGTATAGCAAATACGTAAGACTTGCTTTTTTGGTCTAGGTATACTGTCCTAGAGTGTTCTATTAATGGTTTCATTTCACTTCAATTTGACTGGAATGCTATTTATTGACTTTCTCATTTTCATCTACAGTATGTGTGAAAACCTTCTCGACAAATAGAAAAATTCTTTAATATTGATTTTTCGATAAAAAGTCACTTTTTCAAAAAAGTTTTGCTTTCCTTTAAATGTTCATTAACATTACATAAATTACTTTTTGTTATCCACAGTAACCAAGAATCTAGAGGAAAGCAAAATTTTTTTGAGCATGACCTTTTGTCGAAAAATTAATACCAAAAATATTTTCTATCTTTTAAGAAATTTTTCACACACGTTGTACTATATGGAATGGACACCAAAAAAATGGTTTTGTTAATTTCTTTGAAAGTAAAAGGTTTTTCCATTGATTACCTACTTCAAGAATTGGATGCCCATGATATGAGAAAATTTTATGGAGAAATAGTTCAGTTATTATTTGTTATATCTTGAACTTGCAATACAGTGTATTTAAAAAAGTTCACATTATATGAAAAACATGTTCTTGATAATTGATTTTACTTCTTTGAAAACCACAAAAGGAATACATAGAAGTTTCATACCTACCTGTCATAATCTTCGTAAAAAAATAAAGTTAAATGTAAATTAAAGTAATATAATCTAAGTATCAATAAATGCGACTTAGGCGTGTGCATAATTATACTGGGTGGTCCATTCGGTAGCGGAATTTTGAAAAATCGATTATAAAAAAACTACAAGAGATAAAAATGAAATTCTTTTTTTATTCTGAAGATAAATGTTTGGGGTTTAGTGAATTAAGTTTTCGAAGTGTGAACCCTCGCTGGTCACAATGTGGCGGAGCCTTGTTTCGAAGGCCTCGGTTGACCTCTCCAGAACTTCGCGTGTAATGCCTTTGATGACGTCTGTGATGTTCTTTTTGAGCTCTTCTATAGTCTTGTAGACTCTATCCTTGATATAACCCCAGAGAAACAAATCGCAGACATTGAGATCGGGAGAATAGGGTGGCCAGTCTATGCCTCCTCCGGTCTTTTGGGGGGGCATCTAATCCAATGATTCTCTCTTCGAACTCTTCCTTGAGACAGTTGAAAACTTCCTGGGTTCGATGAGGTCTCGCACCGTCCTGTTGAAACCAATAATTGTTAACCATCCGATTGAGCCTGGCCTTTTTGATGAATTCCTTCAGAATTTGATCCTTATAGGCAACTGCAGTCACATTGGTGTCCAAGAATATCGGACCGAATATCTTTTTGGCAGTCACAGAACACCAGACAGTTACTCGCTGAGAGTGGAGTGGGGTCGCAACAGTGAAATGCGGCTGTTCACTGCCCCAATGACGATAATTCTGTTTGTTAACATAGCCATTGAGATGGAAATGGCATTCATCACTGAAGTGAATCATATTTACATCCATTTTGTCATTCTCGATGCGGTCGAGGACTTCATTGGCGAAATCGAATCTTTGGGTCACACTTCGAGGGCTCAGAGCTTGCACAATCTGTATCTTATACGGGAACCACTCCAGGTCCTGATGGAGGATCCTTAGAACACTGGATTTCGAAATGTCCAATATCTGTGCGGCTCTTCGTGTCGACGGACCGGCCTCTTCTTCGAAGTGCTGTTTGACGCGCTTCACATTCTCTTCTGTTCGGACAGTGAACTCTTTGGTGGTCATTCCTGCCTTGTCATCCAACACACTTCCGGTCCTCTCAAACTTGGCCATCAATCTATTGTTGTTTTTGTAAGAAATCAATTAATTAATTTTAAAAATATTGAGCAAAAATTTAATTTTGGCCTAGATTTTTAACTACTCACTTTGAGATGGTTTCAGCTTTAAGGGTCGAATGTCTGTCCACCTCGGTCCTAAAGGCTCTCAGTGTTGCCGCCGGACTCTGTCCATTTTGGTACCAGAACCGTACCAATCAAAACACTTGGCAACAAAACCCCAGACCTTTGTGAGTATGCCTACAAAAAATGACGTCAATCGGTTGAGTGGTTTGCGAATGGCGGCAATTTTAAAATTCCGCTACCGAATGGACCACCCTGTACAAATAGGGACTTAAAACTGACAGAATCATAATTTTAAGAAATCAATTTTTCAATGCATTGTCTGCACGTTTGTTACTACAAGGTGTCTACCATTTCACTTTTATGCCTGATGTCTCTACCACAAACAGCGATTTAGGGAAGGAGCTATCCTATAATTGTTACACTACTGCAAAAATAAAAGAATTTATCATATTTGACATAAACAATCGATAACAACAGTTATACTATTACCTCTTCTTGGTTGCATGTGTAGTTTTCCAGTAAAATTGCTAGATCTGTCAAATCCAATTTCCTATAGGAAGTTTATTTATGTAATTATTTCTAAATTATAATGAACATCTTTACTTCTAGAAATTTTTGGACCAAATAAAAGCCTGGAGTTCAGAAACGCTAATTAAACCGAAAAAGACAAGTTCAGCGCCGAAAGCAATATCAAAAAAAAGTGGTAGCTACCCTAGATCTATCGCCGGAGATCAGGAACCAAACAAAGACAATGAGAAGAAGGAAGAAAAACCAAGTTTGAAAAAACGTAGCCCAGGACCACTTGTTATAAAAGAACCACAGAAAAGAGAAGAAAAGAAAAGGAGGATAACTCCATCAGAAGAGAAAAGTGATAGTGAAGACGATGCAAGCTCAAGTTCGAGCTCTTCCGATGAGGTATGTACTTCAGTGACTTTCAACGCTTTGTATCTTCAAATTCAAACACGTACGTTATCTTATTCGTTTAATCAGATCATTTTCATGTTGTCTAATAAAATAATTTCATATTATCTAACATTGTATAATTAATACAGTAGACCTTGCCTCGGAAGAACATATGGTGACCTCTAAAAAGTTCGCACCAAATGAAAAATTTTTATTTTGCATGTCTGAAAACCAAAAACCAGCTAGTTCGTACTACCAAGTTATGTTCTGCTGTCAATAACAATAAACAACGAAATACTTATATTATAGTTTAGCAGAACAATTTTTTATTTTGAAATATTACATATTGGTATTGCTTGCTGCAACAATATCTATTAGGCCCTTTTTTGCGGGATCATTTAAAAAGTATGGTGTGCAGAAGTTACTTGGATTGTGGCGCCGGATTGAACTGTTGTGCAAGTATTCAAGCCAAATGCATTACAAAGTTAAACTATTAGGTATTATTATGAGATATTGTTATAAAGTATGTTGTATTATCTCTATTCAAGTATCCTATTGTCTATGACTTTCTTAGGAAGCAATTTCGGACAATTGTTTATAAGACTTTCTGTTTAATATTTAGAAGTGGGACTTCATCCCAAAATGCGCTCTTAAGTTTTTCTATGTTCAAGAACTATATAAAAAATAAACTTAATGTGGAGGAAACCCCCTTTTTGTAAAAAAGTTGTTTTCCTCTGTCGATGATTATTTCCTTCTTATTTCCAATATGTTATGTCACGAATAACCGTGAGATAGAATACACTTGCCATATCAAAACAAAACGAAATACCTAATCAAAGCTGGACATCAGAAAAAATGAGAAAATACTTCGAAGCTCACCATTGACAGCTCGGAAACTATAAGAGTTACAAAGTTTGTTAAATTCTGAATCTAAAAATCTAAAAAGAAAGTCGATCCAAAAAGTTAGATTGGATTTCTTTTTTCAGATTATTATTCAGTATCGAAATATGCATCTTTGGCCTAAATTTCCGAAATTCCAATAGTAAGCCTCGAATTGAAATACCCAATAGTATTGCGTTCATTCATTTTCAATGAAACAGAAATCCTGAATTTATTGTATGCAATTTCTTTAAAACCATCATAATTTCTATCTTGAAAGCGTTTCTAAAATTCAAAACTTCCTCCTTCTGAACTATATTCAGTAAAATCAAGACCAGCAAGAAGACCTGTGAATTTGTTTCTTTTTCTAAGGCAACGAAATTGTGCATTGTATTTACAACTTTTATTCTTTACCAAAGAGGTTTCAGAGATCCCAACAATATTATGTACCAAGGTGCTAATTTATTTATAATTATGTTTTCAGGATTCCAACGATAGCACAAGTGGTGATAGGAGTACATCGCGCAGTACCCGAACGTAAGTCCACGAGATCTTATAGTTTGATTCCTTTCACAGTTTCAGATTTCTGTTTAGTTCTGCTAGTAAAAGATCAAAAAGAGTCCGTCTGATCTCACCACAAAGTAAGAAAAGTGAAATGCTGAGTTATTTAATTGAAGAACTGAGACATCGTGGACTAACCGATCTTGTGAAAGAAGCCTACCGAGTATCAGGTGCTCCTCAACGTGTTCCACGCGGGGAATTGTATCGTGTAAGCGAATAAACTTCTGTTTGTACATAAATTAATCAAGTTTTGAATTTTGATTTAAATTTCAAATGCTTAGACGAGGTTTTACAGTTTGAAATAAACAACTCTGCATTTCAGAGAGGCGGATCATTCAAAAGATACCTAGAAAGTACCATATACGACATGAAAACAATGAAAAGTGATGGAGCATGTTTTTTCAGAGCGATTGCTTATCAGCAATATGAAGATCAGAGTTTCCACGTTTTGGTTCGCATGCAATGTATGGAATTTTTGGTAGGTTTCGATTTATTAATTCAATATACTACTTTAGTGATTTGATGTTTTTCTGTCAACACAATATTTACATTTGCAGCGAGCAAACCGTGTGGTATACGAACCTTTTATAACAGGCGATTTTGAAGAGTATATTGCAAGAAAATCCCGAGTATGCGAATATGCTGATAATGTAGAGATTCAAGCAGTTGCCGACATGTATCAAAGGAACGTAGAGATTTATCAGTACAATGTTGGTAAGTAAATTTTAGATATAAACTTTAAAATGTTTTAACTAGATCTACCTTGGTACCTTTTCTTAAAATCCTAAAGCTCAATTTTATACTGAAACAAAGATCCAATCCACACTGCACAAATCTAAGTTTAAAATTTTTTTCATGGTCAACCACTATGAAATTCTTATTTGATCATACAATATAATGGTTTTACATTTTATGTTTCAAGCTTACTATAAAACTTTAAATTTAATTCATGCTTTCATCCTGTAAACCTAGAGAGCATATAAACCTCAATCTCTAGCATTCTTTTCATATTCGTTTACACTGACAAAGAGAGATAAGGCATGTAAATGTTACACCCTTAATCCTCTAGATATATTGTATTTAAAACTAAATTATACCAGCATTATTTACTTGTATTATATTCAAATCATATTAATACGAAATATAGTCACATTTGTCTTTTTTTCCAGAGCATGCAAACAATCCTGAAGCTCCACCTGTTATCCATTACTTGATAACTTGCAGCAATGAACCTAGAAGTAAGTATTATTCTTAATTAGTATTATTATTTGTTAGCAAAAGTAGTTTTTCAGTTTTGATTGATACAAGAAAAATAGTTTTAGTAAAGTTCCTAATTACCTGAGTGCTTGTGTGAAAAATGTATCAGAGAAGGCAGTGTGAATCATCAAAATCGACGCGAATATATGTATGTCGCCATAGGTGCACCACAAACAAAACAAAACAGAAGAACAAATTGCAAACGCATGTGCAAACAGACGAATGTCAATGCAATGCGTAGCACATACCGATTTGCAAAATGAACTCGACAGAACAGTTTTGTGTTTCTGCGCCGATGAGTCACACTGCCTTCTCTAAGTAATACATTTTTACCTAAAGATATGTAAAATACTAATAACAGTTATAATTTCACGATACTTTAGTATTTACCTAGTTAAGGTAAAACCATTTCATTCCAAGAAATAAAAGCTTATACAAAAAGTGTCTCGAGATAAGATTTGGTCTGTAGATAGGAACAAAGATTAATCAAAAATATTTGGACAGAAATTATATATATAATTCAATTTTTTTTATAGTTATGATACCAGACATAAGTATCTATAGCGGAGCGCTTGATCCATTTCGCTTGTCCTACCATGGTGATCTACACTACAATGCTTTAATCATTCGTGGAAGTGATAAAAAAGTAAGTTTTTAGTGCATAGTTAACAAGGAAAACGCAAGTAATAGTTTCTATATTATCTATTATTACATTCTATTGAAATTAATTCAACTCAGTAACTGAAAAAACCAATATGACTATCATCTATATAAATCAATTTGCTATAGTTAACAAGACTCTTCAGGCTGCATTTTCCAAATTTGTCATAATTTTCTATTTGTGATCTTTTGGCCTTATTGATTCTAACTGAATCAATTTTCTAGTTCTTGTTGGTTTTAATGGAATTCTTTATTTTCTTATCAGCTATTAATTACTTATAGCAGCCAACAAATTTTTAATTTTTTTCTGCCCAAAAGAACATTAGATGAAGTATTTTAATCTTTCTTTAATGACACAATGGTATAAAATAATACCACAGAAAAATTGATTTCAAAACATTCCCTTTCAATGCATAAGCTTACTCGACATGTTTTACAGCACCAAAATGTTCTTGATTGACATTCAGAGTATTGGTTTGTAGCTTTTGTGATAATGTCCCATGCTGTTTGTCTTAGATTTTGGAATACTGAAGCGCTATTACATACCTTGATGGTTGATTTTTTTTGTGAGGCTTCAAAATAATGTCTTGCTACGCTTATTGTAAAATGTAACACATCCATTGATTTATTAGCAGATATCATTTGCGATTTCCGTGGATTTACCATTGCTGCATTTAGCAGATGAATAATTATAGTACCCAATACCATTCTTTTCACATATTGCGATTGTTAACGGCTTGGCTATTCAGATCTACCCCACCAATATGCTTGTTGTATTTTGTAAATACATGGGGTTGATCCATGTTATCTTTTTTCCTTTAGTCGGCGTTTGACTTTCTGTACTGGGCCGATGGTATCATAAATGGTTGCTGTAAATACAAAGTTAGTATTGTTATCCTTGCATTTGACGGGCAGCAGTTCATTATTTATGTTGAATCTGCAATCATATGTTCTGTTATCCCGAATTGTTCCTGTTGCTCTGAGCTGAATCCTTTTACTTTCAACGTGTTCAACAAGTGTAATCTACTCAAGTAATTGTCAATTGTATTATCAACACACTTCAACAATGTTAAAATTACTTTCGATTCCAAAGGCATTTTTCTTTCATTATCTTCTACAAAACCGGGTACATCTTTCGGAATGTCATCGCTGTCGTTAGATTCTTCCTTGTGCCAAAACTACTACGTCCAATCAGTAGTTTTTGCAAGATTGGAAAACCTTTGTCGACTATAATTCAAAACCGTCTATGACAAGTGCAATAGTCGCATCCACTGAGCATTCCTAAACCACTTTGCTTACAGCACTTTAATAAAAAAAATTTCAAAAGCTATAGGTGGCACAATAAAAGGAAACTTTTAAAGTAGTTGCTTGGAATGGTACTGTGCTACCACAATTAGTTTTGAGTTTTAGTAGTAGAGTCATTTTATTGTCTTGGTGAATCAAAAGTTGAGGTTTCAAGCATAGATTTTATATTGGTAGCCTGACTTGTAATCGAGATAATTGAAGATAGACTGCTAAAATTACAGTTTTTACTTGCTAGGTTTTCATTATGATTTATTGATATTAAATTTCCCACAAATATAATAATTTTAAAAAAATCTATCTCAGCAGAAACAAAATCTTATTAGTGCCAATTTTATTTGATTACATTATATTTCTAGCTGAAGTAACGACACTATTTTTCACTACAATTTCACTTTAATTAACTGCCCAATGTAATTAAACTTTGAAATGTTTAGTATTTTCAAGAATTATATTGGAGTACAATAAACATCCTTATTTTTAGGAATTTCTGGATCAGATGCGTGGTACAACAAAAAAACCAAGTGGACCTTTAAAATCTATACTTAAACATTCAGAGCATGAAGGGAGTAGCACCTCCAGACAGGCTGACAAAAAACCAGAAAGCAAGTCAGATTTGAAAAAGAAAGTTAGCCAATACCAGAAAAAGGGATGCAAATCAGACTCTGTCTCCACATTAATACAGAAAAGATCAGAGATAAAAACGAGAAAAGGTAGTTCTCCAAAAGTTAGCACTGTACAAGGAGAATCGATTGAGAAACGACGATCTCTTAGAATCATTTTGCGAGAAACTACTGAGACAAAATCTAAATCCCAAACTCGAAAAACACCAAGCAAAGAATCACATGAATCGCAAAGCAAAAAATCACATGAATCACAAAGCAGAAAAAGGAAACGCTCTCAGAGCAAAGATAAACAGAATTAGATTTATTTATCGTTTATTATAATTTATGTAAGTTAATTCATTTTTTCTTTCAGAATTTTTTTTAAACTTATTTTTCCAGATGTGCTTTAATACATTTTTTGCATTTTTGCATTTTGATAAAGAATGTCGAGTTCACAAGACATTCTACAAATAAATTTTGTTTTGTGTTAGTATTACTATTATTATTATTTGTTAACAGTTTAGTTGTGTTTGTGTGATTTCATTATCCAAAAGAAACTTGATAAACTGAATTAAATGAGGATATGGAGGTTCTACATAAATCTGAGAAGGAATATAAATAGAAAAAGGTGTATCTCATTTTTGTGTATACTGTTACTAAGTAAAGTTTTGCATAAAGAATTAAAGAATGTTATTTGAAAACATTGTTACGTTTATGTAAACCTCATTAGAATTGTAAGAAAGAATTCAAGAGTGCTGTGTTATTAAATAATTGTCAAGTTTCTGTTCGTTCTATAGATTTTGATGATAACTGTTAATATGTTTATAAATTTCTATATTTAAGAGAATACTTTGTTTTTGTTAAAAGATTTAGTGTAAAATATAAACAGTATTTTATATGTATTTACTACTAATATTGTATTGGCAAGGAAGTATCAATGTTAGAGTTGTACCTGTCTTTTGAAATTTTATAACTTTGTATTACCTAATGTAAGTTCGTTCCGTTTATAATAAAGTACTGTCAAGCAATATGAATTTGAACAGTTTATCTACTTTCTTTTTTTAGCCTAGTCTTTAGCTTCATTTTACCTATGCAGTGAGTAAACAAAGTGTACTGATAAAAACTAACAAAATTAAAACAACAATTAAACATATAGCTAAGATACTATGTAAGGTAAAAAATTGTTTTGATAGAATTTATGATTTCAAACCGTACAGGTAAAACAATACTTGGAGTCCCCTTGGCAAGAATTATAATACATTTCAGTGTACTGCTCTATATGGCTATAAGTAATCTTGTTTTAATCAACACTTTAGGTGAGTATCTTAATGATACTTCAATGATAATCAACATTTCCATTAACATGACTCATTGACAACATAAGAATTGGGCTAGTGTGAATATTATATGATATGTCGGAACATTTGAATTCACCCATCAACCTACAGATGTGAAAAGTTCATAAATGAATTTATAGGAAGCCCAGAACCTAACCTCTTACTGCACAAAATTTATTGTTGCAGGTAAACTTATTTATGGCTATCTTGTTCTCTGCATAAATTTAACTGCTGAAGTACTCTGTATTTGTAGGTTAGTGTATACGCTCAAAATGCTCCTTGTGTGCATATACCTACATTTATTTTAAAAAATTCAACAATACGAGAAAGATATTTTTATAATTTTTTTTTCACTGTAAATATTAACCATAAATGTGGATTTTTTTAAAATAAAATCTGTACTCAATTTCAATACCATTGAAGGCCTCTTTCTGAAGGATGGGGACTTCAATTCTACTTCGCTAACTAAAGGAAGAAACATACTGATCGCTCTTAAAAATCTGTATAAATACTCACTTATCAACTTAAATGATTTGTACATCAGGTGTCCTCTTGTTGACATAACATGTTGCAGAGTTTGGACGAGACATTCGACAATAATACTTAGTGTCTTGTAAATCAAAATGTGTATAGTTTAATTACATTATTAATGAAACATTCTGTGTCTATGTGGAAGTTAATGACATGGATGTATGTTTTGATACAAAATTTGAGTTCAGCACCCATATACTAGATAACACTATCTGTGATGCCACTAATTGTAGGTCCTTAGGTTTTACCTTGAGAAATTGCAAACCTTTCTGTAAATAAACCTTTATTAAATCAAAGCTAGAATATGCCTCCCTTATTTGGTATCCAATTTATAACTGTCATGTGATAGAAATACAAGATCTACATACAATCTTTACTGTGAAAAACCAAATATTAAGTTACTCAGTAAGTCACTTGTTTATTATATGTTCTAATACAAATAAAACGGCTGAAGCGATTGGCATATTTAACAATAACATAAAAACAATTGTAGCAGTATTGTTTTCATCAAATAGCTCTCTCTTAGTACCTTTTTGTTATAGCAATGTTTTTTATGTAATAACTGTGTACATTTAGCTCTGCATATGGATTAGCTGTTAAGCTATAATAAATAAACAAAATAGTAATGCTTCTAGACTAGGGTGACAAGATTTTTCCGACTTTTTTTTTTCTTATAAAGCTCACACAAAAAAATGTTAATTTGATGCATTTGAAGAGTTCTCTTCAAGTATCAACTCGTTTAAAAACTTTTGAGAGGTCGCTCAAGAATTTTAAAAGTTTCAAAAAAAAAAGAAATCAATTTTTCTTTTTTTAGTTCTTCAGTTTCTCACTAATTCAATCTTTCCTATGTAGGTTAGAGAAACATACTAAAATTTGAAGTCAGAATATTAATATTTAAAGGTCGCTCAATAATTTTAAAAATAAATTTTAATGAACTTCTAATGGTTTTGAGTGACCTTTATATATTAATATTAATTGTAACTATTTGTCTTTTATCGTAGTTTTCAATTTCAATAATGCTCATGATTAAAATTAATTAATTGCACTATAAAATAGTAGTTATAACAAGATCAAGTCGCTCAAAACCATTAAAAGTTTATAGAAATTTATTTTTAAAATTATTGAGCGACCTCTAAATATTAATATTTTGACTTCAAATTTTAGTATGTTTCTTTACAACCTACATAGAAAAGATTGAATCAGTGAGAAACTGAAGAACTAAAAAAAGAAAAATTGATTTCTTTTGTTTTTTGAAACTTTTAAAATTCTTGAGCGATCTCTCAAAAATTTTTAAACGAGTTGATACTTGGAGAGAACTCTTCAAATGAATCAAATTGACATATTTTCATGTGAGCTTTAAAAGAAAAAAAAAGTCGGAAAAATATTGTCACCCTATTCTAGACTCTAGAGAACCCAAATGAAAATCGACATGTGCCTATTCTAAAATGCAACTTTAAACCATAGGACATTCAATTAAAATTCCGAATCACTAGATAAACGTGAAAAGAGAAAAATGCAACCAGGGAAGCAGCGTGACACCTATCAACCTCAAACATGCAAAAAAGGTTAGAAGGAGTAAAAAAATGCCTCCTGTTTGTAGAAAATACCTTTTAGCACGAATCTCATTTCAGCTAATAGTGCGTTCCTCTAACAATCAACTGAGGGAACACAAGTGAGAATTTTGCATCCCTCCTTACCAATCTTGAAGATTCTGATTCTTTCCACAATAGTCTCCTTGGGTGTGATGCACGTTCCTTTTACATGCTTTTACTACTTGAAGTAAAGTTAGCCACTAAGCTCACTTTTCATGCTTATATTTAACTGAACTGCGAGGATATTACCTGAAATTCGTGCCAAAAAGAAAACGGCTACTGAATTCAAGTATCTTTATGATGACATCATTCAGTGGTCTACATGAATGCAGAAGATGATGATTAAGTATTATATTTGCATTTTGTTTTTTTTTTATTTTAAGAAGTAAACTATTGTTTGCTGATGATATGGCAGTGGTAGCAGAATCAGAACAGAACCTACAACGAAACATAAATATTTTGAAAAATAAACTATAAAAAGTTATATCCCCTAAATACAAACGCCAAAGCCAATAGGCAGAACAAATTAAAAGATTCAAATATCTGAGTTCTTGGATAGAGGAAGATGATGGTAAATTGGATGCAGAAATCAATGAAAGAATAAGCAAAACAGGTCCACTTTGGAAGTGGTCAAAAAAGTAATGATACGGACATTGAGTGAGTCATAGACACTAACAGAAAAAGACAAAACTAGAATCAACACTATGGAAATGTGGCAAGACTTGTATGGATAGGACCAAAAATGAGGAGTTTAGACAATGGTTGAACTGCAAACCCATAACAACAATAATGGAGGAAAGACAGCTAGGCTGGTTGGGCCACATACACAGAATGGAAGGAGAAAGAATAGAAAAGAAAGTGTTTAGTGCTAAAAGGCAGGGAAAAAACAAAAGAGTAATGTAGTGAAAGAGGCGACAGAAAGAGGGAGTCAAGTCTAAAACTGGTATTTAATGACTTTTGATGTTTTATGTTTTGTATATTCAAAAATTAATATCTTATGGCCCATTTCTAAGATTAACCCCCCTATTCTGTAATGTTATAATTCATTATGGCATGTAACATAATGATGTTACATAATGAATTCGTTACAGAGGTTACATTTCTGTAATGTAACAGCAATGACAATCTTTGTAAGCAAAGTAGTATAACATCAAGAATAATAGAATTTATTTGTATTATTGTTGATTTTCTTACCGTTTTTCATAGTTACAGCTGAATTGAATTGAACTCAAAATAGACAAATTTTTCTTAATTTAGCCAACTTCATTCTTTCTTATGGTTTATAAGATCCTTTCAGTATATCAGATATAATACAGTTTGTATACTCTTTTGTAAGTTAACTTTGATATCAAATATCATTATTAACCTACAATCTTTAACCATATGAGGTTAGACATAAGTGAATTTTATATTTTGCTTAAAAGTAACTTCCTAACTTTTGCAATACATAATTTCTTTGATCATTTTATTATAAATAGTGTGTAGAAGTTTTCAATTTTTGACTCTCACCAATCCCCGACTCACGTCGTTTGCATTTGGAAGCAATGCTGTGTGATTATTTTTGTTTCGTAAAACTGCCAGACAATAATTCCACATTTCCTTTAAATAACATTTTTAATTAGAAAGAAAAACAGATTCATTTTACACCATGTGTTTATTATAGTTACAATGTACAAAAGCAATTTTACTTAAATATTAAAACAAAATAAATAGTCAACAAAATTCTGGTGTATCTATTCCAACGTTTTTATAATATACAAGACTATCAAACTAGCGAACTAAATACATCAGTTAATATTATTTCATTTACTTATTTGGAATTTAAAAAAAACAAAATATTTAATCAATATTCGAATTATGTAAGAATAAATTCACTTCTCGTGTCATTACGATTCTTAAAATAAAATAGTTAGTGCTTTTTTTTTTAAATTCTTTATATAATATATTCTAATATTGTGGGCAATCTTTGGTAAAAGTTTGTCTTTATTAAAAATCTACAAACTACAGAAATGAAAAATTGTTTCTATTTAGATAATTAACACAAAATTCAAATACTACCTGATTTTAACATGGTAGTAGAAGAATGCTGAGAGTAATTTCCAACTTATTCTCTTAACTTACTTTTTTAACAATCGTTTTTAGAAAATGTTAGTTTGCTAATATTCCTTCCATTTCATTTAATATTTTTAATTAATTTATTCAACTATACAGTATCGACAATTTAAAATAAAATTCATAAAATAACAAACACAACTGAATTTATTTTCTCAAAAAATACTTTCTTAAACATTCGACTCAATTAATTTCAGATATCTTGGTTCCATTCAATATTTCTGAAACATCTTATAATATTAAAGTTCAGTATTTTGATAGTCAATGGCAACTCTAACATTCCTTAAAGATTTCTCTATGTCTTTAATTCATATTTTCAGTAAAGCTTTTTATTTTATCAATATGAATTAATAGTTTCGTATCAGAATAAGCAGTGATTGCACGTCTATGTGACTTGTAACATCAAGTATTACTAAAGAATTCTTTGGGTACAGATACCTAAAACATAATTCTGATAATGCCTATAAGTTTCTACAGAATAAATGGTAATAATTTAGGAACTCAGTATTACTGTATTGTTAAACATAATAATACTTGTTCCAAGATATGAAACACAATTTGTCGTTTTATACATATATCTTTTGCTATAGATAGTTCAAAACATTTGTAGACTACAAACGATTTCCAATACTGCAATCTTACTGTAACAATAAATTATGATCTATCTTCTCACAACTTTATTATATATATATCAAAACATTAAAATTAGTGTTAACAGGATTTAATTAAAAAAAATACATCAAAGTCGTGCAAGAATAAGGCAGAGCAATTTATATCATGACAGGAGCATGGCTTATTGATTTATAATTTAAAGCAGTATATACTCTCTAACAAAATCTTATTGGTCTTAATGTGAAAACATTAGCAGAAATCAAGAACGGAATGTCTGTGCAAAAAGAACTATGTTACTGCCTCATTACTTCTTTTTTATTTTAGGAGAAGTAGACTGAAAAACACTAGAAGCGGACATTAAATTTTCAATATACTGGCCCAAAACTTGATTTTCAGATCTTAATTTTAAATTTTCTTCTTTCACGCTATCAACCCTCTGAGATAAATCATCCAAAGTATTTTGCAACTCGAGTACCTGCGATATTAATCGAGCTTTTTCCTCCTGTTCGTCTGGGCTTGTATCAGGTTCCAAACTATGGTGATGAGGGCTTGAACTACCATTAGTAAAAGTAGATTGTATCGAATCCATACTACGACCATGAATCATGCTTGACGAGTTTCCATCAGACATAGAATTAGCTTCTGGCTCATCTGCTATGATGACTGAAAACATAAGAAAAAAAACCTGTTATTTACCAGAAAATCGTTTTAACTCTATCTCTACCTTGTGGATCATCATCTGCTAAAGGAATGTTATTAATATCATCTTGTAATTTTGCACTTGCCATTATAACACCTAGGTAATTCAATAACTATTTGTTTCAAAATGTTCCGGAAGGATTTAGATTCACGATGGAAATGTTAAACGAAAATTTTACAAATTAGTGGAGATTATATAGAAAACTACAACATTTTTTTGTACTATTCATCAATTTAATTTTAAGTCAAATACTCATTATTATGAATTATGATAAAATGTCATCAATGACAGATTGTGTTTCACATTACATCGATGTTGGTATAGTTGTGTCAACACACACGTCGACGGCTGTATATATGCTGTAAAAATATTTTAAAAATCTTTATAATAATCGTAAATAGCCATACCGTTTCTAATTATTTCTAAAAACTAAATATTAAGTTTCTAAATTAATTTTTAGCATCATTTTTATTTCTAAATATTTGAAATAATAAATTCAAGTTATAATGTATAATTCTCTAAACTGACAAACAAATCTGGATAACGTATTGAAATTCTTTACAGCCAACTGGTATACAAAGCAGAGTTGATCACTGCACTTTGTATCGAAATCGTAGGTGTAGACCCTAAAACCTGGAGTCTTAAATTTTTGTTCACTTATTAAAAAACAGGTATATGAACATAAAACATGTAGCTATTCAAGAAATCGGCTTGCACTTAATAAAGGCTGTGAGGGGGGGACTAGACATTCCCAAGTCCTCCCCCTCCAATTATGCTGATGAACGAGTAGGTCAGTAAGACAATTTTTATTTTTTTTTACTTTCATCTTGAACAGAAAGTCCGTAGTTTTATAGGAATTTTCCAAGAATCCAATTTGTAATAAATCCATGAATGTAACTTAACGAGAAGTTAAGTACCACCTTTGACTCAGTTCTTTTAATTTTCGACTATGCCACAATGTTCTTAAGCGTCACTTATTTTCTTCGGTCTAAAACGGCCAGCAAATTGAAATACTTCAGAATCAAATAAGATGTAATATTTCAGGCAATCGGGATCCAAGAAATCAAGGACCTGAAACAAAAGATTTTTCTTGATTTCGACAGACCCTTAGATGTTTGCTGATGTTGAACCTAAAATCTAGCTTTCGTATTAATCCTATAAACAGGAATGTATCGGCCTATTAGTATTCTTTGTGCTTTAAATAACATTTTGATACTGTTCTAAGATATGGGAATATATTCAAACGATAAGGTGATGCTGGAAATATGATGCAGATAAAGAGCAATAATCTCCAGCCAATGTTGTAGAAGAACCTGAAAAATAAAAAATTATTTCCTCCCTTGATCCCATCAAGAAAAGTCATCTCGGTGGTCAGTTTTCAATTGACAGCGGACAGTTCTATTAAACAGTTCCACTTTTTGCCTTTTTTAATGAACAATTGGTCTAGTACGTGATTATACGTTATAGAATCTTAAAGTAAATATCTCTTGCACCCACTTTTATCTGATCAACAGTTTGGGGCACCAATAATAAAGATCAGTTGTGTAGGTTTCTTAATTAGTTAACTTGGTATTTAAGGTTCCCATAGACCGACGTAAAATAATCGCTGCCGCTGATAAATTCGCAGCAGTTTAAGTACATGGCGGTTTATATACAGGTTCAAACCTGCACGGCATTGTACCGATGTGGCGACGTTTGTGCAACATTTTAGTCGCCCACGACTTCATTTCGCCGTTGAACGCGTTTTTATCGCTACCGTGCTTATTTCACGAGCTGAAAATAATGGCAAAAACAGAAAAGTTAATTGTTCGAAATTATCCTGTTTGTACAACTTATCGCACAAAAATTGTAAAAACAAAAAGTTAAGCTTTCTAGGTTAATATCATGGACCCGTTTCCTTTTCCTCCTAAAGAGAATGTGAAAAAAATATCTTGAGCTTTGTGGGAACCTTTATATAAATGCCTCTACAAACTGAGAGGAAGAGTTTACGAGCTTGAAACAAATGTGTCGGTAATCGGATAGAGGCTGTTGAAAAAGCCTGCGATATAAGGAAAAATAACCTCCGTCTCCGGCTTTGCTATAAGATTCTTCTGATGAACCTTCTTCATGATCTTTTGTAGCTCCTCATGGAATTTACAGAGTAAAAAAAAGTGGTGCGGATGTGGCGGTCTTCATAAGAGAGCTATTAGCAGACAATTCATCTATTACCACAGCCATAGTTTTGACTTTTACGGCCTTTTCCTTTTCAACTTCCAAATCAGTGGAAAATCTCCCTGGCATAGGGTCGCCCTTCTGTATAGAAGAAGCTGATAAAAAAGAGAAAATGTTTACATGGAAGCTTGCAGTTCCTAAAACCAAACACTTTCCTTATACTTTACATCTTATCAAAATGAAGGATGTTCTGTTACGGAAACTATTTTATGAGAAAATAATTAAAGTTCTATGGACAGATTTGATGATGAATCTCATAATATTCAATCCGCTCTCACAAAACCTAGAAGTGGGAGTAAGACTAATAACAAGCAGAATCGCTCGGTATCCCAAAGCCATTTTTTGCTACACAATCATAACAACTCAATAGAATTGTGATTATTAGACAGCTATGACGTCAAAAACTGTTCCGAATTATTCCAAACTATGACTTCAAATAAGCCGATTTGTAGGTTAGGTTATTTAGTAAACAACGAATAAGAGTCAAATATGTCTTGTATTTGCTATAATTGCTGAAGTGTAATTTTCATAGTAAGAACAGACAGTTTCAAAATACTTAAAATGATAAATAAACGAAATGTATAACTAGACATTTTGACTCCCCGCAAGAAGTTTCCTGAAGGTTCTTTACCGATATAATTGGAATCCAAAGAACTTTTACATATGCAAGCGGAGATTTGTAGAACATTTTTTTCAACGATTATTAAGACTGGATTCGTTTCGAGTTCCCAGAATGTCTAACTTCCCTCTTGCTGCATTGCGGGTGTAATTACGATTTAACAGAGATTTTTATTTTTTTTGTAAGTATATGGTGTATGCAGACTTTTATAGATTAAATAAATACTTGCTAATTTAATACATTTACATTGCTTATCTAACCGCAACATTGATTACAAAAATAAAATTCCTTAATGTCCGTCTACGAGATTAGAACCACAATATTAAATTAGTATGTAGCATCTTTTATCTTTGTTCAGGATAGTTTTTACTCTCGCTAAACAAGAGAGATAAAATATGTATTACTTCTTTTCACATTCCACCAACCCACTGTGAGTTTGGTACCGCAGAGAGGATTTCGTGTGCATAGTTTTGTAGCTTGCTTCACGTGAGAAACTAAATGTGTAAACAAAGAGTACTCCAAAATTTGAGTAATAAAGTTATAAGTAAATTAACGCATGCAATATAAATTAGAAAATCGATAACAGAAAATTAACATATGCAGTGAAATAAAAGTGAAGGGTGCAATTGAAAATTCTTTTGTTGTTGGAAGATACAGCTATAAGGTAATTGAACATACATGGAAGGATTTGATGCAATTTACTATGAAGAAGAGGAAGAAAACCCTGAAGAAAGCGAGCATGCAGCCGCCGATGTAACTCTTGTACCAGATCCTGTTGTCATTCGGGGTGCAGGCAACATGACAGTGTATGATTGAATCACAAGACCTGCATTTCGAAATTGTCACAAGTTTATTATTTTTAATTTCAGATTTGGCTTAAGCAATCGGTTTAGTACTGATTTTCCAAGTGGACTAGTGTCTCGTGTTGCTCCAGAAGAATTTAGAGAAACTGTTTTACGAATTAATAGTGTATTAAAGAAGACTTTACCTGTCAATGTAAAATGGTTATTCTGCGGTTGTTTATGCTGTTGCTGCACATTTGGATGTTCACTTTGGCCTGTGATTTGTTTAAGTAAAAGAGTAAGTAGCAGTTTTTCAAGTGACACAAAAATAAATAATAATTCTTGTACAATATTCCATTTAAGGAAACTTGATTTAAAAAGATGTTTAATCATAAACTTTAAATAAGTACTGTTGCCTTGTTTTTAACTGTATATGGAGTATAATTAATTAAAATTTCATTAATATGATAATCTTGGTAAGTAAAACTGTAACTGGACACAAAATTTCATTAAGATTATTTCTACTTGACAATAATTTATGATAACACACCAAATTATTCAAAAATGATCAAAAAGACATGATCATTATTTAAAACAACATATGAAAGTATATGAAGAATGCTATGAGAAAAAAAAGAAAAAAAAACAAAATCATGTGTAAAAAGTTGAGACAAGATTATTACCGAGTTTATATTAAACATCAAATGTTAATGGGAAGCACGATGTTAAAGATTATTGATATTTACTATCGTTAGTAGTATTATTATTAAAAAAACTCATACTAACTTATATAGAATTCAATTTATTGCATGTGGAAACATTATGTTTATCAAAATGTAAAGAAATCAGTAGATTATTATGTAAATAGAAAAAAGGTACATAAATGGGAAAATTTATGTTTTTATTGAAATTTTCTAAAAATTGTTTTAATGTTCGTGTTGAGATGAAATTAAGAAATTAAATTATAAACATTTCTGATAAAAATTATTAATCACTCAATGTTATTTTTTGGTAAATTTTTGTTTGTTATATTTTACATTATTTCATTCTTATATTAAATAATGCTTTCCTGGTAATTTTGTTTATTAATAAATATTACTAATATGTAGAAATAAGTAATCATTATTGCATATTTGTTGGTTCTATGAAAAATATATCTAACATAAGCAAATTTACATTTAAATCTTGGAATTTGTTTTGTCTATCATTGTCTGGTAACTTCCATATATCTGCATTAGAACTTATTTACTAAAATAAAACCAAATTGGTTTTTGAGGAATAATCCATTCTTGATAATATTATATATAAAGATATGCAGTAAAGGATGCATGTTTTTCAATAACTTGCAATTTGGAAGTAAACCTTACTACCCGAGGTTATAAAACTCAAGTGTGTAAAAAGTCAGTTAAATAAAAATCTTGATAATTGATTAAAAATTGAAGCAATCACTTGTTTATCAGTGGCTTGAGAGGTCGCGGCATCTTTTATCGGTGTACTCCTTACATGCACGCATCTCTTAGTTAATGTTGCACCAGCTCTTAACATGATGCATAAACTATTATATGCCATTGTTTGATGATAATCTTCAAAAAAAAGGGGGACACTGAGTCTCTCGAAAGTTATTGGCCTATTACCATTCTTAATGTTTTAGCTAAGGTGGTAGAAAAGGTTATTGACGAGCAAATATTATCATTTGTTGATAGTATTTAATTTGATAACAGGTTGCCAAAATTGTTTTAGGCCTGGTAAATAAATGATTTTTTTTGAGTGGATGTGCTTTTCTCCGATCTATCTAAAGCTTTCGATTTTCTAAATAATGAATTTACTGTGGCAAAAATTGAAAATTTGGTTGTTGTGGTAATATACACAATTGGATTGTTTCTTATTTGTATGCAATGCAATTTCTGAGATCCACAATATTAATTTTGGTGTTCCCCAGGGTTCAGTTTTGGGTCCATTAATTTTTTTGCTTTTTAATGTTCTTGCTGGTCAGTTTAATAGAGAAATAAACCTAATAAGACAGTTGTCATGAATTTCTTCAACAGAAGATGTATATCCATCAAGATCCAAATTAAAAGCAATTCAAAATTTCTTGGGACTTATGTCTATAATGTTGTAGAAAACTTCTATTAATTATGTCTATAGAAAAGTTAATTCTGGATTTTATGCTATTCAACCAACAACTTAATAAGTGTCTACCATACAATCATTAATTCTATATTGTTCCATAATATAATCCATTGGGACAGTACAACACTGAATAAGTGTGTGTTTGTTTCCCAAAAATGAGTTATTAGACCAATATTTGACTTGAGACTAGTTGATATTTGTCATCAACGTTTCATTCAGCACAAGATATTGATGCTTCCATCCTTATAATTACACTGGTCAACATGACTTTTTTCTCTTATATTCTATTAGGTGTCCCGTGTCTGCTTTAGTATGTTAATTCTTACACTACGTTCCAAATTTGGCCATGTCACATTCTTGAGAAAATCTCTATAATATTAATATGCTCTTAATATGCACGTTACATAATAAATTTTAAGATAAATGCTCAAAAATAACATGCATGACCAAATGGTTATTAGAAGTAAGTTAATTTCAACTTGTCTCAACTTATTAGGTGACATGCAATTGCAACCTCAGCACTTCGTCTATTTTTACTTGAAAACCAATCATATTAATAGATGCCGATAACAATTGCAATGAAGCTATATGTGCAGGTGACGAAGAAAATATTATTCATATAAGTAAGTGTAAGAGTGGTAATTATCAAAATGTCTCGTGAATGTAAAAATAATCCGAACTGTTTCTGTTACGTATGTGGAGAGTTTAGCATTCAACAACATAAACGTGCCATTACACCTCTGATAGAAAAGCATATTTTTTGTATTTTGGTGTAAAAGTTAGAAATCAAGGTAAGTGCTGTGCACGATGTGCATTGAGAGCGTGGTTAAACGGTAAAGCCCTAGCTATGTCATTTGCAGTTCCGATGATTTGGCGAGAACAAACAGATCATACTACTGACTGTTATTTCTGCTGTACTGAAGTCTTCAAATTGTCAAGCAAAAATAAAAATAAAATTGTATATCCAAACTTAGCCTGTGCCTCATTCAGAAGAATTACCGGTTCCTACGCCGCCGTCGGAGATTGTTAACTTCAACTTGTCTCAAGACGAAATAAATATGGACTGATGAAGAATATATACCATCGCAAGAAGATAAGCCCCATCTTATTATTCAACCGGAATTAAATGATCTAGTTCGTGATTTAAATTTGTCCAAAATCAAGGTTACAAGAATGGAAATTATTAGCTCCAAATACAAGCATTTCCATATATCGCAATCGGCAGAAAGCTCTCTCGCTATAGAAAACGACCTCTTTCTGCGTGGACATCGATTAAAAAACTGATTCATCAAAATTAAGCCTGAAAGCTGTTCTTCATAAAGGAAACAGTTTTCCATCAATTCCTATTGGGTACGTAGTTCACATGAAGGAAACTTATGAAAACATGCACGACTCCTTGAAAAAATTCAATATAAAAAGTATACTTGGTATATTAATGCAGACCTCAAAGTGGTAGCTGTTCTACTGGGATTGCAATTAGGATACACAAAGTACTGCTGCTTCCTTTGTGAATGAGACAGCAGAGCAAAAGCTTTGCATTATATTGTTAAAGACTGGCCACTCAGGAAGCAGTACACACCAGGTGACACAAACGTAGCGCATCATGCATTAGTCGAACCTATTAAGATTCTACTGTACTTCCACCTTTAGACATTAAGTTAGGATTGATGAAAAACTTTGTTAAATCATTTAATAGAGAAGATTCAGTGTTTTTATATTTAAAGCAAAAGTTTCCTTGCCAAGATTAAAGAAGGAATTTTTGTGGGCCCTCAAATTAATGTGTTAATGAAAGATCAAGATTTTGAAGATTTACTAAATGCCAGAGAACTTGCAGCATGGAGAACTAGCACAAAACTTTCTAGGAAACAGAAAATCTGCAAACTACGAAGAGCTGGTGAATGATCTTTTGAAATCATATCAATTTTGAAAAGTTTGAAAATACATTTTCTTCATTCTCACTTAAGCTTCTTTCCTCCTAACCTTGGCAATGTTAGTGATGAACATGGGGAACGTTTTCATCCATTGAGAAACGTTACCAAGGAAATGGACCAGCGAGATGTTAGCTGACTATTATTGGACATTGGTTTCAGAAAAAAAGAAATGTCACATAAACAAAAAGTATCAAGAAGAACTTTTTTAATATCAATGTATTCCTTATTAGCAATAAAATTATAATAACAAATTTTTATTTATCTTTTCTGATGTGATGAAAATATTCTCTTTTTATTTCCAGCACGAGAAGCTATACATAACATAAAATATTGCTCAAAAGTCCAAGAAAAATTTTGAAAGTTAAAATTTGTCGACCAGCATTATTATAGGGTGATTCTCAACTTGTATTTTTCCTCTTAAAGGGTGAGAGGGGAGCATGAAAGAAATCGAAGATATAAAGCTTTATAATTGGACCTACCGTTTGATATCTGAAAATTTTTGCTAACGTATTCAGTAGGCGTAGCTCATCTAGCCATTTTGATTTTGACCATTTCCGGCTCCAAAGTAGCTAACTTTATAGTCGCCTTTGACCTTTGGACAAAACTTGTCTAAGTGACGTTTTGTTATTTTAAATGCTTTACTTATAAAAAAATCAATACTTGTTTAATTCCATCATCTTGTACCCCTTACGTAGTAAATGGTATGCTAATGGACCCATTTATCTTGCCCAACCAAATGACTGGGAGAGTGTATTTAAATTTTCTGCAAAATGACTTTCCAGAGCTGCTGATAGAATGGGTTCCCTGGCCTCCAAGATCGCCAGATTTAAATCTGATAGATTTTTATTTGTGGCGGCATATGAAATCATTGGTTTATCAAGAACAGATTGCTACCCAAGAACAACTGTTGCAGATAATACACAACGCTGTAGAAAGCATTCACCAGGGAGGTCATCTTCAAGCGTGCGTCCAATCTTGGATTCAACATGCTAAACTGTGTTCAAAACAATTATAATTATTACTCTTTCTTTATCATTTCTTCAACTTTATTAAACATAATGTAAATCGGTTACAATCTTCTAATAATTAATGTATTTAATGTTACTTGTTTGATTTTCAATTTAATTAACAGTCATCTGCGTATTACAATTTGATTTCTACTTATACTAGCTGTAGGTTATGCAGGGTTAATTGTTTCAGTTGTGATAGATATTTCTCAAGTCAAGACTAGGCTATTTTTTAAATTATTGTATTACAAAATGTGGTTATGTACGGAAGTTCTCAAACATGGTACCTAACCCAGTTATTCCAACTCTGAAACTATGCATATTTTGTTAATGCAATTTTAACATAGATCGGTTTCTTTTATACCCCTCGATTATCCTTTAAAAGGAAAAAAAGAAGTTAAGAATCACCCTGTATATACAGTGTGTCCAAGATAAGGATGCACAGCATGGGAATCTTGGAAACAGTAAGAGATACAGTATCGGTTAAATGAAATGAAAGTTGACTATTTATAGGACCTTTTTGTTGGCCTTTGCAAAATCTAGATAGCTTGGATAGTTTCAGAGATACTAAAAAAAAAGTAGATTTCTCGATTTTCGTTATTATTTTTTTTTCCTTTATTTGAAGAGATATCGGAAAACTAAAACCACTTTTCCATTGCTACTTTTTGTTCTCTATTAAAATACGCTAACAAAATTTCTGTACAACGTTTTGGCTTCAAGTAACCATGATCAACCTCATTTTTTTGGTTTTGATTTTTTTGTGTTGAACGCTGCTGTGACCAACTGTAATAATTGCTGTTCATCTTCAAAATTTTGGTTGAGCACATGATTCTTGACATAACCCCAGAGGAAAGAAATTTAACGGTGTTAGATCAGGTGATCGTGCAGACCAGGGTACTGCAGAATGCATTAATTTATAGCATAAGAAATCAAAATAACCCTATCATGTTTACATCATTAGAACCGTGACAACAAGAGCTATCCAAAACAATTTTCAATTGTTTTTCCGCCTATTTAAAAAAATGAGGTTGATGATGGTTACTTGAAACCGAAACGTTGTACAAGAATTTTGTTAGCGTATTTTAATAGAGAACAAAAAGTGGGTTTAGTTTTCTAATATCTCTTCAAATAAATAAAAAAAAATAATAACGAAAATCGAGAAATCTACTTTTTTTTAAATATCTCTGAAACTATCCAAGATATCTAGATTTTGCAAAGGCCAACAAAAAGGTCCTATAAATAGTCAACTTTCATCCTATTTAACCGATGCTGTATCTCTTACCGTTTCCAAGATCCCCATGCTGTGCATCCTTATCTTGGACACACTGTATACAGTATGGAATATCCTATATATCTCAGTAAATATGCATTTTATGGAAAAATGTTTTCTGTAAAAGTTGTTTAGTGTTTAGTTTTACATTATGGGACAATACCAAATAACTATTTTTTTAAAAAAACAAAAGCGTGACGAATCAACGCTTCAATTTCTTTTAGTGGAAAGGTATCTTTTTATTGTACTCATTTGATAGAGTATGTTTTTCTGTTTCCAATGATGTAAAACTTTGATATGGTTGCATAAGTAAATTTTGATTAAAACGCAAAAAAGTGTTCGAGAATTTATTTCAATATTATTTAATGTTTTTTATAACAACTACACTGTACAGTTCATACAAGATGTTCAAAGTGTGCACCATTCACGGTTTGGCAATGATAATGATAATAATGTAAAGAGAGTTTTATGATTGCCTAGATTATTGTGCAGCAGTCAACGGAAGATTGTTTAAACATTTAACTTAGTGTTTAAAAGTATAATATTAGAAGTTTAAAAATTACAAATGTTGATTCGTGTTTGTTATTTGTACTAGCATAAAATCTGATGATTCATCTTAATGACTTTTATTAATTTTATAAAATTCCTGTGTAATCTACTATTTATTCTTTTGATAAAATGAAAGATTATTATCTACCCAACAAACATATCAATAATTTTTTTTTAAATGAGCTTATATACCAAAATTAAAATAGCTTGAGTAGCAATCCTTTAAGCAATATGGAGGAGAAGTCAAATATATCAATATCCAGTTTCATAGCTTATTTTATTGATCACAGTTGCCATTCTTATTAAAAGATAAAGTATAAACATAAATTGATCCTGTATTTAGGAATGTATCAGATGTTTAGAGGCTGAGATCTATGTGCTGGTACATATGACTGCACCAAAAGCAACAGCTTGGGACAATCTATTCTCTTATTTATTATAGCTTATGAATAAAGTCTACTTTTATATAATTTCACACAGACAACATATTCATATTGAGAAAATAATTGTAAAGATGAATGAAAAAGGAGAAGGCTTATAGCTCACATGTGTAGACGTAAACATAGCATTTGACTCGATCGATAGAAGTAATAATTATATGAAAAATCCTGGAAGAACAAGAAATACTCAGAAAAGTAATAAATGTAGTTAAAAGCACATCTAGCAAGATGACTGGCATGGTACAAATTAATGGCAGATCAAGTAAATCCAATATAAAAAAAGGGATAGGGATAGAACAAGGTGACGGCCTCAGTCCAGTGCTTTTTATACTAGCCTTGGACAAAATACTGAAAAAGACTAAAACCTAATGCTGGCAAGACTAGAGGGACTTCTATATGCAGATGACATTGTGCTGATTGCCGACAATATGAGAAAGATGCAAGAACTGATGGAAATATGGGTGAGAGAAATCAAAAACCAAAAAATGGACATAAACATCAAGACGATAATGACACGACTATGATAATAAGACGAAAAAAGACAGAGGATGTAAACCAAAACTCATTATATTGCAATAGAGACAATATTAACGTTTGAATATCTAGGAGTAGTAATATCAGAAGACAGAAAAATAGACCAGGGAATAGCAAACAAGAGTGTAAAAAGCAAACAAAAGCTATTACGCACTGAACAACACAGTATATGGAAAAACAGAAATAGACAAGTGAGACCTGAGTAAACAATACCAAGTTAGAGAACTCCTTAAATGAAGCAACTAAGAAAGACAGTGGGTGTAATGAAAATGAATCGATTAAGAAGCAAGTATATTAGAAACAAACTGAAACAGAAATCAGTTGAATCAGAAAAGGAAACTAAACTGGTATGGACACATTACCAGAATGCAACAGACCAGACTGGTAAAAAAAGTAATGGAGGCAAAGAGATATGGGACAAGGAGCAAATAGATATTGGAAGAGAGAAAGGAAAGACATATCAACTAACGAAAGAATTGGCTAGGAACCGGAATTGAACATTTAGTTGTCATGATACCACATGTGAAAAACAAATGTTGTAGATTAGTCTGTGAATGCAAAGTCCTCAAAATATAAAATTGCTGACTGGTTAAAAACAAATGCCAAGCGATGCACTGTAATTGTGGGAAATTCATGGGCAAATGAAAAGCAAATTCATAAATAACAATCCATAAAAGAAACACATTGCAGCACATAAATTATTTTGAATAAAAAGTACACATAGTACATTTTGTATGTGCAACAACAATAATTTAAGATAAAAAGAGTGGCATTTGTGCCAGACACGTGCAACATCCTGCACACAGGAAACTAAAATTAATTGATAGAGTTTAGTCCCAAACACAATGGTTTTTTAATTTCTGTCTTACTTTCGATTTAAATGAGATACTCTGCATATTCAACAGTTATCTTATACTTTTTGTTGCCGTACTTGTTTTTATTGATTAGTTTGTGTACATGTTAAAATAAGTTGAGTAATTCTTTTGTTTATTTAAAAATAAATATATTTGTTAAAAGTTGCAGTAATATTATTATCTAAAGAAAAAAAATTGTTTAAATTCAATTGTTTCAAAAACGACATAAGCCAAAAATTGTATGCAATCAAACTTTCAGCATAAATCAGGCTTGGTTTGGTATACAGGGTATTGAGAAAAAAAGGTTATCAAGTTTTAGGAGTAGATAGAACTCATTAAAATAAAGAAAAAGAGTTACCATGTATGTTCAATATGACACTAGTCCATTTCAATGCAAGACCCAATCTGTTTTCTCTTTGAAGATTGCACAGTTCAAAAATGCCATGCTTGCAGCTATAGTGGCATATACCATGCTTTTTAAATGCTTTCCTACAAATCTGATGATCTTGATAGCTATAAGATTTGAGTATCAGACCATCATGCTCTAAAAAGTATTATTTTTAAATACTACCTAGCAATTCTTAAAAAAGGAGCTCCATTGTGCATAAACCTTATAGGCAAAGGAAGTTCTGGCAATGTATTTTGCAGAAAGTGAAAATAAGAAAATTAAATGAGAGTTTTGATCTGTCCAATGTCCATGAATATTGTGAAACCTATGAAAGCCATTTCTGGTAAATGTAGTTTCATTAGTAAGCAAGATATTATTCAAGAATCGAATACAGAGCGTATTTGGATATGATATGAATGGAATAACTGATTATGAAAAATGCTCTACTGGCAGTTCCAGAATTATTTTTGATTATTGTAAAATTCTTTCTTCTAAATGTTAACTGACAAAGCGTGGTCAACCACAATCAATTATTGGCTTCAGATTTCCCCATATCTTTTAGACGTTTGAAAACATTTACTACTGGATTGACTATGATTGGGATATACTTCTTGATTAAGATGGGCTGCTTTGGTAGCATTTTCATTTTTCTTTCCATACATGTTGGCCATTTTAGAATTCGTAGAAGCGTTTTTAATTACAACTTAAATTTAAAGTTTTTTTATTGGACAATTTTTGTTTATTTTGATGTGTAGCATATGCTTTAAAAACTCAATGAAAACTTTGAAATGTGGTGATCTTGTATTAGATGCCAGACATATTGAACACATTTTGTATCATCTTTCGGTTGTAGCTTGAAAACGAGTAGCTTTTAACTATTTTTTTTTCTTTATTTTGGTATAATAGGTTTTAAAACTTTACTTGATTTGATAAATAATTATTTAAAAGAAATCATGATATAAGAATAAGTACCGTACACTGGAGGTATTATCTGTCTCTTTTTTATTAATTACAATTCACATTTTTCATCCTTTATTAATCTCTACTTTATTTTAATTTATTAATACAATACTTCAAGTAATAAAGATGGAAGAATATGATTTATAATTGATAAGAGAAAGATAAACTATTGTACCCCCAAGGTGCACTTTGTCTATAGTAAAATTAAACAGTTGCTTGATTGTCATGTGATCGATGCTCTGATTTGTCAAATTGAATGCTTGTTCTCAAGATGATATTGACATTAGTTTTCACCTAACTCAACCTTAAACACTGAAAAATTATTCATATTAAAAATTCCATGTAAACTTGGTTTCTGTTGATTCATTTTTATTACTATAAACTTTCTATGAGTGGATAATTAGTAATGCAAAGGATGCAGCCCCACTACTGCTTCAAATATTGTTAGTTTAAAAAAAAAGGTCATTGACTTATTTATTATGATTGGAATTCGCTTTTAACATTTTAGAATTATGATAAAGGTGAATACACGTCACATCTGTGGGTAGAACCCTTTAATTTAAAGAAAAAAAGCATCAAAATCAGTTCAGTGGTTGCTGCTAGCAAAGACAAAAGAAAATACTTTCTATTTTAAATATATAGATGGGAATCATAAATGCTGTGACACCCTGTGTATGAGTATCTATATTCTGATTTTAGTTAGATTTAAATAATTTATCATTTTGAAATATTTTATGATAACGAATAATTCTAATTTTAGTTATAATTTATAAATTTACAATCACAGCTGAGAATTAACAAAAATTCTTTCTATGTTTTAGACCCAGCATTCACTAAATAAGCTATTGGAATGGGAAAATAGCTACCTTTACCATAAATTAGGACTGCACTGGCGCCTTTCGAAGCAACGTTGCGATTCCTCCTCAATGATGGAATATGTTATCTTAATAGAATTTTTGCCAAAAATTCCAATTTACAGACCAGACTAGCATAAGTTGTTGTGTTGCATAATATCTTGTAAGATAATGTATATAATTGAAGGCGACATGTTCACTAATTATTAAGTGCTTAGACTTATAGCAAAATCTCATAGCTACAATTTTGTAAGTAAGCTAAATGTATGTGATAATTATATTAGGATCCACAAGATCTTTTGTGAATTCATATTTTTAGTTGTTTTTGGGATTTTCGTTTTGTAAAAAAGAAAATTGCTTACCAGAGATTAGTACAAAATTCTGATTAAATTTCTAAACGTACTTTGTAAATTATTTATATACAGTTAACTTATTTTAGATAAATTAATGTAAAATATTTGGGTTTTGGTATAATTATTAATATTGATTGTATTAAACTTATAAAATGTGAATTATATTAAAGATTAGTACAAAATTGAAATAAGTTCATGTGTCATAAAAAGATGAAATCGATATCCAGTTTATTATTTTAAAAATCCAGTGATTCTCATATTATAAAAGATGGTCTGAAAATTCTGATGTTATTTATGCTCCTATTAATGTGTTATTGTTGAAATTGCAAGAAATCGATTGTATGATAGGCTTAGGTTTGAATTATCTCTTCGATCTTCTTGTCTCTTAAAGTGTGTTCAAATTAAGTTCTGAATTATTTTATTTTTATTTGCTCAACAATTACACTGTAGTTAATTCGTTTTTTATTAATAATTTGAATATATACATTCAATATGCTTAGATTGTAATGGTGTATTTTAGTGATATAGTATAATAGCGGAAAACTTAGAATGTCACAGATTTTTAGTTTAATTTCCAAATGTCGTTATGCTAAATGTACCTATCTTTTTAGTAAAAAGAAAAAAGTACTATATTCTTGGCACGATTTTTAAATGGTTCCTATTTTGAAGTGTTGATCACTCCGCAGTAAACTGTTTTAGTGAACTTATAAACAAAATATAAATATTCAAACTAAGCCTGTTATTTAAACCAATATAGTGTAATTTAGGTGTACATTTGGTTAAGTAAGAATGTATTTATATGTGTATTCTGTAATGTCTCGGTAAAGGATTAAAATGTCATTCTTATCAATTAAGTGCAATGTTGTGTAACAAAAATAGCTGTATGAAATGAGAAGTATTTTTTGTAAAGAGTGGTACCTAGTGGTTATAAGTTCTACATTTTCTTGTGCATTTTATTTACATTATAAAATTGTGCATTTTTTGTTCAAGTCACTACTGCACAAGAAAGCATTTATAGAAACACCCAATTGAATTTAATGTAATAAATGTACATATAAATGTATACAGTCGATTAAGTAGTATATATACAATCCAGAAATAATGTAAATGGTAGATAAATGTATTTTTTGCATATTTAGTGTCAATAAATTATACAGATTCTTCTGTACTTATGACTAATTCTTGTTTAAAAAGTTGTTTGTTTTTAATTAGACAAAACTTGACACGAGGCTTCCATATTTTAGGTAATAGATATTTTTTAAAAATTCAAGTGCGAAGAATCTATATATGTTATCTGGATGTATTTATACAGGTTCATTGCATTGTAGTGCATTGTATTTAATACAGTTGTACAATAAATTATCTTTATGCATATCACAATAATTATTACTGAATTGGGATTATAAAAAAAAACTAAACTCTCATCTTGAAGGTTTCATAAAGATGGTAAACATATAAAGTAGACTTCATTGGAAGATATAAAGAAAATATTCTTAGCACTTGGGTTTGAAGGTTATCTAGATTAAACAAAAATCAAATGATAAGCGTGCTTGCTAAGATACTTTAAATAACCAAGTTTTCATATTGATTTATTTATTACAAATGACACCAATATTAATATTGAGTAAAAGTGAAATTATGTTGCTGTAACTAAACATAGTGCTTATTCACAACAATTAATCATGAGATAGTTCCGTTGTGTTTTATTGTTAGTAATTTTGCCGGAAAGTTTCAAAGTTATGTATGAATTGTTTATTCAATTTAAAAAACACTAAACTTTGCTTCAATACAATTTAGACAATTGTTTATTAATAATTTATCTTCAGATACTTGCAATTTATTTCGCTTGATTGAAAAGGCTCAACCTGTGCACTATTTATTTGTGAAAAAGCACCTATCAAACTATATAATATTCTTCAGTAGGACAATAAGCTCTATCACCTGTCATGAAAAAATAATTTCTATCTTTTATACAGTAATAGTGATGACGTCACAACCAACTTAGCAAAACAATTTCAGACACGTTTCTGAAATAGAGAAATAACAGTGAAATCTGTAAAGTCGAACAATTAAGATTATTGTTGAAACCATTTATAGCTTTACTCTACATTACAACCTTTATTAAATTTTATAAAAGTTTGTCTTTTCCAATGTTGAATACACAATTTGCATCTGCATCTTTAGCTACTTTCTGTAGTACTGTGTGTAATTTATATATTAAACACAGTCTACTTAATCTCATGATTTTTAAAATTTACCGGGAAATTTTCCTATATAAAGATCAAAGTAAAAATTCTTGTAATTTAAAAAAAGACATTATTTTTACCATATAAAAGATAAAAATTCTCTTGATGAAAAATGGTAGAGTAATTGTCCCGTTTAAGAATATATACTGAGTTACTCAAATTTGAGGCTCACCACTGAGATTTCAGAAACGAGAAATGCAAGGTCAGTTTAATTGAGCCAAAGGTACATATTTCAATGCTGAATAATAATCGAAAATCCTGTTTCCAAGTTTATTACTGTGATATTGAATATATCAAGAGCATTAAAGTAAATAACCATACCATACATATAGAAACCTGAACCCACATAAGCATTTGGTTCACCAGACCATCACTTTTTCCAATTAAGCTAGAGTCCTTTCCCAAGTGAAGCCTGGTATTTCTATATGTTTCTCTTGATATATTCAATAATTCAAGAAGAAATTCAATCCAAGTTATATACAGGCGCCTTTTTATCCTTAATACCTCAATAAAGAATTTTATGTAAAATATACATTTCAGCAATATACCACATCAAGTACGTCAGATACTTGTAATTCGATCTGTTAACCAAAATACTAAAAAATGAACTTTTGAAAAGCATGCCATGAAGTGAAGTATATTTCATTCCTTCTAGGTAAATTAACAAATCAATAATTGCCATGGTTCAAGTGCTTGAACCATGGACCTCATGCTTGGGTTATGGTCCTAAGAGCCTGGGTTATAGACCATGGCCCAAGCCCAAGCAGTTGGTCTACAGCTCAAGTGATTAGTACATGGCTTAACCAACTACTCCATGTCTTACAGGTGCTCCATGGCTTATGCACCTGATGAACTGTTTTCTCATGTCCTATCTCCTGTGCTGCTTCTTTTGCGACTTCAGCTGTTAATTCATTCCCTACTGTTGTAGTATACCTTCTTACCCAATTAAAATTTATCTGCCAATCCATTCATATTCATGGGCGTCCGCTCTTATGGGCAAGGAGGGGCGCTTGCTCCCCCTGGACTTTTTAATTGTATCTCGTTTTCTATTTCTACACGTATTTATATATGGCTTATATTATAAATTTGTTGGTTAACCCCCCCCTCCTTGGAAATCATGGAGCGGACGGCATTTTTCATATTAAACTGTTATGATTTTGCTTGTTTTTTGAAGCTTGTCATGTTATTCTACTATAATTTTTCTCTTATTGGTACATTTTGTATTAATGTCCTAAATAAATCTTCACTTCTTTACAATATTGCAGTTCCTTAATCTACTCCATCTGAACACTTAGTTCCACCTGTATGTTTTTATATTACCTATAATTTTGGAGCAGTTGTGGGAAGTGAAGTGGAAATGGGTTGGGAGTGGAGAGCTTCTACTTGATTATTACTATATTTATCATTTAATTTAAAAAATTTTAGTATCCTAAAGAATTCTTCGGTGGTATGAGAGTGGAATTGGGGGGAAGGATGGAAGTGGGATGTGATTTGTTTTTTTGACTTTTCTTATAACTTTTTTCGGCATGTTCCATCGCTTAACAATAACTTAACATATAACTACTTAAAATATGTAAATATATACGGTATATCCCCAGATTCAGTTTACAAGAGGAAAACTTTTTTATTATTCATCTTAGGACAAAATGTCACTCTTGATAAAATTTTCTGCTTGTTTCAAAACCTGCAATAATGGTAATATAATTTCGATGTTACCAACAATAATGAAAAAAATTTAAAACATTATTTTATTAGAATAGAAAAACAGCTATAAGTTCCAAATTTTACTTAAAAATCAGATTGCCATGTTTCAACTGCAGTTTCAAATAAAAAGGTAACATGATTTTTTAATTTAATTTAAATGCATTGTTTTTTAATAAAAAAGCGACCGAGTTTCAACTTTCAAATTTGTTAAAAATCATTGATTCATTTCTTACTATCCAGTATTTCTTACCCCATTAAAATGTACCTGTCAGTCCCATCCATTTTATTTTATCTCCTACATTTTCTATATTATACTGTTATGATTTCGCATTTAGATCTTCTTCGGTATCTCAAAAACAAGATGCAATTATTTGCATTACATTCCTTGACAGAAATTAAGCCTATTTTACCATATAACACTTTCCTTTAAGTGCACTAATTCCAAGATACGGGATGTTAAAGTCTAATTTATAATTTCTTGTTTTTAATTAAAATGTATCTCAGAAATGGTGCCCCCTTCGTATCTCCACCTCTGATAAGGATATCAAACACAAATCTATGTAAAATAGTAGACATTTTTGAGTAACAATTTTAGGCCATGTTTATAGATAAAATCAATTTATTTTTTGGTGTAGTTTCTGTGGTTAAGAGGAACACCCTGTATAAAGATATCTATTTAGGCAACTCTTGGTACATACATCTAAGGAACTGCTGTTATGCATAATATTCATTTTCAGCTATAATTTATGAATTAAAAACTTTACTAAATTTAATACTTAAAATTTTTGGTGTTTTATTTATAAGGAAAAAAAGTACAGCCTTATTAATCTTTACTTTATTTTGTATTGTGCATTAAAAAATATATCTCACTGGACTGCTTTGTATTTCCCAATTTAATATTCTAGCAAATTGTAAGTGTATTTGCATAATTTAAAATTACATTTGAAGGTGGGTTCGAGTTTGAAGTAAGTAGAGCAAGCAAGATGAACACGACATCACTGATCTTGTGTAGCATACAAATGTTATGGTATAGAGTTCGCTTCCTGCTCCAACTTGAATGCTCGCTTGTCGCTATAAACATCAAACTCAAACCCACGCTTAATGTTAAATAACAAGTGAAAAATTGAAACATTACCACTGACATTCTTACATTAAGAAAACAGATGAAGAGGAAACAAGTATTTCTATTTTTCTTTAATTTAAATACAAAAATATAATGTAACATTTATCATGCTAAATTTGTTAGTGTTTGCTTCACTTCACATTTTTAAATATCACAATTTTTATGATATTACAAAACACATAACTACATGCACTTAATAAGGGATAAATTATACTAAATATAAAACCTAGATGCAACATTAATAATTCGATTATAAAAACAATTTTTACTACATTAGAATATCAAATTAATTAAGGTTTTTCCTACTTATTAAATGAGGTATTGAACTTTTGGTCAATTGGATTTGAAAATAAAATCATACAATATAGTAGTAATATTAATCTACTTTTTAATACATACATAAACTAATAATTGACGATTGTACAATAAACAACAATTATTTCACAAAATCTATCCAAAACCTCATCTCAAATAAATACAAACAATTTATATGACTAACGTACGTTAGTCAAAGAGTAGATGGAATTCTATCAATAAAATTTGCAGGAAACTGGCCCATTCTTCCTTCTGATTCACCCGTTAACCAGTCAGCCGATGTTCGTCCTGTGACACGCACTATTTGTCCAGGTTTAAGAGCTAAATCCCCGGCAACTTGTGGTATAAATTCGTATAAAGCTGTAACTACTCGATCATCTTCTGGTAAAGGCACTTGGACAGATACAAAATTGGTAGGAAACATTCCTTCTCTTTCTTCAACACGACCATAAAACCATTCATTATTAATGCGCCTCAAAAGGAATACCACATCGTTTTCCTACAACAATATGAAGATTAAGAAAATTGGACAAATGACAACCAATACATCTTATACATGGTCTTGTATGAAAGTGTAAAAACTGCATAGTAAATTTGGTGGAAAGGAAGGAATTCTGTTAGTTATCATTTAATCATAAAGAAATATATATTTCAGAGCATTTCTTAGCTTTTCAGACCCTTGCTGTAGAATCGTTACACTACGGCTATGGGGTCTGTACTTGTTCACGGTAATAACAATAATGATTTCAGACTATAATTAACCAACCTGCTGTGTTTTAAAGGATAAACTTTAAATATCTTTTTTGGTTTTTATTATTATTACTATTTAAGAAGGTTATGAATCAAACATTTGATACAATAGCAAAGAATAAATTTTTCTGTGATCACAATGTTTGATTCAAGTCTTCAACTTTATTATCAATTGGTAACATGCGTCAGCATTCTAACAGATGTCAAATTATCAACTGGCAGCACATGAGGCGTATACTCTAGGGATCGTGATCCAGAATCTTTCTAGTGATAGTGATATGGTAACATTTCTTTTAACTAACCTCAAAAATGTTATTATATGCTAAAACCAAGATGCCTTGCATTAGAGTTTTTGGAAATTTCAGTACAGTATGCCAAGAATATCAAAGAATTACTGCATTTTTGCTATTATAAACATTAATTACCAACAGATATGGCTATTTTGCTTTATGTTACAAGTTGTGAAAACAACTGAAGTTTTCTCATTTGTTTTAAATAGCAACCTTTCAACTTACATCTACCCTGTTATTCTATTATTTATTATTTTTAACAAGTTAATTTATTTATAGATAATAAGCTATAGAAAACAATGTAATGTAGCTTAAAGAAACAAATAGACATATGTGAAATTATTACAGTAATTTTTTGATAACTAAGATATTAATGACATTATCATGCAACATTAAGCTTGTATGATGAATTTAAAAAACCAAAATAAGCTAATTTAACTCAATGTAATAAAATCACACCCTGAAATAGTTAAGAAGAGGAAAAGATGAGATTCTGATTTGAGGACGTTCAATTTTGCATAATACATCGAGTGAAGTCAATCTATTATGGCAAATGACCAATGCGTACTTTTCTCAAAAGATTCTCTTAAACAAGAGTGTCTTCAGTTTTCAATATTCTTCATTTGTTTTCTTTAATAACCAAAATAATGAAATCCATGGTATACTTAGTTTTTTACCATCAATTCTTAATTTCTTTCTCAACGCCTTTATTTTAAATCAACATAAAATACCTTATTAAACATAGTCGAACCTTGATAACTCAAACTTGAAAAGAAAGTAAAAAAATTGTTGAGCAAAACTTCAACATAGATCACTCAAGATAAGTTTAAATAATCAAAGAATCATGTTATCAAAATTCAACTGTAAAATAAATGTCAAATATGTATCTGATGATGGCTCTGCAGAGCCAAAAGAATGGAAATGGAAACACAGTAGATTGAAAATCAGAAGAGTTCATTCAAATTTCCTTTTAAATAATGAATCAGTATACGATTAATACTTTATTTCTTATAGTAAATGAAATTCCAATGACAAAGCTTAAAATTATTTCACCCTGTTATACTGATAAGACAACACAAACACCAAAATGGGAGTAAATTAACTTTTGCGAGCTGACTCGATCCAGTCAGTCTATTTCACCTCTCTGCACACAAGCTATACCTGTGATAACTCTTAGTACAGCCTTTACCATAAGTATAAAATATTCGATAGCAAGACATATCTTCTCGCAACTGTCCTATCGATCACCCGACCGCATACCTATGGGCACCAACTCTCCTACGTTATACCATTAAATCCAATTTTCAGGTACAAGAAGTGCCTTTTCGAAAACAAGGGAAGTTCACTTTACGATGGTTAATGTTTCCAGTCGATTCCAGACTCTACATCACAGCGCTCCTGGTCCCAGATCGCTAAGACATCGCATAAAGCCCCAGTCGTTTTTGTCCATTTTCGCCACTAGATGTTACCGTTTTGGCTTTGCGCGCGCAAGGATTTTGAAGGCCATAAAACCCCACCTACTTTCTAAATTTAGTCAAAATCGTCCCACGCGTTCTCGAGTTATTCCAATTTCTCGTTTTGAAAAAGTGCAAAATTTCCAAACTTTGACCCCCCTTGCTTCCCTCCTATTGGGAGATTAATAAAAAGCCGCCAGATGATGACTCGCTTACTCGAAATAGCCAAGATGCTATAAAAATCTGTAGATTATTTTATACTTATGGTGAGTAAATTAAATAGGTTAGACTTGATTCTGGACAGATGAGACGCGTTTTTTCCTAGCGGTCGGTCGTCAAGGCTAACCAAAGCGCGACAATGACGTCATATATAGCGACCTGGTCTCGTTTTGGTCCGTCAAGTTCTGTCAAAATCAGCAACCAATTCAGCGAGCAGCAGCACAGGTTGCTTGGACTGGTACATATCTGTGTCTGTCATGCTATTCTTTGTCTCTTCCACAATTTCCAGTTTATCAACATAACCTCTAAATGAAAATAAATACTAACTTGGATGTTACTGCTTCCAGTAGAAAATTGTTTAATGGATTCGTACAAAATGTGGAAATTAATAGTTTATGAGACTTAATAAGTTTTATGTTTTGAAGTACATGCAAGACTAATAGTGGGTCTTTCCAAAACAGATAGTGTAAGAAGAATTGATATTATAACTATGATAGACCTATTGAAAAAGCTGTTATTGTTCATCTTAATGAATAGTTTGAAGATAACACAACAATGAAAAACCAACTAAAGTGAATGAAGAAACATTATTTACTAGATCATGAACAGATCTTAAAATAGTTACCAAATGATCCCGACGATTGGACCAATACATTAAAAGAAATGTTTGAAACTTCTCACAACATACAAAAGCCAGTCAGGCAAAGGAGAAGAAAATACTAGTTGAACCAGGAAGAGTGTTACTGGTCAGAACCATCCAAGAAGCTAATACCATCTGAATTCTGAAAACGACTATAATGTGTTAAATGAGACTGAGGATAGATTTAATGAGAACAATGACCTTAAGAAAGAAGACCTCATTGAAGTCAAAGTTATAACCAATAAGACAAACACACTGAAACCTACTCTTCTGATAAGAGGATATAAATTTGATTCAGTAGACAAACTTAAGTCCTACAGCAATTTGTATTTAGTTGTTAATCTGTACCTACCTGTTGTATTCTTATTTCTCCGAGTAAATGTTCAGTTTTTTCTTCTATTTCTATTTTATAGCAAACATTTGTTTTTGTTCATCTTATGTAAATTTATAATAAATAATTTGATTTTTGGTTTTTTGTTTTATTTCCACATTTCTAAATGTGCTATTTCATTACGCCTTCTTTAAAAAATCTTATTTTGTCTCGAACAACTCTATTACTGGGGCGACTTGAGATATGTACTAAAAATATTGGGCGCGTTTAGAGCACTAAACTGTTTAGCTAAACAGTATACAATGTTTGTTTATGTTTGCAGTCAACACTATGCTAGATACTGTACGCCACGTTGTCTCAATGGTATGTTTGATATTAAATACGTAAATACAACCAATTCAAAAAACTAGATTGAGGTTAGAACATCGGAAATATGGTTGGAAATAATGCGTGTTCTTGACGATGTTCTTTGTTAGCTTGTGTCGCACAGTTGAGTTCAGTAAACATAAAAATTTTAGTTTAGTGCTCTGAACGCACTCAATCATTTGTCCCAAGTTGCCCAACAGAAAGGTTAATCGGGACAGCTCAATTTTATTTGTTTTTTTAACTGAAATTGACTTGTAAAATATTTTATTGCAATGTAAATGATAATCATCAAAATGAAATATCACATTTTGACATAAATTCTGAGATTGCATTGGAGATTAGAAAAGATATTCAGAAATCAATAATTATACAACATGATTATGCAATTAAAGCAAAGGTAATAAATAAAAATATTTAGATAAAACTCTAAAAAAATTTCTAGTACTCTACAATATTTCCATTTCCTTGAAAACAGAGATAGACTTTGAAAAATTCCACATTGTAAATCAAGATATGCTATAACATGCAATAATAAAAAATCAAAAAATGCTTTCTTTTGTGTGACCTAAAATAAACAAAAGCAAATTCTTATCAACAAGACACAAATTTCAGAAATTAAAAATAATAACTAAAGCTTGCTCGTATTTTAACAAAGTTAATTCGGTAAAATTCTAACTTTTACTGCCTTTCCTGTTTTTCAAAAGCCTGTAATGAAAAATCATTTAAAACTGGGTTCAAAGATAAAAAAAATTTTATTCAAATACGAAAACTGATTTGAATGTAGTATTTTATTGAAAACAGTGAAGCTGTTTTAACATGAAGATTCAATTAATTAGAATGTTAAAGAGAATTATAAGGAATTATTCAATTGCAAATAATTAAATAACAAAACATTTAAAAAATTGTTTAAAATGTAAATTATTAGTTAACATTAATTTGCTTTTACATTCACCTTCAGTAAAATAATTATTTTTTCCTTCACCCATGTGCTTAAATACAATAGTATGGAATTTGCATTAATGTTGGAAAAAGCCCAAACTATTTCATGATTACTTTTTATAGCCATCATAATTGTAAAATTCAAAAACAAGGATCAGCATACATTTTAATAGCATTGGTGGTCATAATAAAATGTTTTATTATTATAGTTGCATTAATACTACTTCTAATTCCTTTTTAAAATCTTTTTCTTATTGCATTCTACATCTAACTAATCAACACTTTATCCCAGCTAATGAACAAACTTATTCTCAAAGCTTTATTGATTTCAGCTTACAATTAAAACAATAGACAACCTTTACAGTACCTGATAAAATACAAGCTTTGATTTAACAACTTTCAAATGTTTTTAAACATCTGAATGTGTTGATTTTCATTTTTAAATGTAAACTAACCTCATATAATTAATAAAACATGTCATACTCAAGATAAACATCATTTATGGACAATGAAATATTTATGAAATAATAAAACCTTCAGCTGAAATCAAATTATCACCTACCTGTAACCTGAGGTCATCATCATGTGCTCCTGGAAAATCATATAAAGCGATACCATATGGGACAGTTACTTCACTAACTTCTTTGGGTGGACTTGGTGGAGGTACAGCTGGCATAGGAGGAGAATTCTCTCTTTCAAATGGTTCTTGTTTAGTTTTGATTTGATTTCGTTTATTGGGTTGAGCACGTATTATAGTTGGTACTGATATTTGTGGCACAATAGGTGTATTATTTAAATTACTTCCAAGGTAGAATGTTGATTGTTGTGGAACATTTGTATTGGTCGGTGGAGCTAAAGCCCATGGATCTACATTTACAGTTTCATATTCAAAACTCTTTTTACTTGACGCTAAACTGCTTGTACTGCTACTAAACGAACTAGACACACTACCACCAAATGCTCGATTTCTGTTCGCTACAAAATTTTTTGGTGATTGAGGTGGACTCAGATCAATTAAGGACACATCCTCAAACTGCTGATTTAAATTCCAAGCCGATTTACTTTTTACTTTATTAAGATTTGGAGGTGGAGGCCGAGGGGGCGGTTTCTTTTTGACATTTTGCTGATTGCTTCTAAAACACATGGAATATTTATGTTCAAATAAAAACAAAGACACTGTAACTTACCTTTGATTTGTACTACGTTTGTGAAGGGCATCTTCAACTGAAGGTGCTGGTCTTGTAGGTATTCTCATACTTTTCATTAAAAACTACACATCACTTAACAGTTTAAATACAAAAATACATTTGTGGCACAAACCACAACTTTTAAGCTGTTGACAATTTATCACAGACGTTTACAGGTGTATACTGCGTTGTAATCTAATCTATTTTTAAATTATAGAAAGTCGGTAGAAATATAGCAGTGGTCGAGGAAGTCGTACTAATGACGAACCATTAGTAAACATCATCAAATAGTAAGAGAATATAAAATACCAACTGACGTTGTTAGATAAAGATAAGGTTATATATTGTGTATGTTACCGTTACAGGAATACCATATGACGTAAATTCTAAAAACTTAAGACGAATCCTCCGAAATAAATAAAGGCTTATCCGTTCGGCAATAGTTTGTACTTCACTGTTATTCTGGTTGCATAAACAGCGATTTGTTATATTTATAATCTTAATCCTTATCTAACTTATAATAATTTTATTAGCTTGTTATGTTTAGAAAATTGCGACTATTTACAGTAAATGAAGAAAATAGCATCGATAAATTTTGAAATGTAGTTATGTTAATGAAACGAATAAAAGGGAACGGTGTTCATGTCAGATTTGTTTTATTGCTAATATCCGAAAGTGCTTTCTGCATTAATTTCATTTCTCTTACAGCTTTGAAAATAACTTACAGCTTGTCATTTTGAACATTTTTACTAAAATGTTTATTCTTTCATGAATTTCCAATTAATGTACCTATATCTATTCAACGAAGTCTTTAGGAAAAGGCAAGGGGTGCTTTCCCCTTTCCTATAACTAAGAAAGAAAGAAAAGCAATTTTCAGGAAAGTTTGTAAAGGAGGCGGACGTGTTCAATAGTGGTGAAAGAAACTATTGGTAAGTAGTTGCTTCTTTCTCCAACCAAAACAGTCTCTTGAGTAACCATTACTCCATAGGATATTTCAGTTCTTTGCACAGACCTTCAAAACTTAATGTACTTGTTTGGAATGACCTTTGACAATCTTGTGAACGGATCATGTTCAAATCATATTAATCCGATTCTTATCTTCACTTTAAATTTTAAAGAATAATTGTTATGATGACAGTTCTTCATTACACTATACCTCATCCAATTGCTTTTTGACCATTTTAATAGTTTTTGGTAATACCATCAAAAGTTTCTTTGCTGTTACATATCATTATTTTTGCCATTTTTGCCTGCTGATTACGATTCTTGTTTCATTCAAAAATCTGTTGTCTCTCTTGATTCTATTTGTGTTTGATGTACTATATCACTGAATTAAAGAAAATTTATCTTGCCCACAATCTGAAGAAAAATATTAGCATGTGAAACTTCTGTACATCTAAATTAGAAGATACGACAAAACAAAAAACTAAGCATACAATACTTTATTAAAAACTTTTGTTTTATAACGAATACGAATTTATGATGGGGTAAGCAGTGAATAATGAACAGTAATACATATAATAATACACAGTATTCAAACGAATTACCGATTACAGTGTAAAAATCCTAATGATATTAAACCAGTAATGGCAGCACTTCCACAAACATAAGCTAAAACGTGGCGATAAAAACTCGGACACATGTCTATTGGCTGGCATTTTCTAAAACAAATAAAAGTGAGGTTAAAGCAATTTGAGCATTATTGGAATCATACAAATGTTGTGTTATTAGAACGATTCCGCCACAAATAAGTTTATCAGCAAAAGTGACAGTACTGTATACTGAACCGCCACGAAATCCATTATTCTTTGCAAAGTCTGCAGTTAAACATAAACTTGATATCATTGTAGAAGAACTTCCCATTCCTAAAAATTAAAAACAAGAAAAAACAAAAACTTGATAGGTAAGCAATGCTGGCTTTTCGGCGTATTTCAAAAATGACTTTATTTGGAATTCTTTCTAATATGTAAAATGTTGGTTAGTCACCTTAAAATAGTCATGCTATATCAGTCTTAAGATAATTTAATTATTAATTAATAAGAATTACTGCTGAAATTCTTACATCTACCACATGACTAACTGAATCGAACCACTGCAAAACCCAACACTTTAGTATTCAATTCGATGTGGTATTAAATGAACCAGAGATTATCAAAACGGCGTTCATAAAAAAAGAAGAACCTCAAGAGACTACCTCTAATGAGAGTCAATGATAGAAGACTGTTTATGGAATTCAATAAAGGAGTTTTGTAGCAACAGGGCAGTCAATTTGACAGTGAGAAAAGATATGAATGTAGCATTTATATCAGATTCATACACTTGGGCTAAATTATTCAAACTTGTAAGGTGTAAGCTCGACAGACGGAATTTTCTTGCCACTGTTGTAGTGTGTCTAAATCAAAGCTGATTCAAAACTTGTCCAAAACTGGTACAGCAAAAAGAGATTGTTAGTAAATCTTAGTAAAAATAATTTTAGTTTTCTACGGATAGCGTATGAACGCGTTGTGACTTTTCTATATGCTTCATTGCCACAAATTTGCTCATTATTCTAAGAGCAACCATTGTAAGTTAAAGGCCATACTTTGCACCGAATTCCACAAATGGTTTTTTAAAGATTGCAATAATTACCTACCGATTAAACTTGCAATAGCATAGATTTGAAATCGTGAGTCAGAATCAACTCCCAAAGCAATCCATAAACATCCAGCTAGAGATAATATAGAGCCTATGAAATAGGTAACCTGAAATACATAAATAAAAATCATAATACAATAGTCGCAATGCAACTAATTTACATTTTCGCCGAAATATCTACTTCTCCATTTTAACAGTATCGAAGTTATGAAAGATGCTAGAAAGGAAGCAAGTGGAACACTTGCGATAGTTTGTCTTATTTCATCGTCGTTAGAATTTATACTAACATGTCTTTCTTCCAAATATAGTGGTATATAAATCAAGTTTAGCGTTGTAAACAATCTAGAAGCCATATACCTGTAAAAATACAAAAACAGTTAGTATTTTGTGGGAAAATTTACGACCTTTATTAATTCTGATAATCGCATAATTTCAATATCAAATAAAAGTAGTTACAAAAATAATGCAACTCGAATAAAAAGGTCATGAACGCACATAATTCATTATATTGTATTAAACAGATTTAAAACGGCCTCGGGACAAGTGTGTATAATAGAAAGTGATAATCTCGAAAAATAATGACATATGCATATATGCATAACAAGATATAATTGCAAACATGTAGTACTACAAGTAATCTTAGATAGTTTTATCATATTTTATTGCATTTCAATTTACGTTGGTGAAAGGTTATCATCCAACTTTGTTTAGTGTTTCTCTTTTGCAATATCACAAACATATAGATATTTCCTATCTAATCAATTTCTATAACAAGGTTTCAGCTCTTTCCAAACAAATCTTTTGAAAACAATGTCCTCAAAATTTTAGGTTAGAAAATGAATACTACTCTTCATTTTGTAACAGCGATTAGCTTTTACAAACTAACTTTAGTCTTCTTTTCTACATAGACTATTATCATATTCAATGAAAATATGACCATAATGCAGCAAAAATAAAAATATTCTGAATGTATCATTTTGAAACAATACAAGTGGTAGATTAGATTCAAACAAAATCCATCCTAAACATTTGCATTTTACATTTGAGATACATCTTGTTGCAGGATTAGAAGACACTTCGTTTCTTTACTCATCGAATTTTTCGACTATCTTTCTTGTATACATTTTATATTAAGCACAATGAGTACATTCAGTTTTGTCTTTGGTTCTAATAACTCCAAAAACATTTACAATCAATAGTATTGATGAATAAATCTCTCAAGTAACAGACCTATACTAGAGTAACATATAGGTTTAATCTTGAAACTGGCTTTTTTGTAATCAAAAAGGTGTGGAACGCAAGCAATCAAAAGGTACTAAAGATTTCCCATTTATTAATGACCTCTATCTTTCTCTCTAAAATAACTAACGAAAACTCCTGCAAGTATATCAAAAATGCCCTCGGTAATTACCATACTATTATCAAGACTCTTCCCAAAATGATTTATAATATCCTTTCTAGTGGCAAAGTTTTAGAAACATAGTAAAATTACAAAACCCAAGGTTGCCGAATACGTAGAGCCGGCCTCAGACGTTAAGCCAGTGAGACGACTGCTTCAGGACGCACCGATATGGGGGCACAAAGATTGCCAGAACTGCATATCCGGAAAACTGAAAAAAATAACCCCAGAGAACGCAACATCCTGCATGCGCCATCATTCACCGAGGCCACAAAACAAGACAGGCTCAAAAGAATGATTTTTCGCTAACAAAGGAAAACCTACTTGTTGATTTCTGAACGTATTCTTATGGCATTTTTTTTTCTTAGTAATTCCATCGAATTCTAAAATGAGAGATATAAGTACCCAATGTGTTTTATTTTGTTGTGTGCTTATGGTTTACTTATCTATTGTCATTTCATTGTGATGGCTCAGTGGATTGAATCATGAGCCAACACTCTCATGTTCAAGCTTCCACAAGACTAGCCAAATCCAAAGAAAAAACAAATATTGACGATATTGCAAGTGCACGAAATTGCGTAAAATTGCAAAATTACTGCATCTAGCACAGTACTCAGCAAGCAGAATGACAATGGATTTGTTTGATTAATATGACATTAACACGCCATTTAGGTTATAAAAAATTCCATTTTTTAGTAGAACAAAAAAAAAGTCAACTTTGTCATTGATTAAATTATTGAGTTGTGACATTCTGACGCTATTTCTGGACATTCTTCAGTATTTTGCGAGTTTCGAAGCAAAAGCCAAGACGATTTGTCACCGCGCAAAGAGGATAAAATCCGCTTAAGACATCTTTAAAAGAGATCCATGTGTTTGTTTTCAACGAGTATATGTGCATGCAGTAATTAAATGAAGGCTTGGTTTAGAATTTAGATGAAAACTGTTTTACTGCTCTTACATCATTTTTTTATCCATTAGGAATGTTGCTTTGCTAAAGAACGTATGAACAGTTTTTCTTAACTGCTGAGAAAAAATGACCTTTTTCTCTATTTATTATCAACCCGTTGAAAGGAAAGGGCTTGTCAATATATTTTTAATAATTCTTGAATTGGACATACATTTTAGTCTTCTCAATATTCAGCATCCTTCTATGAATTTGAGCTTATTGAGAGTGTTTCTTACTAACAGTTAATTTTACTTTAAGTTTTCTAAGATGGAAGATTCTCAATACTGCCTAGTAAAGGGTGCAAGGATGTGAAAATCTGAAGTTGCCTCAGAGCGCACTAAATACTGAGGCTGTCCCTACGAGTATGCGCTTTAACATACAAGAGACAGTCGCTAAGAATGTGTTTCACGTCCAACTTAACCATTTGAGCGCATCAAGACCTATTAATGTAAATGTTCCCAATTATCTTTTTACAGTCTTCCTTATTTGTTTTATTAAAAAAAAAGTCACGCAATTAATATCAGTAAGTGCCCATGGGAGGTTTCCCTCGGGTTTTTAATCAGACTTGGAGGACTCCTCAGACTCCAAAGAGTTTATACTCGCTACCACACGGTGCCCAAAAAAAAACTCCTGCAAGTATATCAAAAATACTCTCGGTAATTACCATACTATTATCAAGACTCTTCCCAAAGTTACTTATAATATCCTTTCTAGTGGCAAAGTTTTAGAAACATAGTAAAATATTTGTATATTTTAAGATTTTCTGAAAGGTCAGGACAAGAGTGGTTTCATTTGGACTCAGTGTTTGTGAGAGAGTTTTATTAAGAAGATGACTTTGCCAACAAAACTTGAGGCGTAATAGATGTGTTATGCTAATGTATACGGTTGAATTGATGTTCACTTGTTTATAGAAAGCGTTATCTCTTTCAATTTTGCAAGCATGTCATGCCACATATGGTAGAAGAGTCCAGTTTTGCATCTTGGCTCCTTATCAATACTCCGTCATCTAGAATACCAGTGGTAGTCGTAGCTTTACAAGCGCCCTTTTGGATTTCAACTTAGCCAATGTAACTGGAAACCCACACAAAGATGATAGCTTTATCATTAATCTGAAGCCACTGACGTAGGGGCAAGATAGTACGCGCAAAAAAATTTAGTTGGTGCAACAAGAAATTTAGTGGAATTTTGGGCAGCAAATATTTTTTGCTGTAGCAACAAATTAATTTGTTCCTAACTCTAAAATAAATTATAAATTTGTTGTATCTACCAAAGCGCTGTAGTGGCAAGAGCGGAAAATTATACTGTGTGGCAAAAATATTTGCTGTCCAAAATTTTACTAAATTTTTTGTAGCACCAACAAAACATTTTTCCGTGTACTTACGAGGAGATCTTTGCAAAATGCATTGAAGATACTTTCTAGGACACTTTTCAAATCCAAACATATGAGAGTGGACGTTTTGGTGTTTATATTCACGTATCGAAGGGTCTGACGAATTTAACAACCATGGATAAGGATTATTTTGAATAGTAAAATCACTGTCCACGCCATCGTTTGATTTGAATGTAGCAACAAAGAGAAATCGACAGACTTGATCTTTTTTGCCCATACTGCATTCCAAGTGGTACTTTCAGGCTTAGACTCCTAATCCAATGGGGGCCAATCTGACTCTGGGTCGAGTTAAGTCTATTTACAAGTAGGATCGAACTTCAGGGCTGTAAAACTGTGCTTGTCCTAAAGAAAAAAATGTTTAATGTTCTAGAACATGGAAACTATTGAGAAGTCCTGGTTACTATATACAGGGTGAGTTTTGTTAGATGTTTAGTATGGAGATCTCGGAAACTAGCGGAGATAGAGAGACGATTAAATGGGGAAAGAATTGCAGTTTTACGAGCTCAATTTAATGAGCTTTTTGTTTTTTTTTGGAAAAAATGCATGGCTAACTAGATATCTTGCAAAAACAATTTTTTTGTTATTTTGTTCGGTGCCTATGGCTCTGTTATTATCGATTTTAGAAAAAATGTGTAAAGGAGAAAGTTGCAGGTAATTATGTGCTTAATAATACAGTCTAACCGAATTTTTTATTTAAGCTATAATTTTTGAGTTATGACACAAGTTTATGTTTTTTCTAATAGAAAAAAAAACTGAGCTCGTAAAACTGCAATTCTTTCCCCATTTAATCGTCTCTCTATCTCCGCTAGTTTCCGAGATCCCCATACTAAACATCTAAAAAAACTCACCCTGTATAACAAAAAAATAATGTAATCATGCCTTACAATGGTTCATGTTCTGTAACTATAGAGGGTGTTTATAGACAACTGGAAAAGTATTTTTTCAAATGGAACCTATAGTCGATTCCTCTTAGTTACGGCCTTTACGGTTTTAAAATGACTTCTGTTTAAACAGAGTGTGCTATGTAGCTTAGATGTGTCGAGTTTTTTGTTCTTCTGGCGTTAGGTATCTCAGTTATACAGTACGTCCTGTATAACTGAAAATGAGTTTAAGGCAATTTCCTATAACTTTTTTAAGTAAGAATTTTTGATGTTTGCACCCAACTTTGAAGACCGATAACTCAGTAGCTAAGACAAATCAATCGTGTTTACAATGTTTAGCGTAAAAGACAGGCCAATAAACAAACAGAAGACTGCATTATGGTACATACCTATTACTAGTAGGTTAGGTATCTGTTTATTATATCAAAACTGTGACTATATTTTTCGTTTTATTATAGACTAGACCATGACTTACTGCAACCTACATAAATAATAATCGCCATTTAAAGATTTTGAGCACCTAAAGGATTTTCAAATATTATTTCTATATATTCTTACAGTAATGAAACCTGATAGATGGCAGAACTCTTCAGTAGATCACCAAATGGCTGATTCTGCTTAAAATGATTTTCAGACGCATCACTCTCCGAAATATTTTCATAATATTGATCGTTGGTCGATTTTGTTCCACAGTAGAACAGCAACGATGACGATAGCCCAATAAAAGTTATAATTAAAGCTATTTCCTGCAATAAAAGTTAATGGCAGTCTTTAAAAAAGTGAATAAAATTATGTCTACCCTAAATTTATAAAAATCGTCCGGACCAATTTCGTTAGGATCTTGATTATTTTTTAAAACTATCCAAGTTATTAAATAAACAGTTATTCCGCAGCAGACAGAAGCTATGTACCTGAAAAAATAATAATCAATAATTAAAATTGAAGATAATTACAAAACAGTTACAAAAAAAAGAAAACGCTATTTCTAATTTCCTAGTATGAATACAAATTAAAAAGGATAAAACAAATAGGATTTTAAAATGAAAATTTGACAAATCTTAAAGTTACGCACGAACTGGAAAATTTTCACGGAAGAATAATTAAATATAAAATATTTTTGCTTTCTCTAAATGTTTGGACTTTTTTTTTGTTCGATTTCAACTTAATTTTTTATTATTATTCAGTAATATACCACAGGGCATAGTTTCGTAACGTAATTTTTAATAATAGAGTTTTGCGTATTTCTATGTAATTACTTAAATGATTAATGATGATAAATTCCATTACATATGATTACCTGATGGTTGTGAGATCAGAACTATGGGTGTGATCGCGTGCAATAGAAGGAATTATCGAAAGATGCGATATTTGCACGGTGGCCCACCCGATTTGAAAAAGAATTATTAGACCACCATACCACATAAGCGACCACCAATAATTCGTAGTAACACTGACGGAAAACATTAAAGAAAACCCCACACTAACAGCAGATGTTCCTGGAAAAATAAGAATTATTCATCTTTATTTTATTTTCTTATATGGATCTATCTTTTACATTTTTCTACTGCAGCAGCAGGATGAATCAGGTGCGTAGGAACTGCGGGGAGTATTAACAAGAGGGTTATTGTACTAACGGAAAAAATTTAAATAAGTAATACGTGCTAGAACAAAGTGGGCTTCATCATGAAACTGCATTATTCAGATTAGATTGATTGTACCTTATTAACTTGCAGTTTTATTATTATGTACAAATCTTGTAGCTTAGCTAGTGTAATACTAATAATAGTTTTGATATCATTAAACATGAGTTAATGTTCCTGTTTGCCAACGCTCATTCTAAAAAAGTGATCTATTTCCGCCGCGAAGCTTTTATCCAATTAATTTGCAATTAACCCGGAATAGTTTCAAACGCGCTTCGAGCATTTACTTATTTATTGAGTCAATCAATCGCCACTAGTTTTCTCTGAGATATTTAAAACCGGAGTCAAAAATCTAAAAATGCTTTTGACACAAAAATAGAGGGTATTGATTTTTAAGAATTCATTCTGCAGCAATTTACCCGAAACTAGAAGAAAAATACCAAAGAGCAAGAAATTCTAAATAAAGTAAACTGGCTTTGATAGTTCTAGAAAAGATAACTACTCAAAAATGATGCATCTTATCAGAAATATAACTCTGAGTACTTAATGACTACACAACATGACATCCATTTTGTCAAAAATCATCAAAAGCCCACAAAAAGTCTGCACTTCTTTCCTTGTTCATCCCTGCAAAATGAATTGTAAAATGGGATCTTGACACCTACATCACGTAAGTTCAGCAAAAATAAAGCAATGGAAGATGCCTTCTGCAGAATCTCCAAAATTTGAATTTACAGAAAACAATTTATTTACTGTACGTTGTATACTTTACCATTGGGCTGGAGTGTGGACTGATATCTCTTTGAGCAAGATCTCATGATTCAGTTCAAATCCGACGTGGTATCACGAAAAACGCATAGGAAGATTCTCAAAGCTATCTTGTAACGTCAAATTTCGTTTATGTTCCTTTGCATTTAGTAAAGCCACTCCTGTAAATCCGCAGCAGTTTTTCACGCGAATTGTTTGTGTCATGAAATCTGAAGAGGATGCAACACCCTAAAAGTTTGTTTCTCGAAGAAAATCTTGACAACCAAACTGGTCGCATTGTGCTAGGCAGTGGTTACCTTCTTCACGCGCTAGTTTGGACAAATAGCCAAAGCATAGTCCAGCATGTGCCTAAGAGAGCTAGCTCATCTATTATTGTAATGTTCGTGTGGTATAAGACAAAGTCCACTAAAAATAGGTTATTGTCAGGACAGTCATAGATAGCAGATTACGACAGTTGTGTCAGACACCGATATTTTTGCCATGCTTTTCGAGCGTGCGAAAGATGACCGCGCCATACAGATGTTGAGTCCTGGCACCAGCGTTTCAAATGAAAAGAAGAAAATCCGAAGCAGTACTGACGGTTTAAACAACTACATTCTTGTTTCCCACGCCTTTATCAGATGCGACACCATATAGAAGATGTAGAAACTCCGCGAGAAAAGCCTGCCAACTGTCTCCTGAAATCTTCATGAACTTAACATCTTCAAAGAAGGATATTGGCTCAGCATTTGGTATTGGGTACTCTCCCACCAAGAAGTGCGAACTCCTTGTCAGAAAATAATTATTGGTTACAATTCTGCAGATCACCTTTTTGCCATTTCATTACCAAATATAGCATTAGAAAGCTTATTTAATGCCAAAAATTATATGTTAAAGTCATATTTTTGATATCTTATGCAGAAAAGCCAGAGAGTAAGTTTGGTATACATAAATGAAATTAAAGTGGACCGTACTTGGTTATTGTTGTTGTTGTTGTTGTAACTAGTTGCCAAGCAGATAAAGTGATGTAAGATTTAATTATGTTGTTAGTTCTATCAAAACTATTTTTGATAAAAATTGAAGTATATAGTCTACGGCACAATTACGAAAGGGTCTATGAAAGGTTGTACACGTGTCTTGGGCAAATTTCCCATTAATTGGTTTGACTCTAAAACAAGTCACATATTTTCTTAATATACTTTGGACTGCATCCCATCCGATCAATGACCAAAACTTTTGGCGTGCAGCTGCCAAAGTAGTTTGACCTTCAGTATGTTTCAATTTGCTTTGAACATCTAAAATATTAAGTTTAGTTATGTAATGGCTCTGTTAAGTATAACATGTCTTTGATTTTTTGATCTTTCAGTTAGATTACAAATTTTTGATCGACCGCCTTCTCTAATCAAGCCATTATTATCGATAAATGGATTTAAATAATCTTCTTCTTTTTCAAAAAATTATTATTTTCAAATCTGTATATCAAAGCTAAACTTCTCGACAATTTCTGAGAAGACAAGTACAGGGTGGTCCATTCGGTAGCGGAATTTTAAAATTGCCGCCATTCGCAAACCACTCAACCGATTAACGTCATTTTTTGTAGGCATACTCACAAAGGTCTCGAAGAGAACCTATTCGTTGGAACAAAGAGTGACATTGGTACGGCTCTGGTACCAAAATGGACAAAGTCCGGCGGCAACACTGAGAGCCTTTAGGACCGAGGTGGACAGACATTCGACCCTTAAAGCGGAAACCATCTCAAAGTGAATAGTTAAAAATCTAGGCAAAAATTAAATTTTTGCTCAATACTTTTAAAATTAATTAATTGATTTCTTACCAAAACAACAATAGATTGATGACCAAGTTTGAGAGGACCGGAAGTGTGTTGGATGACAAGGCAGGAATGGCCAACAAAGAGTTCACTGTCCGAACAGAAGAGAATGTGAAGCGGGTCAAACAGCACTTCGAAGAAGAGGCCGGTCCGTCGACACGAAGAGCCGCACAGATATTGGACATTTCGAAATCCAGTGTTCTAAGGATCCTCCATCAGGACCTGGAGTGGTTCCCGTATAAGATACAGATTCTGCAAGCTCTGAGCCCTCGAAGTGTGACCCAAAGATTCGATTTTGCCAATGAAGTCCTCGACCGCATCGAGAATGACAAAATGGATGTAAAGATGATTCACTTCACTGATGAATGCCATTTCCATCTCAATGGCTATGTTAACAAACAGAATTATCGTCATTGGGGCAGTGAACAGCCGCATTTCACTGTTGCGACCGCACTCCACTCTCAGCGAGTAACTGTCTGGTGTTCTGTGACTGCCAAAAAGATATTCGGTCCGATATTCTTGGACACCAATGTGACTGCAGTTGCCTATAAGGACCAAATTCTGAAGGAATTCATCAAAAAGGCCAGGCTCAATTGGATGGTCAATAATTATTGGTTTCAACAGGACGGTGCGAGACCTCATCGAACCCAGGAAGTTTTCGACTGTCTCAAGGAAGAGTTCGAAGAGAGAATCATTGGATTAGATGCCCCCCAAAAGACCGGAGGAGGCATAGACTGGCCACCCTATTCTCCCGATCTCAATGTCTGCGATTTGTTTCTCTGGGGTTATATCAAGGATAGAGTCTACAAGAACAACCCTAAGACTATAGAAGAGTTCAAAAGGAACATCACAGACGTCATCAAAGGCATTACACGCGAAGTTCACACTTCGAAAATTTAATTCACTAAACCCCAAACATTTATCTTCAGAATAAAAAAATAATTTCATTTTTATCTCTTGTAGTTTTTTTATAATCGATTTTTCCGCTACCGAATGGACCACCCAGTATTTAATAAAAAGTCAAATATCATAGCACTTTGATGACAAGCAACTGACTTTCTTCTTACGGCAATTCTGTTAAAAATTTATTAGAATTGATCAAAAATCAAAATTTATTAATATTCTTTGCAATAATAAATGCGCCGTATTTATTTCTCCAGATATGTCACAAAGGTTTGAATTTTAGAGACCCGGTGTTTTAAATTTGTTAGTTTCCTGCGGAATCCAGGCCAGTACTATCATGAAGTCGGTCCATAAAATGATTTAATTTACCTCAATATCTAAACCGATTTGATTTTATTAATCAATGTTCATAAGCGTTGAGCACTACAAAGTGCGAGTCTTAGTATTGTTATTGCATTTAAGAGAGCTACCCGTAATTTCGCGCATAAAAGCTTACTAAAACCGTATTTAAAGTTTCAGTTGTTTTAATGTAAACACACGCTCCGTAGCCTGCCTGCGAGGCATCACAAAATCCATGCAATTCAACATGTGAAATAGAATTTTCAGTGACAACTTTTAGCGGTATTAAAATTATTTAAGAATATTGATATAACTAGAGCCATCTTACTTATATATTATCTGGAATTGGATCGCCCTATGTTATGGGTAAAGTCTGTAGGTTTTCTCTGATTAATTTTGCAACAACTATGTTCGGATTAATCAGACCTAATGGGTCCAATATACTAGAAACTTGTAAAAGTATCGAGTGGTAAAGCTTCAGGTTTGTTTAAAGCTGAAGCCTATTTGCAGAATGCAAAACCACCTTTAGCTAAAATTGACGTTAATTTGTCGAAATTTACAATCTGTGGGATCGATTAAACTTTTGCCGGTACATTTTCGAGATGCCTTCAGTCATAGCTATTCATGAATACGAAATCTTACTCAGATTGAAAAGGGGACCTGTCAGTAAATCATTTAAGCTAAGACCATTTGAAGATTTTGCCGATCTATTGAATACAACACGCAGTTTAGTGCTAACACTCGATTCCTTTATTACGGGATGATGGCTTAAGCAAAATGCATTATCTCTTAACGGTTTCGAGGAACTTACTTAGTTTCATGCGGCCCACCTGAAGGTTACTTTTTCAGAAACAGTTGGCTTTCTAATAGTTTTTCTAAGAACTTGAATTTTGAATCGCCTGTTTCTTTAAAGATGACAAAGAAGAGTGACAAAATATTTTTCGCATAACCGTACTTCGTGAGAAATAATGTTATGAGTCGACACTGTCTCAATTTTAAAGGATTTTTCAACTTGTTTGTCAAGTGAACAAAGGGATTGTAAACTGCAATAAATTCTTTGAAGGAACTGCCGAGAGTTCTAATCTTCCGCCTAATATACAGTCAAATTCTATTTCTCGAAAATCCCATTACACTGAATCAGTTTAATATGCAAAATACAGCACAAATTAAATTACCGATTTTAGAAATTCCCACTTTTGAAGGCGATATTGCCGAATGACTAAATTATTATTTTTGTCTCAATAGAAATTTAAGATTAATTTCCAAAATGCAGATTGATAGTATATGATTTAATTATGATCCTTGAATTATGATCACACCAGGTGTGGTTTGTAAACCTAAACGATCTAATAATAATTTAGAAATAAAGTTTGATTCAGACCCCCTCGTCTAGTAATGCTGAATAATAAGGAATTGTGTCTTTCGTTGCAAAATCTACACAAAAATTTAAAATCACAATTTTAATTGAATGTTATTGTAGAAATGTAGACAGTTAGACAATGATCTTTCTTGCAAAGAGGGCAGTTAATTCGAGTATGGGGAGTTTATTGGAAGAAACATGAATTGATTTAGAATCGCTATTAGGTTTCAATAAGTCTTGTGATAATTTGTTGGTTTGTTCGATTGACTGTAACAACTAACACTGTTTTATTAAAAATCTAAAAAAACTTTCTCATTCTTGATTTGTTATGAAATCAAATTTTGTAGTGATTAGATGGCTTAAGATTCAGTTCCAAATGTCGACTAAAAGTTCAAGAGCCTCTAAAGCTTTAAGAGTAGCGTTTAACTTATCAATGAATGTTTTCATTATGGAAACCGAGTCTTTTGTAATACGCGGCAAATTAAATACCGAACGTAAATGGTTATGTACAATTACACGTTTGTTATCATATCTTGTTTTCAATAACTATAAGGCAATTGATTAGTTTTCTGGCTTTACAGCTGTCATTAATTATATTACTGGCTTTTTTTGCTGAGGTTTTTAAGTATTATAATATCTGGATATCGTCTAAATTTCTATTGAGACAAAAATAATAATTTAGCAATATCGCCTTCAAAAGTGGGAATTTATAAAATCGGTAATTTAATTTATGCTGTATTTTGCATATTAGAAACTGATTCAGTGTAAAATAGTCCAGGCTGTGAATTAAATTTTGAAAAACTAAAATTATTAGAATGAGTTCGTGGAAATCTGCTTGATCTTCACCAGCCGTTTCTTGTTTGGTTTTGACCTGCTAAACGATCTAGCTCGCCTAACAACGGTTCTGTACGTTTAATCTCAATTTATTTCAATAAGATCTTGTACAGAGTTTATATTATTCAAAAATGATGGTTACAAAAGCCTTGTCTAGTGAACAAATTATTTCTGATAGTTACGCAACAATTGGAATATGCAAAAATTGAGTAGAACCAGGGCTGGACCGCCAGCTTTGGGGGTCCTCCCAATTAACCCCAGTCTGGGCTAGTTGTGGGGACCATTCGCCATTTTACTGATAAACTGTTTTTTATCCATTTTTAAATAGGAAAAATTATAGTTAACAAACACTGAAGAATTTTTTTATTTTATTTGATGCACTTGGATGTACTAAATTCGCCCCTGAATTGAATTGCATAACAGTCTTCTTATGAAACATAATTTCACGGTGCGTTTCAAGGTTTCTGTCAAGATATCTCCTCCCATAATGCGACATACAATTTAACTGTAAGGGTATGTTCATATCTGTATCTGAGATTTTGGTATCAAACTAAATGTGTCACCCAACTATCTTTTCTCGCTTCTGATATAATATTATAAAGCTGTTCCAATTAAATAATAAGAATTTTTATGGACTAGTATTAATTGTAATAATATCAGATTTTGATAAATAAAAGAAAACAGTAAAAAGGCTCACGTTGGTGGGACAAACGTTTATTTCAAAAGTAATTTTATGGAACTAGAAGAACTTTGAGTCAGTTGAAAAATTCTACGTGTAGATCAATGACCGATTACGAATACTTGGCTTCATTAATTGAGTCAAAAGTCTTAACTTTAAACAGAGAAGCGCGCGGTGCACTAAAACAACTTAAGGCACGTCCGGAGCAAGCAACTCGCTAGATAATACCCAAGGGTGTCTCTTGCAGAGGCTGCCTCTGCAAAGTATAAATTGTTATTTTTATTTTTTTCTGTCCGCACGGGGGGCCATGTCTAAATTCGCCCCTGAGTAGAACGCAATTTATTGAGAAAAAACAAGAATTCCATCAACCTTTGATTTAAATGATAACTAAATCTCGGTGTTTCTGAAATTCTTGTCGTGTTAGCAGTTCATTACCATAGACGACTCCTTGCACGACTGTACTAGTTTATTGTGCTGGTAACTTGTTACATCTTTTAAAATCTAACTATTAACTTAAGTAAGTGGGGTGCAACATAACAAAGTTCAGAGTTGAATGAGTTTTGCTGTTGGATGATGTCACAGCATCGTTTGAGTTCTTTGGCTCAAGAAACGTTGCTTTTGGAAATGTGATTTCTAGGTAGATGGTGATGAAAAACAACTAGTAACGGTTGCTCTAGAGTTTAAGGAATTGTTCTTTCTGGTAGGAATGTCTGAAAAGGATCGCATGGTAAATAGGTAACCATGTAGACAGAGACAGTGATAAAAGAGAATGATCCAGATGATCGTACTCAAAGAGAATTGTCGTCGGTAGATGAAATCTATCAGAGCGGCATGAAATTTCAAATTATTCTACTTATGTCGAAGAAAGTGGAAAGTCTGCATTTTTTTTGCTTTGCTAGTCATGAATTTTTTTCCTGTCAGCAGATATTCTCTTGGTAGCTTTTCCTAGGAGATCGAGAAGGGCGATGTAGACAGCTGTTAAAGATTGTGGTAGCTCGAGGGCTTCGGGATTAAATTCTTGTGGGAAGCTAAGAGTTTCTTCTACTCGAATAGGACAAAAAATTTCCGGGAGCTATAAATTAGTGTGTCTAAGAAATATTCCCAAATATTTAGTTTTGGATTTCCATTGCAGTTCTACGATAAAGTATTGTAAGTTATTCGTTTTTCATTGTGAACTCTACTATGCAAGATCAGTATAATATCAACATCGATAGGGCCGAATCTTCAGATCTTCAGAATTAACCCTTTTAATTTTCGAAGATTATAATCATGATATAATACAGGGCCTATATTATACTTCTTGTTAAAATAATGTCATTTTCATGATCTGTTTTAAATTTTCTGTTTTACCAAGATAAGAAAATGAATTACATTAAAAACAAGAAACTTAAATTGAAACGTAGCTCTGAAGAAACACCTACAAATTTCTGTTATAATTAAAGGTATTTTTATTTCGTTTCTTAAGGAATAACGCACGCTAGAATTACGTAACAAGAAGGTAAATAACAGGAAATAATCAAATCATAAAACTAAGAACACTAAAGTTTAGCCATTGTATAAATGGACATAAAATAAATGATTGTTGGTAGTATAAAATGCTATAAGAATTAATATAGGCAGTCGTATAAAATTCTAACCCCTAATGTTGTCACCACATGCATAATTAACTGTATTTCAAAATTATTGCAGTTAAAGTACTGGACATTTTACGGTAGCGAATGTAATTTTTGCTGTGTGTATAATATTGTAGGTCAAAACTGTCTTAATAAATAATTATCCGTGCGTATAATATCTCATTTCTTATCATGATGTACAATCGTTAATGTTAATCGTTAATATAATTGTCAAAGTAAAATCAAAGACAATAATAATATAATTAGTCATTGTCGATGATGATTTCTAACAGTAATTAAAGACAAAGAAAATAAAAAATTCAACCGTGGCTAATCGCAGTTGATCAACCGATTAATCGTACCAATAATTATGACAGCTATAATATGTATTATGCATCTATCTATTATTTACAATTAAACTTGGCTGGAAAAAGATTTAATTATAATAATTTATGCAAAACCATAAGCAGGTCTTGTTGGTAATTATATGGTTAATTACAGATTGCAGTAAATGTGTACTTGTGTTTGAAGAATGTATTGTTGATTCTAAGTTAATCAATCAGCATCTCTCCTAGGGAGTTTAAGGTTTCTTTATTGAACGCTTGTTCAACTTTTGTCTACTACCTCATTACCCACTCTGACGTTTAAGTCATCTAGAAGGATTACTCTTTCGTTAATGTATTGTATGGTATGGGCGTTTTGTTCATATTTATTATGAACGAGTAAGCCTATTCCTGAGTTAGCTTTTTCAGTTTTTGCTACCACTAGAATGTAGTCTTGGTACCTTAACGAGTTTCTTTCTATTGTCTTGGTTTCCTAAATGTCAGAAGTCTAACCTCAACAAATATAGACGCAGAGCCTAACCTAGTTCTCAGTCTTTTACGTCATCTAAAAAAACCTTCACTGTACGTAAAAATCTTGAACAATACATCACTGGAAGAAAAGGATATAGAAATGCAAACTATCAGCGAAGAAGGCTAAGTATAATATTTTGAAGAATTCTACTGCAACATTAACATCCATAAAAAAAAGAGGATCAAGAAGATGAACAGATAACAATAACAGTCAAACAAGTCAAAAATGCAACAAGAAACCTTAACTCGAAAAACCTCGAAGTGCAGAGGAGAATTTTTACTACAAGAGGTAACTAAACTCTTTAAAAAAACAATAAAAGCATAGTGAGATACCAATAGAGTGAAGGAAATCAGTGCATCGAGTATAAGATTATCTCGTATGAGCGTTCTGCTGGGCCGTTGCTGCAGTTACACGGCGTACTATGGTAGTGAAGCATCATAAACAGAATATTCAAGCCCATTAGGAATGAATAAATAAAAAGTTCTTAAAACGCAAATGCTGTAATCAAGAATGTGTTTTGAGAGTTTCAAGTTTCACCAGATCATCTTAAGGATCACTGTCTAAAGCTAAATAGGACAGTAGGACTTTGACAGCTTGAAAACACCTTCAAACACAAGATTATGCTTTTGGTCTAATAGAATTTTATTTAGTTTTCAAAATATGAATAAGAAGCTGGGACATTTTATATAATGATGATTTTAGACAAAGCATCTGACCATAGAATATATAAAATCTATGTTGGACTTGTGATGACATATAGAGCCGAGTCTTCATATTTTTTGAAAATGTAATGCGTCTTTTAAAAATATGTTCTTTCTATAAGTCATAGAAAATTAGTTTTGTAAGGAAAAATGAAATAAATAAAAATCAAAACGCCAGTTCACTTTCCTCAGAATCTGTACAAATAACAACATCCTATTCTGAGTGTTTTTAGATATATAAAAGGGCCTCATATCTTGCCTCGCCTGAGAGCCCCCAACTAGCCTTGCACGGCCTTCTCTTATGTGGAGTATAATAAGCAGCAGTTAGTATTTCTCCATTTCCATATGCATGAAAACTTCTATAATTCTCAATAAACCTGACAATATCATCTTTTGACATCATGATGCGTATTTTTCAAAAATAATTTTTTATAATTCAAATTTCAATTTAATTGAAACACTTTGGTTTTCAAAACCAATACCTGGACTGATGGAGAATGCAACTGACTAAATTCCAACTTGTTGTTTTCAACATACAAAGTGTCACAGCTCTTTCAATTTATTACTCTATCAATATCTTAAAAATGGTGTGCGATATCGAAATGAAAATTCATTCGTTATTTTGGTTGATATTAAATGCGTCAGCCTAGTCAAGATCGTGAAAGTTCGTTCAGTAAGAAATGACATAAAAGCATGTTTCAAGCTTGTCAAAAAGAAATCAAAAAGATATTTGGTAGAAGAATATATCTACATAAAAACATGCGTTACAACGCTCTTCTTCTTTTAACCATCTTAAGGAGAAAAGGGTTGCAGACGATTCGGGCTGCGCCTTCCAACGGAGCATCTGCGATAGCCCAAGGTTGAGTTTTGCAATCCAAACCTTTTTAAGAGAGTCAGACCTTGGACCTCCTTTGGTGGCCCAAGATCGGGATTTGTTCTCCATTAACTTTCTTAACTGAGATAAATACAAACAGGATCGGGCTGCACTTTTCCACGGGACACCGACAGTGGCCTAAAGTCTAGCTTTGCCTTCCATGAATCTTCCTAAGATAGTTGACAAACACGCTCTCCGTTAATCTTCTTAAGAGACGTAAATTCGAACACGGGTCGAATTACGGCAAACTTACTATTTCTTTCTCTTACTTTTGCAATGATATCGTTTTTTTTTACACCTGGCTCGTATATAAATGATTCGTGTCGACTGCCCACGCTTGATACATTAAATCTAGAGAGCCTTATTTCAATTCATATGTGTATATTGAATTTTACTGTCGTATATTTTAGATTGTAGGTGTCTTTCATTATAAATAGATAGCAAATAGAATTTGCGAGTTTATAAAATTTCACAATTAATTATCCTGATCAACAAAAATTACTGTAATTTTGCACATTTGTAGGAAAGTATGGACAAACCCTTTTTCCTATTTTTGGATATCTAAACAAGTAGTATTTAAAATTTATTAACGTATTAACATTGGGTTAATTTCATAATGACTGTAGTGGGATACCCACACGATATGTATAATGAAAACATAAAAATGTTCCTACGCACTTCAATATCCTGAATTACATTTGTGTACTATAAAGTCTATGAATGCAAATACTACATAATCTAAATATTTATAAAATACGCATTAAACGTAAACAGTATGAAGCCTAGTTTACTACTTGCATATTTATGTCGATTTTCTATTTCTGTGTACATAAAAATCATCTTTTTTGAATATAAAAAATGAAATGAAATTTTAACCTAAAAGTCTAGACTGCAATCCCTTTCAAAGAAAGTTGTTAACCTGGTTTTCGTATGTAGTTCAGATTCGCACAATCTGGTTTGGCTTCGTTTTATTCATTTTTTTAAAATCTGTGTAATTCGCTGAAGCTCGACGCTATCAGTATGTTTAGTTATCGTAGCAAGATTTTATAGCAGGAACATGGAGAAGCAATAAATGAGAGTATAAACGCACCTGCCAAGTGCCACGCCTGACGAGTCCCAATCCGGTCCACCGCCCAGCCGGCTCCTGGAGTCGCCACAGCGTCTACGACTTGCCCTGCAAGATAAATCATACATAGCCAGTCTCATCACGCATTGTATAAGTTGTATGTGTATACAAACTCAGCTGTTCGCCGACTTAAAACTTGTTGAAGACAGATTTTATGGCTGCATGAACTCATCAATTTGTCTACATCATACAGACACAATGACTGACTGAACTGACCAAAATGTGATTTTCATTTTTGTAAATAAGGTTTTATGTAAAATCTTTCTTTTGCACTTTTATGCTGCATTTTGATAATGGCGTGTCACTATGCAGAAACACTTAAATTTTATTAACGTTACTTTATTGATAACCTTTTATAACATGTTTATAGCAATGTAAAAAGTAAAAACATCGGCAGTATACTATAAATATTAATAAAACAAGTTTAGAAGTTACTAATTAGCATTAACATAAAAATTGATAATGATTAAGAACTTGTACAAATAGACCTTAAAAATCCACTTTTTCATAAACAAAACAAACAACTTTTACACTAAATATTTAGAAAGAGTTACTAATAACATGAAAAATGTTTTTGCAAAAAAAATTTAAAATCTTCAATCTTTATCCTTCTTTTCTAAAGTAAGGTAAGATCGCGGTATAATATGTACATCTAGAACTCACAAGATTACAGATAGGGGTTTTCATAATGTTATTAAATATCTAGAAAGAACAGTAAAAATTTTGCAAAAAACGCCGGAAATTACTCTAAATACTCGTAGACTCTAAATAACCAACAGATTATTTCGAGACGCAGAAGAATCCTTAGATTAACATTTAATTGCCTATGGCATGGTTTATTAAGGCAAGGAGTAATTAAACTTGATTTAGTACTAACATCGAACCTACTGCTGTTAGAAGGCTAATGAACAGAAAATCAAGGTACTAACTTCTGACTCTGTTAGACTAGTCAACTGTATGGATTAAAGCTATGTCCAATACAGAATGTCCTCCGATCTGGTAGTTTGGAATCATCCAAAAATCAAAGAGAAGAATCCAAAAAGTACTGGTAAAGAATAGTGACCAAATTGGCCAAAAACCCAGTTGAGCTGTAGAACACCATCACTTCAGAGTCTACTCGAACTTCTGAAGAGAAAAGGATCTTAATACAAAATTGTGCAAAGAAAGGAACGCCTAAACACGTTACAATATTATTTTCAACATGATAAACAAAATAGCAACGTACTAGAATCAAATTTTAAAAAAATTCGGCTTCAAGTCTTCTGCAATGTTATCCATAAATCATGAATCAAACTTCCTCAGTTTATAAGCATGATTCCTAAATGTACAACTGACTAGTTACACCTGTTTCATACTTTGGTTGCATACTACTTTTTCACTATAGGTTGATGTTTCGATATAACCACGACATTTTGGCCCTCTTTGAAACTTGAAGCTTAAGTGCATTTACAGACTGATGTTTATGAGACCTTCTCTGTTAATTGCTTTTAATGGAATACTCGAATTCTGTCGTTGTTTAATTAGCTTTGGTGAAGCGTAATCGATTTTAACGAGTCACTATGGTATAAATAACAAACATTTCAATAATAAACTTCAATGATTGAAAACACTTGAAGCACTTTATTTTTTTTTTATTTCACATTCACTGCTGACTTTAAAAACACTAAACTCACTGTTTTAGAGTTATTCGATTATTTGTTGTAAAATGTTATTAAACAAACTTTTCGATTTTACAATTTTGATGAGATAGAATTGAATATCCTCCAATTTCCAGAAATGATTATAGAGGGTTTAACTGTAAATCTTTTTTGTACAAGGTGATAGAGAAACGCAGTAGATTCTGTGCGTTGCGCAACTGCTCGGACCTACAATATGAATAGAAGCCCCATCTTGCTGAAACCGCTGTTTCTTTGTAAAGCCAGAGATACATCTTTTATAAGAATAGGTAGTTTCTTGGAGAAACTCTAGGTAGTTCTGAGCATTAAAACGATGTTGCAGGAGTCCAATTATGTAACCATCAATGATACCAGCTCATACATGTGTGCTAAATCGATGTTAAATCTGATTATGGTAGTTGTTCACTCTATTTCTAGTAAACTGAGCTTCGTCAGTCTACAAAATGTGCTGTAAAAAACTTGAGGTGTCGCCAATGACATTTAACAACCAACACAAACATTTTGTCGAGCGATATCATCTCCTTCACGTAGATTTTGCACGCTCTGTAAATGGTAAGAATAATACCCTTCCTTATGAATTCTACGCCACACTGAACTTTGAGACGAACCTGGATGGTTGGCAATTCTACGAATAGTAATAGAGTCGGGCGTTGTTGCATTTATGGTATCATCGTCAAATCAACATTTCTATTTTGACTAACATGATGACGATCGGTGAATTCTCCGAATTCACTTAGGTTATTTCCATGATACATTCCATAAATAAAATGCATGAAACATTCTGTACATCTTAGAAAATAATGTCATTTTTGAATTGTACATTTAATTTAGTAGGGGAAGTTACTCTTTCATCTTCCGTACAATGTGTCATTTTCGAGCAAACTTGACTGATTCCGAAATCCATTCGTGTTAAAATGTCTTCTTTGCTCGAAATAAACTTCTGAAATAAAGATTTCCAGTTTTGTCAAATGCACACAATGATCAAATCAGAAAACCTGACGGTGCTCTCAGGAACAGCTATATGGGCAAAACAGTTTTGCTGACTTAGCAATGATCTGCCTATACCATACGCGAAAACTTTCTGAATGCTTGTTGCAAGTAATATAAGGAAGAATATAGAAGAACAATTTAGTGAAAAAGAAAGAAAAATGGAAGGGAGAAAACAAGAAACAAAAGAAGTAAAAAAAGTAAATCTGAAAATAAAAAAAGTAGTTGTAAAACTAGAAGAAATAGTGAAACAGAAAGAAAACAGTAACAGAATAAACTCGTCCAATTTTTCAAGTGACTTCTAATTTAAAAAGATTTTCGTGCAAGATTTGCTAGATTCATAGACCAAAGGAATGCAGTAGCTTCTCGCTGTAAATAGTAAGTCATATCTTACTAATAAGCTAAAGAATATAAACTTTCCGTAGCCATTAACCGTTCCTCCGTACTCTATAATATGAGAGCTTTCTGATTTGTACCAAAATGTATAGGAGTTTAAGATGACTTTCAGGTAGAATGTGCTTGCCCTGGTCGTTTTTTTCCAGAATAGCTTACAGTCATCAATTCAAAGAATTAATCTGTCCTTTGTGTGCCGATTTTACTTTGCTTACTAACTTTTTTTAAAAAGTTTCATTGTAACTAATACTATAAAGCTATCGGCATAGCCTTGAATGAACAAGTTCGCTTTGTTGAGTATTTGCAAGCTCGACTCACAGAAATAGAAGAAAGACTTGTCGACCCACTAGAATTATCTCTTACTTCTCTGTTGACAAGTATAAATCTCATCGATTTAACATCAAATGATGAAAAAGAGAGTAAGGAAAGGGAAGAAATGTTTTGTTGGCCTCTTCTTCTTTTCTCATCACCAATTGAAGAATACATGGAAAGAAAGAAAGGTGAGGGTAAGAAAGTAAGTCAAATGGTCTGACAACCAAATGGCAAGACAAACTTTCTTCTAATGTTAGGAGCTGAAAGTGGAAATAATTCAAGTAATTTTATGTCGTGGTAAATATTGTTGTATTCAGTTAGTTGTTTGTTGACGTTCAGGTGCTAAAAGTATTAAAATCGCAGTTTGGAAAACTACCAGTGACGTCAACAGTACGTGATGCTATCAGAAAATTAAATCTTCCCCAAACAATATCTTTTGCAATGACCATAAAACAGTTTTAACATTAAGCATATTGTTGTTTTGAATTTATTGCTACGTTTACAAATTTCAAGTAGTCTTGAATACCATCATATATCTTACTGAAATATAAAACTTTCGCAAAAGTAGCTGGCATTTTAAAATAATAAATAATTTACAATAACCTGTCGTAATTCCATAATGCAATTTCAACATGGTTTTATTATGATGGAGAAAACTATTCATACAGAAATAATACTATAACTTATTGACATAACGTAAATGTATAAAAACAAGGTTGTCAAACAATAACTTTTTTATTATTGTTGTAGTTAAGTGTTTACATAAAACTGGGAAATGTGCTAATTGTATTCCTACAATAATTTCGTTAGAAAGTGGTAGAAGTCACTTTAAGTATGTCTACGCGTTACCACAGCCTTACTTAAACATATCAAGTTTAATATTTATTAATTTTTATTAATTTTTATTAATTTCCAAGTGTTAAAATTGTTTTAAATTATTATTAACTTTTAATCAGTTAATTAACCTTCATACAGATAGAAAAACAACATTACCTTTTAAATGTCAGTGTTACATTATCGCACTTAATTATTAGCAAGTTTAACTGGAAATGATAAGTTTAAACCATTTTGATGTTTATATTTATTATTTTTTAATTGTTTATAATCTGTTTGTAGCATTAACGTAAAGAGAAAGAGATTTTCCAAGGAAAACATAAATGTTTTTCGTTTTCTTTCAATCTTCATAATTCCGTTTTCATTGCAGATTTCTTTCCTAGCAACTACACTTGTTACCACAACGTTTTATTAATTATTACTTATTTTCACTTAAATTACACAATCTGTCATTTTAGAATTTTTACGCCGCCGTACAGGAAGTGTTTGACTGTAATATGTAATAACAGTATTGCAGTTGTCACATAAAGAGCAGTATTAGCGTTCAGAGTGGATGGTTGAGAAACAAAACAAAAAACGGAAATGCATGCTTTTTATTAGTACTTATACATATTTATATCCTGCTATAAATGTACGTTTCAAAATTATTTGTATTGTATTAACTTTTTTATTGTTCGTGCAACAGTAAATGCAAGTTACAAGATTTAAAACCTTACAACTTTCAAAATATGTAGTTTCCACATCAACTACTCCTAAAATCTGCTTCCCTTCTAGCTTTTCCTCCCAACTGTTTTAATTATAGACACTAAAAGATCTAAACACCAAATTGAATGACGTTCTTGTTTATAAAGTAGTTCAAGTAATTGACATTATACTTTTCAATAGCTACCAGCTTTCTCATATTCTTTTCAGTACTACGCTGATGTATTTGTACATGTTAACACGTGTTTTGATAAATTTTAATTTATAGTAACTTAGCTATGTTCACTTCTTAATTTTTAAGTTTCTATTAGGGTACCATGACACTCATTCAATACAGTGAGTGGCGTGCCACGGTTGCTTAGTTAGGGCGTGGATTCCCGATATTTGGTATGCTGAGAATCAATATTGAAAGAATGTCCAACATTCAGGTTGAACGAAACTAGAGACAGCGTATCTCTTACGAATGCCAAACCGTCAGATAAGTAGCAAGAGAGTTTTTCTAAGTGAAGCTCCGAATAGAAGCTATGGCGCTACTGTAGGTATCATGACTTTGTGTGTTAGCAGATAAGCATTACTTTGAAGATTTCCAAAATTAGACAATAGACATTCATAAGGCGCCATCTAACTGTATGAAATTCTCAATGCCGCACCACTATTAGTCAACGACCACCTTCGAAAAAATGCAATGCAAGAGGCAATTGAGTAGATGACATTTTCTGGGTATTTGAATCTGAGAATTGCTATTACCAGAATGCCATATCTAGAAATGCCACATTTGGCTTCTCTTTTCATGTATAAACATAATCTGAACGTGTATAGTACACACCGTTCGATTTGGGTTTTATGGTGCCTAACTTAACTTAACAAAGACAATTTAGTGGAACAATAGCAAAGTGTCAGTTTAACAGTCAAGCCATAAATAAATAACTTGGGTGAATCTATTACATCTGTAGATCTGTATCTATTGTGGATTATTAGACACTTGACAAGATATTTTAACAATAGATGTCATTCCGCTGAAATATACAGAAACAACGTTTAAGAAGTAAATCCTAATGTAGAAATAAATTTCAGTGAAACTGTATAAAATTTAAAAATGACCTTTGCAACCACACGCTATAGTTTTCGGACATGCTGGACTGGAACCAGTCGCTCTTCTTCAATTTTCCATTCATTTTTCTTTGGATAAAAGAATATCATAATCGAGAGATAATCGTATTAGAATTATTTCTCAACTTTTGCCATTACGATGAGTACTGTCCTAGACTGTCCAGAAGAAAGCATGCATCACCTTTGAAGACTATCTCCATTGAAGCCAGGTTCGATACGGTATCATTTACTGTGTCTGCATGAAAGATCAGGTAAATTAATCGCTCAGGCGGAAGTTTAGAGCAAACCTGGCGAACCATGATGAATCTGTGGACTCTTGCTGTGCCATTAATCAGTTAGACATAGGAACAGGCCTATGTCTAGATGATTCTGAGATATGGTGTACTAAGAGCATAATCACATTAGTATAGCGTGTCATGACAACGATGTTTTCCATATGCAGGACAACAGACAGTGGCTATGAAAACTGGAGACACTTTTCTAGATGTTGCTAACAGGTGTCATTGTTTTTACAAAATCTAAGAATATAAATTATTCATAGTAAACAATGATATGTTGCTAGTATCTCAACATTATTTTTCAATGACATAACTCCATCTCCTCTGATAAAATCTTACAAACTCTGTTTTGGCCTTTGGCATAGATAAAAAAGTTAATCCAATTTTTGATGACTCTTTACTCTGTTTTCACGGGTCCCTTCTTTTACAGAGAAATGTCAATATTAATCAAGATTCACGTGAACGATAATCAAAGGCTGAACTCTTCTAATAAAAGCTCTTGTAGTTTCTAGCCTTCTCAGAGTAATGACAAATGCTATGCCATCCACAATCAGAAACGACTTAAATTTGTTCATTTGGATATTCTATTTTTTCAGCCTTTTAAGCCTTCTCTTCGGACCTTAACTTACCGTTTTCAAAAGCGAGAAATGGGTCATGTACAAGAATATTTACCAAGTATGTCTTTCTCCCTCCATTGTATGCAACAACTAAACTATCTAGGAAGTCCTTGTCAGCTTTCTTCAGCTCCTTGCAGTCTTGTAAGTGCTTTTCTTTGTGAAGATTCTCTAATGTCAAAGCTTACCTGTGGTTTTCATCCACCACAAATTTTTGGTGCACAAATTTATGCACTGCATCTCCACCTCATTTCTTGGTTTTTACTAGTACTTCTGATACGTTTTGAAAGGTGCTGTCTTTAGTGGCACTAAAGATGGAAGCTCAAAAGTTTCCATAATTTGAAAGCTTTTGAAATTTTTTATTTCGTTGAGTAATTGTTTTCTCTTTGAAGCATGATGCAGTATTATCGTTGTAGGTGACAAACGTTTGTTCTGTTTCTTCACTGTTCCAATGGAAACAAAATAAGCATCACTGTAGTGCTCTTATGCTCTTACTCGCGCTCTTATATGTACCAACGATCCATTCTTAAAGGTGGTCTGTATCTGCTTGCCTAAATTTAAAGCACTTTTGGAAAACATACTCATCGACTTACAAAGTCTACTGGCAAGCAGAAGAAATAGGTAAAGAAGAAGTTAAAGAAAGCTAGATATTTTACTTTTGATCGAGATTCCGCTCTGCTAATAAGTTTCCAAATTCTCAGCTGTTTTCTAAAATACCTCTGCATAACCAAAAAAGCCTTTAATGAGAAACGAGCCTTGACTGTATAGTGAAGAGCAGCCAATTTATACCAGTGGTTGCTATGTTTAACAGCGCTGAATACATGAAAACCATGAGATTGTGTCCTTATCCTCTACACAGATCTCATCATATTTATGTCTGGGATGAGATTTTCTTGATCTATCAATTTTGCACAAGTGCGGTGCCGGTAAACTTTATATAGGTTTCATGTTCTGTTGTTTTAAACCAGTCTATTGCCAATTCTAATTTTTGTATCATTTAAACTAAAATAAAATCAATTTTTACTCTTAGATACTTGAATCTTCGCTGTAGATGTGATTTGAGTACCCGATCTCCTTTTGAATCTCACCAATTTCAATACCTGTCATAGATACCAAAAACACAATTTTGAATTTAGGTGTGTTTGAACTCTTCCAATTGGATGTCTCGCATTTTTAATTTCCCTAAGTTGCAATAAATCTTGAACAAACTTGTATCTTGAAGAAACCAACTTCGAGTCAAGAATCAATATTTTTCTATTGTATGGTTAGACTTTACTGATGAATTTTCCATTATATTTAAACATATTTAGTTCTTTGGAATTGATTTTAAATAGTTCTCAATTTTCTTTTTATTGGATAAACATCAAATTTGGTTTGACTTCTTTCCTGCGCTGAGAATATTGATCTATAGCTAGGGAGATCCTTGCCCATACCAAACAGAAAATATTGATTCTATGTAAGTCTTCCTTCTTCCAATTAGATCTTGGCTACAGCTCAAACTATCTAAACAATGAAAGTTGTGTACTTTAATCATTAATCAATTTTTGCTTTGCAAAAAATTCCAAACTAAGCATCATTTTAGACCTTCAGTAATTAAGGTAAAAATTAAAAGACTTAACAATTACAAAAATGCTGATGAATTACTGTTATTGCTTCCTCAATAGTCTTTGTAGTTGTCAAATTGCAGTTGAGCATGTACCACTTAACACTGTCTAGTTGCACAATGGGTAAAAAACATTGAAATGGATAAATAAGTAAAATCTCAATAAACACAAGTTATTAGTGGCTCCTGAAATTAGAAATTTTAGAAATAAAGATCGACCAAGGTAATTTTTGCATTGATTTAAAAATTATTCCCAAACTGAAAACAGATAATGAAACAGATTTAACCTAATGATAAAGAAAGGGTAAGCGAACTTGCCGCTTTTCGTAATGTCAATAAGAATGAGCTTTTTGATTCAGCAATAGACCTTTTCTCCGGAAAAGCGCTCATTTGGTTGAGCTCAATTAAATCTTCCGTAGTTGATTGGGATTCCTTAGTTTCCGCATTGAAGCGTGACTTCTTACCGAGTGATTATAAAGATTAGTTGTGGAACGAGATAAAGAATCGTAAGCAGGGTGTTAACGAATCTGTTACTATGTTTATAGCGACCATGGAATCTTTCTTTAGGCGCTTTGATTGGGAAATTGCCGAGGTAACCAAAATAAAGCATATTCGTGCTAACTTACTTCCAAAGTATGTCTAACAATTAGCATTGATTGACACCCAGAGTCTAAGCGAGTTAGCTAAGTTGTGTCGGAAGTTAGAGGAAGTTTCTTTAAGGCAACAGGATAATCGTCGAAATGGTAGTACGCAGTCAATTAATGTACTTGAACCGGACCTGGCCTATATATCAGAAAATTCATCAATGTCTCAATATAATCCCGCTACCTTTTATACACCTAGTCACAATCAGTCTTCGAAAACCCTCGATCCTAGCTCAGCTCATTCTGAAGAGTTCAATGCATCAGCGAGTAGCTCCAAAGGCTATAATGGTCCTTCTCGAGTATTTAGTAATTCCAAGAATAAGACTTCTTCCTTTAGAGATAAGGGTGTTAACTTCAATCGTGCTTCCAATAAACCAAGTAACACTACAGCTATGGGTAAAGTAATTATTTGTTGGAATTATAGGCAGCCCAATCATACCTTGCAGAATTGTACCCTAAAACGTAATAAATTCTGCTTTAAAGGTGGAAAGGCAAATGTTACCGTTTCTTCTTGCACGAAATGTTCTGATGCTGGTAATTTCCAGGGAAACGGGCAACGGAGATAGTTCCTCGCGGCCACAAACTATCTCGTCGTCCAGCTTTGGCCGAAAAATACACTTCTAAATTTTTTTGGAATAAACGATATAGCAATACTTACAATATTAAAGAATCCGCTCCTCTACTAGTTGAAAAATTACATGATAACCGACCTTTTATATCTGTTAACTGTTCGATAAGGAAATTGTAGCTCTCCTGGATTCCGGAGCAAATTCTTCAATAGTCGGCAAGGATGGTATAACAATTTTGAAGGCATTCAAATTAAAAATCAGTAATTGCAATCACAAATTTGTCACTACGGCAGATGGCTTTCGTCAAACTGTCAAGGGTATAGTTGAATTACCTCTTTATAGGATAATCTCTGCTTTGATTGTGCCTTCACTTAAACATTCTATCATCTTAGGAAGTAACTTCTGTAGGAAATTTTCAGTATCCATCGACTTTAAAAACAATTCGTGGGAAATTGCTGGTCCAGACGATATAAAGATTTCTAGTTTAGGTAAAACTGATAGTTCAATACCTGAAAATGAGTTAGGAGTACAAAGTAAAGAAATTTTGTCTGAAGCTCAGAGGTGTAAGTTAAATAAAGTTATCAAAGAATTTGAGAAGTTGGGTAGAGATGACAAATTATCCCGAACAAATAAATTAGTCTATAATATCGATACGGGCAATGCTTTGCCAATAAAACAGAGGCAGTATTTAATGTCGCCATACATGTTAGATATTCTCAATAAAGAACTTGACAAAATGTTGTCTTTAGATGTCATTGAGCCTTCTACTAGTGCTTGGTCATCACCGTTCTTGTAAAAAAGAAAGACGACAGCTATAGGTTTTGTTTTGATGGCCGTAGTCTAAATTCTGTCACGAAGAAAGATTCATATCATTTGCCAAGAGTGGATAGAATTCTTAGTATGTTGCGTAATGCTCGTTTCATTTCTTCAATTGATCTGAAAAGTGCCTTTTGGCAGCGTTTGCAGTGACTAGTAGGGGACTGTTCCATTTTAATGTCCTTCCGTTTGGTTTAACCAATGCGGCCCAAGCCCAGCAAAGGCTTATAGACGCTATATTTGGTCCTGAGTTTGAACCATACGTTTTCTGTTCTCTAGACGACATTATTCTTATCAGCCCAGATTTCGATCATCATATCAATCTCCTACGCGAGGTTAAAAGTCGTCTCGATGAAGCCAATTTAACTATAAATTTGAAGAAATGTGAATTTCTTAAGCCTTCACTTAAATACTTAGGCTATGTCATAGATGGTACTTCTGGTCTTCCTACTAATCCAGATAAGGTCTTAGCCATGATATATTATCCACCTCCCCAAACTACGACCGAGGTTAAACGTTTCGTGGGTATGTGTAGCTGGTACAGAAGGTTTATTCCTCATTTTTCCTCATTAATGGCTCCAATTAATGATTTGATTATAGGCAAAAAGAATGGTGGAAAGACTATTTGGACTAATGAGGCTAATGACGCTTTTATAAACATCAAACAAGCTCTGATTTCAGCTCCCGTTTTGGCTACACCAGATTTTTCTCTCCCTTTTACATTGCAGTGTGATGCGTCCGAAGTCGGTCTTGGTTGTGTCCTCACCCAAGATCAAGCCGGGGTAGAAAAGGTAATTGCCTTCGCCAGTCGAAGTCTTTCACGAGCCGAAAGAAATTACAGCGCTACTGAGAAGGAATGTTTAGCGGTGGTCTTTGGCGTAGAAAAGTTTAGAGCTTACATTGAAGAAACAAGTTTTACCGTGATTACTGATGATCATTCTCTTCTATGGCTTCATAGAATGAAGGATCCATCTGGGAAATTAGCTCGGTGGAGTGTTAGACTTCAGCAATTTTCAATGTTGTCCCAGATGTATTATCGAGAAGTCCTGTCGAACCACCTTGCATTGAAAATAATGACATTTGTGTTGGTGAATCTGAGAATATCAGTCATCAAATCGATCTAGATAATGTAGATAACTTTTATAAGCAAATGCGTCGAAATATTCTAAATCAGCCAGATAAATACCCTCAATGGTCTGTCGAAAATAACTTTGTTTATAAATTTGTTCCATGCAAATTAGCCATAACTTCTAATATTTCTGATTCGAAGCTTTTAGTTCCAAAAAAGCAACGTAGAATTATCTTGAGTTCCATGCATGACAATCCAACAGCAGCGCATTTAGGGTTTGCAAAAACTTTAGCTCGTGTTTCCTTGATTTATTATTGGCCGAAGATGCGTCTTGACATTTATCGCTATATAAGAGCATGCAAGACCTGTAACTCTCAGAAAGCTTCTACATCTGGTCAATTTGGGTTAATGGGTGCTCAGAAAAGTGTGAGGTTTCCATTTCAAATTATAGCAGTAGATCTAATGGGTCCTTTACCCAAATCGATTTCCGGAAATTCCTACTTACTAGTCGTATCCGATTGGCTTACCAAGTTTGTTCTTTTAAAGCCACTTCGTAAAGCTTCCGCTTCTAATGTTACGAAATATATAGAAAAATGAAGTTTTTCTTATGTTTGGTGTTCCTCAGTGCATAATTTGCGATAACGGAACACAATTTACCAGTTCTATCTTTAAGGACGTGGTAAAAAGCTATAAGTCAAATATTTGGTACACGGCCAAATATCATCCTCAAGCGAATTTTGTTGAGAGATCTAATCGTACAATAGGGACTGCTATTCGTAGCTACATAAAATCTAATCATAAACATTGGGATAAGAACATAGCAAAAATTGGGTACTCTACTAGAACTGCTCAGCACGAGGTAACTGGTCACAGTCCAACTTTTCTTAATTTCTTTAGATATGTTCCGCGTATAGGGGATTATTACGGTAATATACCCCCAAATGAATTGAACCTTAGTGATTTAGAAAGTCAAAAACATGATCTAGGCGCGCTTCAAGAAATTTTTGATGCATTCAAAAAAAAAACTTAGAGTGGCATACAAACGTAATGCTAATAACTATAATTTACGTAAGCGTGATATTGAATTTAATATTGGCGATAAGGTGTGGAAGAAAAATATGGTGCTATCTTCTGCCCCAAACGACTTTAGCAAGAAGCTTGCTCCACGGTATGTACTATGTACTGTGAAGAAAAAATTGTCGAAATTAGTTTATCGTCTTGATTATCAAGACGGTTCTGATGCCGGAGAGTGGCATGTAAAGCATTTGAAACCTTATTACGGTTCCATGTCTGACCTGTCTTAACAAACTGACTGCCGTTCGCAATTTTATAATCACGATTTTGGGTTGATTTTCTCTCATAAAGAGCTACTTAAAAAAATAACTAAATAAAAGTGTAATACCATTTATATTTTATATTTTTCTCTTTTAGTTGTAAACTATTTTGTTGTATTGCACGTTTTATGAATTTTAAAAACAGAGTAATTTGTTATCTTTTGTTTTGGGGAGATGATATTTTTTTGAAGATTATCGTAATCCCATTACAAGGATAAAAAGTAAAAAACAGTCAAGTTTTGTTATGTTCCCAGAAACCGACTCGTTATTATAAATTTGTTTACTGACATTTCCAAATGACCAGTTTTATTTAATCTTTCCACATTAACAATAATAATAATAATAATAATAATAACAACAACAAAACAAGGTTTAGGAATTTTTTATATAGAGTAATAAATCTTGTACTCACATTTTATAATCCTATGAAAAATAACTGGATTAGTTCTGGAAGCGAAAACAACAGACAAAAGTAATTTTAGAATTGTATTTGGTTAATTGTGTATACAGGAATTTTTCTAAAATACGGTTTCAAATAGAGAAAAAAATTGGTTCCGCCCGGGATCGAACCGGGGACCTTCTGCGTGTAAAGCAGACGTGATAACCGCTACACTACGGAACCACATACCTTACAAAAATCACAAAGTTTTTGCCTAATTTATATTAGTCAACGATTAATATAAAACATTAGAAAGTAGTTGGCGAATCAAGTATTGTAGATAGATAACCTTGCAGGCATTGTATAAGTTTATATATTTTCTTCAAAATCTACGTAAGAATTCAGCATTCACTTCAAGTTTATTTTAATAAAAAAAAACGTAGACAAAAATTTGTTGATTACAAAAAAATGTGATAAGCAGTATCAATCGTACTAATTGCATCCATTAAGATACTAAACACAGTAACTGAAATAAATTACCAAAAACGAATAACTTTGATAACTGAATTACTTTTCTATTGCTATATGAAGGTTTTTTTTAAGTACCTAAACAACTTTGGGCAATAAAACGGCGTTATTTCATTAGGTTGATAAATATACAGTGCGGTTGCAAAGTTTGAAATAAAATTATTTTTTTAGTATCAAATTTGTTCCGGTCGGTCTTCTCCACAACCACATCTCAAAAACAGCAATCCTTCCTTTCTCTTTCTTCAGCATTGCCCCTGTTTCACTCCCCTATAGAAGCACACTCCATATACAAAACACTTCACCAACCTTTTCCTTAGATCTAAATCGACTTTACTTGTCATTGCCCTTCATTTCTTCAAAAAAGCTTCCTTTCTCTTTGCAATCCTTGTTTTTATCTCATTCTCAATTCTCCAGCTCGTTGTTAGTTCTGTACCCAAATATTTGTACCTGCCCATTTGCTCAATTTCAATCTTTACCATCATATCTTCCTCCCTTCCAACCTTAATTACCTTCGTTTTCTTTACGTTTATCCTCAGCCAGAACTCAGTCCCTATATCCTGCAGGTATTGAAGCATGCTTTCCAGATTCTTAGTTTTGGCAAGCAATTCCATATCGTCCGCAAACCTTATACTTCTTCCTCCCACTTGTTCTTTTATCTCTCAACCTGATGACCCCTTCTTGATTTAAATACAAACTTGCTATGAGCCTTCGTTCTCTCCAATTCATCCCTTTTTCTTTTAATATCCCCATCAGCTTTTCTCAGCGCACACACTCGAAAGCCTTTTCGAGATCAATGAAATAAATCTCAATCTACTTCCCTTATCAAGATATCTCTCTCCAATCGTACGTACTACACCTACACCTACGTTCTCTTCCATATGTTTAGTTAGTGTTTTATTTATCACCCTCAATAGTATCTTTGCTGCAGATGTGGTCAGACTTTTGGTGCAGTGTTCTTCGCATTTCTTTGTATCCTTCTTCTTGGGTAGGGGAACCATTTTCGACCGTAGAAAATCTTTTGGCCATTGTCCACTGTTGTAAATCGTATCGCAGAGCGATGTGACTTCCTTCAAACCTTCTCCCTGCAAGCACTATATCAATTCAATTGGTATCCCGTCCACTTCCTCTGCTTTCCCTTTTTTCATCTCTTACTAGGCATTAAATGGACAGACCGGGTAAGGAATGACGAAGTTTTGGAGAGCGTAGGGGAATGAATAAAGGGAACTATTGGATATTGTAAACAAAAGGAAAAAGAGCTAAATAGGACGGATTGCTTAATGAAAGACATCTTAGAAAATTTTGGAAAGAAAAGAAGAGGAAGGAGAAGGTTGAAGATAACGAATGAGCTGAAAGAGTTGCTTGGGTCGCCGCACAAAATATAAACAGAGTAGATATGACAACATCGCAAAAGACTGGACTGTTGAACAAAATATCTAATGCTATTTTTCAGCTGATTGCTAAAGATTTACTAATCACATTCGACAAAACACTGAGTAGCATTGATCATATCCGAGAATAAAATTCATGTCTATCACCAAGAGCTCACAAAGTTCGAATCGACGATGAAATATATAGATATAGATATAAACACATTTTTTTGAAAAAGATTATTTAGCGCAAAATAGAATTTTCCAAAATCCTTCAAAATCATAGTTATTGAGTTTTTCGTGAAATTATTTCCGTAAGACACTTACTACTTCATCAGGAATGAAGACCTTGAGAAGTAAACCTTTTTACACTCTATATATCAAAGATATGGGCATTTTGTCTGACAATGGCTTGTAAGAATACCTCATCGATTTGTTGTACTCCATATATATGCAAAAACTGCTAAACGCGCTGAAATTAAGAAATCTATTTAAATGTATGTCCGCTAGCATCTACAGAAGTAGGTAGATAAACGGCACCTGCCATTGGCCGTAACCTTAGATTGAATTTTCTTAATAAATACAACACTTGGTCTCCAAAACCAAAACGACTAACACTACTGTCTAACAGAGCTACTGAAGGAGTATCAAAATCTTCGATTTATATGTAAGGTCGATTACTATTGGTCGTTTCGCTTACCAAAAGAAATACTAAAGTAATTTAAGGATTTTTGCATGATTACAAAAATTCGACACCACTTCCTACCAGTTGTTCCACTTGTCTAAAAACAAAGACACTTTCTCTGGTGTTTTATGAACATTAGCGAAAATGGTCCTGAAAACGAATTAAGAAAATGTAAGTTAGAATATAGCATACTTCATACTACTGACCTTCCCAATTATTTCTTTTTGTAGGGCAATCACGGTTTGCTACAGTGGTATCACAGCCACAACAAAACTGTCTTATTCATTCCATCGATTTTACTAACTACATCACAGTTGGACTGTTGCTCAGAAAAATCAATAGTTTTCATGGTAAGATTTCAAGTTTTTTTAGAGACGAATCAGACGACCAAATCTGGATTTAAATTGGAAAAAGAATATTGATTCCTATTACATTGATTGAGAAGAATCTATTTTTATGCAGAGCTCGATTATTTCACTAGCAAATTGAATGAGAACTAGTGAAAGGAGCATTATAAATGTTTTAACTACGCGACTTCAACATGGAGCCTCTCTAATCGCCTAAATAACGTCTTCATTACAGCATCATAAATATAGATTGGTTCAAATCTTCTAAGAATGCCGATAATAAGTATCTTCCAAGACTTGGACAAAAGAATCTCAATTATCGATTTGGTGTCGAATATACCAGAACCACGAAAAAGCTTTGTCGGAAAAAGGAGTCTGCAGTGCTATCAAGATACATGCCAGTATTTGATATAGTCTTCAACCTCCTCTAAAACTGATAGAAGAATGCAATTACCCTCTCTGTCAAGTCCTTGTCTGAAATCGATCTTTTTTCCAAAATCTTTCTTTTTGCAGTAATATCCTTTCTAGAAGCAACAGCACCCTAATTCTTGAGTTGTACAATAGATCCTCAGCTAGTAAGACTATCATAATAAATTTCAA
>VTPC01000588.1:9497-31850 GCA_011009095.1 Ignelater luminosus
TATGGTATGTTATGGTATGGTAAAGCGTAGTAGTTCTTTGGTGCTTAGGTTAATACACCGATGGTGGATGTGATGATTACTGTTGGAATTACTGAAATGATCAGTTCTCGGTGTTGTAGGCTCTTGGCCAAACTTGACCAGTGCGTGGAAAATGGCGTACGAGGTTGTGAGTGGCTCTTGCATGAACTAGTAGCTCAAGTGGTTGATCTTAGATGTTGACGTGGAGTCGAAGGAACCTGCTGATTGTTGTTTGTCTCTGAAGCCATATTTATATTCTCTCAATACGAGAATTTAGTTGAGTTAAGCAAACTCATTCTAGGATTAGAACTTGGATTTCTCGAACGTCCAACATTTGAAACCGTAGGTCACTACTGCCATAGCGAGTTTATATATTGTATTAGAAGTCTTGCTAGTTGAGAAGTTTAGTTTTCATTATTTTATTAGGCGATTGGTCCTAGTACATGTGTGAATCATCAATACTATTTTCTTTAGAAAGCTGCAGGGCACAAAAATTGAAAATCAGTTTGTTTATAAATAAAAGACATGCCAAGTGTTAGTTGAGAAATGAGATACCCCGTATACAAGATCTGTCAGCCAATAACAGGGCTAATTTTTTAGATAAAATGCTGTAGTGCATCATTTTCAAGATACGGAGTAAATATCGATTCTCAAACTTAGTTGTGGGTATTGATAATATTTACTGTATGATTTATTTAGCAAACCAGATTTTAGGATAAACAGCATATAGGTACTAAAAAAATATCTTACGATTGATGTTACACACACTACTTTAAAACTATTACTTATTACATGAGATAAATCGTGGTATGAAATAACTTCCTATTGTTACATTTTCTATAGGGCAGTTAAACCTGGAATAAAATTCTATACTATAAAATGTGCTATTAATGCTCATGCCGATTCCTGTAAAATACCAAAATAAAATATTTCCAAACATGTCTGATTTAATTTTGAAAAAATTGAAAGCTACGCCAAAACCAAAGAAATTAATGAATAATATGGGAAGGTAAAACCCAAAGGCGAATCCCAAAATGTAGTCGTGAAATATAGCAGAGAGGAAGAAGACCATTAGCTTGGAAACAACTTTATTCTTTGGCGTCACTATTTCATAAAAATCCTTGTAAACGTAGGTGTAGAGCCAGTCGTGCACGACAACGTTCCATGTTCTATAGAATCGGTCGTAAGTAGATGAGGTCCACCAATCCTTAAAACAAATTAGTTCTGATTATGGGAAAGGTGATCTTGCGTAACTGGATTCTCAATACTGTTTTATTATTCATAGTTATAATCATTAGTAATATGTTCTAATGACATTAAGATTAGATCAGTATGGAATAGAGGAAACTGTCGGCGGTCAAAACTTACCTTGTAAAATAATCGATCAGCAAACCGAAGCATCTCTGCAAAAGCATTCATCCAGGCGTGTAGCAATAGATAGAAAAGACCCAGTAATAATAACATTCCAGTTGCAAAATTTCCTAAAGTAATAATTAGAATTTCTTGCCAATTGTAAGACCTGATGCCGTAATATTCAAATGCGAATATAAAATAGCGATCTAGTACGAAACTTAAAAAGAATATTCCTCCTATAAATTCAAAGAACCATATGGTTACATAATTCCATCGTATGGTTTTTGTTCTGAAAGAAAACAAATTGTTACTTTAGCTCTAGGCTGACGAGGAGTGTATAACTGCACAAGGATTTTGTTTAGGATAATTTCTATGTGTTGCCAGAGAAAGTCGACTGTAAAATTTTGCGTTTTCGAGACTTGCCTTTTATGAAGTGAGATTTGACTAAATGAAAGAACTTGGGCTAACGAGAGTATATTTATTGTTTTTCGAAGTATTCTCCATTAAGGTCAATACATTTTTGCATTCGCGCAAACCACTTGGTAAAACAGGAATTACACTCTGAAGTTCGTGTAGTCAAAATGGCTTCTTTGTAAGCTTCAACTGCTTCTTCTGGTGACTGAAAGCGCTTTCCACGCAACTTGTTCTTGATTTTTGGGAACGTGAAGAAGTCATTGTTGCTTAGGTCAGGAGAATACTGTGGGTGATTTAGAATCTCGACATTCTCTGCCTTCAAGAATGCAATTGTGCGACTGGCGGTATGCAAGCTGGCATTGTCATGGTGAAGGAGAAGGCGGCGGTTTGCATTAGTTGTTCGCAGTAATCCTGCGGTGAACAAACAGTTGTATACGCATCTGCATTAACACATCGTCAATCTTCAAGAGCGACTATTTTTTTGGAAACGCAGTGGGAATGAATTACTTTCATTGGTTTCGTTTTACTTTGAAACACCACCACAGCTGATTGAGTTTTGATTTCGGGTTCATAGTTATAAATCCAAAATTTGTCACCACTTACAATGTCGTATACGTTATTTGAAGCTCCTCTAATAAATCGTCGCAAAGTTTTACTGTACCAATCAACACGAGCTTCTTTTTGTTCGTTAGTGAGATGAGGGATCCATCGGGAAATCAGCTTTTTGGCACCTAACTCTTGGTGCAAGATCTTTTTTACTACAGTCCCTGAGATGCCTAATGTTGCCTGAATCTTTCGATATGTAACATATCTATCTTCCATGATTAGCTTCTTATGCACGACATCAATATTTTCTGGAATGACTGCTGTTTTCGATTGACCTTCACCATATTAGTTACCAAGACTAATACGTCCGCGCTGAAACTCTGCATACCAGCGATACACTGCGGCTTTTGATGGTGCTTCATCTCCGAACACAGAAATTCGTTCAGCAATACAACTTTTTTGAGACAATTTCCTTTTAAAGTTGTAGAAAATTATGGCACGATAATTTTCTTGGGTCGATTCCATTTCTTTTCAGACTTGGTCACTTCAAACTTTGACAGGATTCGAGTTGATTATTGTATTGTGTTGAAACAAACAATATAACCTAACAAATATGTGATCTGTCAAATGGCACTATAAAAGTTTGACTGATACGCCTCCTTTGGATAAATCTCACTTCATAAAAGCCCAGAACTGGATAAGACTAATGAGGAAATAAAAAAGGAATTCCTTAAAAAACTTGTGGAATATTAAAAATTTTGTTATATACAAAGCCAATGCAATAATAATGTAACTTCTTTACCTTGGGTAATTGTCTTGATACACCAAAGTTGGAGCAAAAAAGAAATAAAGAAATTTGTTGAAGTTCGGACAAGGCAGTTCTTTGTCACTGTGTGGTTTGTATTTCAAAACCCTTGGTGCGTTGCTTCTTACAAATGCGTGGGATTTCATTAACAACCTTGCCTAAAACGAAAAAGAATTGCAGTTATATTTGTTGTTGTTGTCATATTATAACATGGTTGCTGAAGATGTAATTATGAAAACCAGGGCCGTATCAATAAAATAAGATTTTACAAAACAATGATACTTCACGATACTGTATCTAAAATAGCCAACTCTTCTGAGAAATAAAATACATCACTTTATTCTTTAAATTTGTCAGGGCATTAAAGTTTTGAATTTTGTCTCATTTTTACTGACTTCAATTTCCAATAAATCTGACCCAACCAAGCTAGTGCATTCCAGTAAGATTGCAGGGAGAACAGTAATAACTGCTAGTAGCTCAAATTTGGAGACTGAGGTTTGCTGGTAACAAAATGTTGAGTACGTTGCAGTTTTAATATAGGTGTCCTCTGTATGTCCCATTTAATTTCAACCCATAGAACCAAAACTAAAATAATCTAAGCACTTGAGAATTTTTCTTAAATCTAAAGATTTGGGGGAAAATAAGATAAGCAACTCATGAAATATTCTAAAGATCGTTATTCAAGTACTAGGGTACCATATATGATCTCTTGATCTTACCATTTCCATTAGAAGACCCAAAGTTGCTGTTGTTTGCTGTCCGTTATGTGTTGCCGCTAATGTAGAAAAATACAAGAATCCCGAGTAGAACAGGATTAACAATCCCAAACATAATCTGTCCCATAACTTTAATGCCGAGGCTAAAACGGCAAGGAATCAAGCGCTAATAATAAGAAAAATAAACATAAAATTTACTTACATTGTGGAGTTAATTGAATTCTTATAACTGCCCAATATTTAAATCCCAAATAAATGGGAAGGGTTGATAAAAACATCCCCAACCATATTACTATAAGGAAGTGAAAATTTACAAACCCCTTACGTATGAGACTGAATCCAAAGCTAAATCTGCCAAGTTTATTGTTTTTGCAATCTATTTGAAGGTATAATTGATGAGCACGTGTGATACTTACTCTCCTTTTTGTAAGTAATCGTAAGCGGCGCTATTAAGAAGAAGTCCAATTAGTGTAGCGAGTGCAATATGATAAACTGTACGAACATGTTTGAGTTCATATAGATCAGTTAACAAAGAATTTCTAGCTTCAAACTGCTTGCATGGTAATTCACCTGGTTTGGTTTTCCTACAAAGAAAGTTAATGTAAAGCTTTTGAAATTTGAAGTTACTTTTTCTTACACTTTATCAAGAAGCTCCTCTTTTGATACAAATATTTTATTATTAACTCTCTGTTCATCTTGTCTCCTAATTGGTTTTATGCTGTCTTTCGCCATTTTTGTTCGATTTTGTTACTTAAATTTAAACACGTATGGTAGGTTTGTTATCTGTTATATTACTGAATTAAGTAAAGAAAATTGAAACAATCTAGCGATGGTGACGAAAAGCGAGAACTGTTGTCTAAGGTTAACGTTGAATAAAAAAGTGCTTTCTGATAATTGCATGCAAGAAAAGTTGATTAAATTTAAATTTACGTTGGAATGCTTGTTTTTACATTATGTAGCACATGCATGTATGCCGTCAATTATAGAAATAATGTAACAAAATACTTGATACTTTATAGTTTGATGTTTTATGTCTGATTTAATCACATTTTTTGCAATGTACTTACTAATTTGGTTAATTGGTTTTGCGTAATTGATTAATGTCGATGTAATGTAAAACATATTAAGTGGGACTTTAAACATAATATAAAGTATTTTGCGATGTTACTGTATGAATTGGCTGTAAGATACCACTATTGTCGGGCGCAGTTTTATTGTTGCCTCGGTGGGACTACTCGGTCAGTATCGGCATTCAACAAGAAAGTCAGTACGTGTTATCACACGATTTTACTACTGACTTCGAAATAAAATGAAAAAAAAGTTGATATCAATTTTTTTGACAAAAAGATTTTCAGATTTTCTAGTTTATGTAATTCTACAAAGAAATTTAAATTCAAAACGTTATCAAATTATCTATTAAGCTGATAAGCTAATTAATGACTGAAGAAATAAATAATATTGGACTGGTTTCTACTCTCCTTTCATTAAGTAAAATTCAAACAAGCATAGCTTTATCTGATCTTATCAAGAAGATAAAGGACAACATTTTTTGCCATTAACGAATAGAAAAGAAATTGACCTATGGCAAGTGTTAAAGAAAATCTCACTGAATACTTTATTAACCTGAAGGTTAGGTTCACTTTTAAAGACATCTTCATTAACTGGAAAACGAGGACTTAGCTGGAAGGTGAGAATAGCGCCCAATCAACCAATGCTGTTTTGTATATCACGAGGAGTAGCACTGTTTATTTTAGGTGTCGCTGTTTAATTACTTTGGTCCTAAAGTATTGATACTGATTATTTTTGTCATGTGATAATGTAAAGACTCTTTCTAAAAGATATTGCAATATTATTAATATTTCAAGCTGTAGATATACATGCGCTAGGAATTTCGTTGGCATAAAAGTAATTTTGACTTCCTCTTAATGACCACATAACCCTTCTGAACTTTTCAGTCAATATTCCTTTGTAGATTCTGCTTGATTTATATTGGTAAAAATTATGTCTTCTATCTTGTATATTACCATTTATTTATAAAATCAAATTTAAGGATAATTGCAACAAATATTAAATTATTATATTACGCTAAAAACTATTACTTATTACATGAAAGAAAACGTGGTATGAAATAACTTGCTATAGTTACATTTTCTATAGGGCAATTAACTCTCGAATGATATTCTATGCTGTAAAACACACTATTCATACTCATACCGACTGCGTTGAAATACCACAGTAAAATATTTCCAAGCATGTCTGGCTTAATTTTGTAAAAATTGAAAAGTACACCAAATCCAAAGAAATTAAAGAATAATATGGGAAGGCAAAATCCAAAGCCGAATCCCAAAACATAGTCATGAAATATAGCAGAGAGGAGGAAGACCATTAGCTTGGAGACAACTTTATTCTTTGGCGTAACTATTTCATAAAAGTCCTTGTAAACGTAGGTGTAAAGCCAGTCGTGTACGACAACGTTCCATGTCCTATAGTATCGGTTGTAAGTAGATGAGGTCCACCAGTCCTGAAAGGAAATTGATTGTGATGATGGAAAAGCAGGTCTTGCGTGATCTACATTCTCAATACCGTGCTTTATTTATTAGTACTTATCTGTGAGCACAGTAACATGTTCTAATGAAATTAAAATTATATATAAGAAAACTGCTGGTAGTCAAGACTTACCTTGTAATATAATCGATCAGCAAACCGAAGCATTTCTGCAAAAGCATTCAGCCAAGCGTGTAGTAATAGATAGAAAAGACCCAATAGTATCAACAGTCCAGTTGCAAAATTGCCTAAAGTAATAATTAGAATTTCTTGCCAAGTGTAAGGTCTGAGGCCGTAGTGTTCAAATGGAAATATAAAATAGCGATCTACTACGAAACTTAAAAAGAATACTCCTGCTATAAATTCCAGGAACCATACGGCTACGTAATTCCAGCGTATGGTCTTTGTTCTAGAAGAAAGCAAACTCTTACTAAGTCGGTACAAATTATCGAGACTTAGAATAATCTCTACTTGTTGCCAATAAAGTATAACTGCGAAATCTTGCAATTTCTACCAGTTTGAAATTAATTGGCAAATGGGCAAGGATTGATTCATACATTCTGTTCTTTTTCCATAGTGTACCAAGTCAGGTAAAACCGTTTGGAACAAATTGTCAACAAGAATTACCATGTTTGGTGGCGTTTGGTAAAGTTTGACAGTCTTCACTTTTAAGCGATGGATTTTTTTAATAGTGTTTGCATAAACATTACCTAATTATACTTTACAGTTTTATTCAATGGATAACACTAATGGAAAGGAACAAAATTTTGGACTCGAACAAAACTTCTTAGATATAACAAGTTAAATGCGGAAATAATATAACTGCCTTACCTTGGATAACTGTCTTGATACACCAAAGTTGGAGCAAAAGAGAAATAAAGAAATTTGTTAAAGTTCGGATAAGGCAGTTCTTTGTCACTGTGTGGTTTGTATTTCAAAACCCTTGGCGCATTGCTTCTCACAAATGCATGAGATTTCATTAACATCCTTATCTACAACAAAATATAATATTGCAAACAATTACAAATACTGAAATCTTCAGCTATGATATCGAGAAGTATTCGAAAGATCGTTATTAATGTTGTGGAATACTATAGTATAATAATTTCTGTATCTTACCATTTCTAATAGAAGACCCATACTAGCTGCTATTTGCTGTCCGTAATGTGTTGCAGCAAATGTAAAACAATACAAAAATCCCGGATAGTACAGGATAAATAATCCCAAGCATAATCTATCCCATAAATTTAATATTGAGGCTAAAATAGCAAGGAATCAAGCACTAAGAAAGAAACATAAAATTTACTTACATTGTGGTGGAGCTAATTTGATTCTTATAGTTGCCCAACATTTAAATCCCAAATAAACGGGAAGGTGCGATAAAAACATTCCCAACCATAGTATTATAAGTAAGTGAAAATTCACAAACCCTTTATGTATGAGATTGAATCCAAAGCTAATTCTGTGAAGTTGGTTATTTTTGTCAATCGATTCGAAAGCATAATTGAACATGTACTTACTCTCCTTTTTGTAAATAGTCGTATGCAACACTATTAAGAAAAAACCCAAGTAGTGTAGCGAGTGCAATATGATAAACTGTACGAACATGTTTGACTTCATATAGGTCAGTTAACAAAGAATTTCTAGCTTCAAATTGCTTGCATGGTAATTCACCTGGTTTAGTTTTCCTGCAGATAAGTTAACGTAAAGCTATTAAAATCGGAAATTAACTTTACTTACACTTTATCAAAGATCTCTGCTTTCGATACAAGTAGTTTATTAATTCCTTGTTCGTTCTCTCTCATAATTGGTTTTATGCTGTCTTTCGTCATTTTTACTCGATTTGAATGGTGCATAAATGCATCTAAATTTTATTAATTAAAACTAAACCGAATTGTTTGGTAATCTGTTATATTACTGAATTAAATGAAGAAAATTCAAAAGATCTAACAATAGTGACGTCAAGCTAGAACTTTTATCTAAGGTTAAGGCTCTACAAAAGTTGTCTTCTGATAATCAACATAAACAAGAAAAAAAGTTGTTTACGTTGTGATTTAAATTTATACTTCGATGTTTGTTTTTATACATTATGAAGGTTATTAGAGTAAAATCAACTTCCGATGTGTTTAGCAGTACAGAACGCGTATGCACAATCAACTCGTAGGTAATGTCGGAGAATGCTTTATAGTATTTAATGTTTGAATTAATATTTGCTATATATCGCTACTACTGTTGGATTGATTAGTCTTGATTATACATGGGCACGGAGCCAAATTGGTCGAATTGGTTCGTATAGTATACACAACAAAGCAAGTTCATATATTTTACAGCTCGACTATCAGAACTAGATTATTTTGATCAAATATCTGACCTAAAGTTACTTTCTGCTGATAAATTTGCTTTTATGGGAGTCAATTTAGCGTAACAAAAAATTTATTTTTGGGTTTTAGTATATCACATGGACGATTCAATAAAGGACTTTAAATTCAAAATGTTCTATTAAGATTATAATAAGACAGATTAATTAATTGATGAAGAAATAATTATTGGTATCGTAATTGTTACAAAAAAATTCACTGAACACCTTGTGCAAGCCATAATTCAAGGTTTTGTTTACTTTTAAAGCCTTCTTCATTAACCGAAAGACAGGAATTTTACCGAACAGTAAAATACCTCTGACAACAAGCGTTCAGTCATATCCAAGCGTTCCTTTTGTGTACTTCAAGAATGGTAGCACCTGTCCATTTTAAGTTTTGCTGTTTCATTACCGACTTTGGTCATAAAAGTCTAATTATATGCTTACTGACAATGAAAAATTATTTTTAAAAGGTATCGCAAAACCCCTCATTAACAAGGTTTTGAGTTACAGGTCATTTGAGGATTATTTTACGTAAAAATAACTTGACTTTATCATTACATAGCTCTGCCAAATCTTTGAGACAAGATTCCTGATTACTTATAGAGCTTGTTTGATTTAAACTTGGGAAAGGTCACCCAATTAACTTGCAGTTGTAGTAGAACCTTATTGATAATACCTACTTTCTTGTACATTAAAATTTATTTAAGAAATCAAATCTATTAGTATTAAACACAAGTTACATTAAAAACTATCACTTATTACATGAAAGAAAACGTGGTATGAAATAACTTTCTATTGTTACATTTTCTATAGGACAATTAATTCTGGAATAATATTCTATGGTATAAAACGTACTATTAATACTCATACCGATTGCTGCGAAATACCACAGTAAAATATTCCCAATCATGTATTGTTTAATCTTGAAGAAATTTAAAGTTACACCAAAACCAAAGAAAGCAATCATAAATACGGGAAGGAAAAATCCAAAAGCGAATCCGAAAATGTAGTCGTGAAATATAGCAGAGAGGAGGAAGGCCATTATCTTGGAGAAAACTTTATTCTTTGGCGTAACTATTTCATAAAAATCCTTGTAAACGTAAGTGTAAAGCCAGTCGTGCACGACAACGTTCCATGTTCTATAGTATCGCTCGTAAGTAGATGAGGTCCACCAGTCCTGAAAACACTAGTTTTAATTACGGAAAAGCAGACTTGCGTAATCTGTATTTTCAATCAGGAATTAATACAAGAAACTATTGGTAATCAAGATTTACCTTGTAAAATAAGCGATCAGCAAACCGAAGCATCTCAGCAAAAGCATTCATCCAAGCGTGTAGCACTATATAGAAAACACCCAATAATAACAACATTCCAGTTGCAAAATTTTCTAAAGTAATAATTAGAATATCTTGCCAAATGTAAGGTTTGATACCGTAATTTTCAAATGAAAATATAAAATAGCGCTCTGCTATGAAAGCTAGCCAGAATATTCCTCCTATAAATTCCAGGAACCATATGGTTACGTAATTCCAACGTATAGTCTTTGTTCTGGAAGAAAATAAATTGTTAACTCGAATCGGTAATAACGTGAAACTTTGACGTTCCAGTTATTTAGTCCATCCTAATAAGTTTGCTTGATAATCGTCTTAATGATGTATTGTGGTTTTTGTTCAAATTGTTTCTCACTGAATATCAGCATGAGGGAAACGCGAAATATTGGGCTGTCTACACTTTATTATCCTAAATATTTCTCTAACAAAGGTAACGGTAGCAAGTAAATATTTATTTACCTTGGATAACTGTCTTGATATACCAAAGTTGGAACAAACAAGAAATAGAGAAATTTGTTGAAGTCCGGGCAATGGAGTTCTTGGTCGCTATGTGATTTGTACTTCAAAATCCTTGGCGCATTGCTTCTTACAAATGCGTGAGATTTCATTAACAGTCTTGTCTAAAAAATAAAATGCAGCTTATAAATACCGAGAGAACTATTAGTGGCAGATGATGGAGTACTATTTCCAAGGTATGGCTATCAAAGTTCTATAGGAAAATGGGCGTATAGCGAATTTCATCTGAGTATTGCATGTAGTTTCCAAGATATAATATTGAAAAGACAAATCACTAGAAATTAAGTTCTAGCTTAGATGGTGAGAAAATTCTGTGTTACTCAAAAACGGCATATGTTGAGAAAAGTGCAAGAGAAAGTTTCTTTGCTAGATTGTACAAAGATTCCAAAAATAATAAAATTATTTATTTTTTCAGTGACGTAACATAATATCTGTTTTCTTCAGCCTTAAGTAACAATCGTGTAGAAGATTTCATCTCGATGAAAAATTCTGGATTAAACTCATCTATCTTGGGAACAGTTGTAGGATGTAACTTCACATACCTTTTTTTTTATCCTTATGGCTTTTGGTTATTTACATCTTTTATGTACTTACCGTCTCCACTAGAAGAACCATAGTTGCTGTTATTGGCAGTTCATTGGTTGCTGCTGCTAATGCAGAAAAACATAAAAATCCTGGATAGTGCAGAATAAATAATCCCAAGCATAATGTGTCCCATATCTTTACTGTCAAGGCTAAAACTTCAACGAATCAAGAATAAGTAACAAACATAGAAATTATTTACATTTTGGTGTTAGTTGAATTCTTCTAGTTGCCCAATATTTAAATTGTAAGCAGCAGCGTTGGGGAAAAGTCCAAGTAGTGTAGCGAGTGCGATATGATAAACTGTACGAATATGTTTTATTTCACATAGGTCAGACAACAAAGAATTTCTGGCTTTGTATTGCTTGCATGGTAATTCATTTGGTTTAAGTTTTCTGCAAAGAAGTTAATGAAAAGCTATTTACATTGGAAATTAGTTTTTTCTTACACTTTATCAAGGATCTCATCTGTTGATGCAAGTATTTTATTAAATCCATCAGTATCCTCTCTCGCAATTGATTTTATATTATCTTGGACCATTTTAAGTTGTTTCTTGCCAATAATGTTTAGAAGTTTAAAAGGTGACGAACGTTGGTAATGTTAATTTGTTATTTATTCTAATATCAAAAATGATAGATTTTAATGAATCTTAGTAACTTTTTTTTATTTTTACTCAATTTACTATTTTTTGTTAAAATAAAAGTTTCCTATCTATCTAACCAATAGCGAACAAGATTTTCCTTGAAAGATTATGGAAAGCAGGAAGCAGAAATAAATAAAATAAAGAAATAAATTGGCACGCACATGATGCTATTTCCCTATGGGACGGAATCAAATGATGTATAAGCAAGAAGCTTGATTATTTTTATTTTATGGTCTTGATTATCAGCACATTCTAAGTATTTTGTAAATTCTTTTATAAACCTTAAAACGCGTCTTTATGTATTTAGGAATACTTTATGCAGACGTATTTAGTATGCTATTGTACCCTTATTTGGCTAGGTTTTAGTTTTGTTTTATCACTTTCAACTTGTTTAAACTGAAAGATAACAAAGGTATAATTTAAAACTGCTTCGACAAACAAATGGATCAGTCTTTATTATACTTCGTTCAAGTTGAGGTGTACTAATAATGTTAAGTGTACTCTAATGTTATAAAATGTTAATAATGGCACTTGGAAAAAGATTCAGGATCTTCCAAAGTCCTTTTGACCAAGGATAGGATAGTCTCATTAAGACAGCAAATATAATTTTTAGAAAAAAATCAAAATTCTTTTAAAAGCAAAACTCCTGTAAAAGGCGGTACCTTGGTATTTAATTTAATAATTGTATTTATTAGGTTGCCACTATCTTTGTAATGATTTTGCAAAAACTGCAGAGCTTCTTCATCTTCGTTAGTTGTTAATTTACTTGAGGAATTTTTGGGTTTAACGTATATGCTAGGTAATGCGCCTGAGTCATAGCTTGCCGGTATCTTTGCAAAAGGGTTTTCATTTGGGCCATAGTTAATACTTCCTCAAGCTGGCTAGTTAGTTCTTTCTAAATTAGTACGCAGTCGGAAATACAACATTCATCGCTTTGAACTTTGTCCAGAGCTATAGCAATTGGCTCTAGTCGTGCCACTAGCTCTTCGGCATTTCTTTTTATAGCAATATTTTGAATAAGTGATCTTATATTTTTGTCTATCTCATTTTTGTTTAGATCTGCTATTTGCATTAATATTGGCCAGTTTATTATGTAACTTTTCAGAGGCACACATGGTATTCCACCCCACTTCTTGCGGCAATATTAAACTATTTGCCTGGGAGAGTGAATATTTTGCATGTGCAAAATGGTTGTTTCTAAAGTATTTAATAACTTTTAAAACATATTCGGTGGCTTCCGGAATTTCCAAAGCTTTAACTAGCAAATTTAAAATGTGCGCGGAGCATCCATATGTTATTAAATTCAGTTTTTTCTCGTCACTTACAGTTACAGTTACATTTTCTATAACTTGAAGTTGTCGCATTTTGATCATATCCGATGCGTTATCCGACACAACACTTCTAACTATGCTCGTCTTCGCTTCAGTAGTCAGCAGTGTGATGGTTATCAGTAGTATCTACTGTGCCCACTAATACAATTTGACCGTCTTTCTTAGTGACACATACACAAATAATGGGATCCTTCCGGATGTTAAAGCATCCATCAAGGTACAAGGAAATGGTTTCACCCCGTAGATCAGATTAACACTTGCTTCTTTCTTCCTCATACACTTCATCTAGTAACTTATTATCTGCATCAAATCGACTTGGTGGTACGTGTAACCTTGACGCAACGTCTTTATTAATTTTATAAACTCATCATTTTCTGCATGCCGAAATGGAGTATTAGTTGCGTAGAAATATCTGGCTACTTGCAAATCCAAACTACTTTTTTGTGGCATCTGTTTTTATTACAAACTTGTCTAATTTACTTCTTTGAGCTGAAGTTGAGCTTTGTTTAACTGTAGAAGTAGAAGGGACTGACTTGATTTTAATGTCAGCAGCAGTAGTTTTGATACAAAAGCAAAATGTTTAAAAACAATGACCAACACAACTGCTTTATAATGATCGATTTTAATAATTTAATTAGTTTACCTGTGGTACCATTGTCGGCATCATTACGATCCTCTTCAGGTTTACACGTTGCTAAATGCTTCTTTATTCGAGCTACTAAACCCTGCAACTTTTGTATATTTGCCGCAATTTGATTTCGTTTCTTTAAAATAAATCCACACCGGATCTTTCTTCTTCCCACTGGTTATAGCTGACATATTTATAATAATTAATTCACTGTTTTATTTTTGTGCAACACTACAAAACTACCATCACAAACCTCACTACTACAGTACTGAAATAGAACAAGTGCGAGCACCGAGGCGTGATTGTACTCGTTTAGGTTGTTGGGGGCATTCCCTAATAAGGTCCTGGCAAGTGCCAGTTAATGTTAGGGGGAATCCCCTACATGCGTTCGTATCGTGTCCTCCAGTTGCAGCTGTTTACGAAATTAAATTTAGCATGATTGTCAATTTAAATCAAGTGAACCTTTTTTTATAAAAATCCCTTGATTTTAATTGCGATTTAAATCGGTTGATTTCAATCATCTGAACCCCGTTTAAAATTATTTACAAATAATGTGTTACACTTTTATCTCTTCTCTGGTTTATGTTGTCAACAATTCGTAAAATCAAAAAGGTTAAAAAATACTTTTTTTCAGTGAAGTCTGGAGTAACACCTTTCTTTGGAGTTTCTGTTAGGATAATTTCTTTAACAGTTGATTTGAGAGGCTACGTATGAAACAATACAACATTTTTTTAGAACACTCAGCTAAACCGGAAGCAACACGGTCTTCCATTTTTTTAAAATGAAACCTCCTTTATTTCAATTGACAACACAATACGATTTCTACAAGAATGTATTAGGTACCTGCCATAAATCTTAAATTGATAAGAACGGAATTAGAGCAAAAGCAAGGTCTGCTCCGTCTAATAACGTTCCACACTCGATAATTTGAAAACCTTTAACTCGGGAATCTTTTATAATTCGACCTCTAGATTAAAAACCTAATATCGATCATTTAAATTGAACTATTCTTCAGCGTATGGGGATTATAAAGTAGACTAACTCTTTAAAAATCCTTTGTTCGTTTCAAACGCCCACCGATGACCTTGAAGTAAGAGCTGGAGGGTAATTCCGATATTTCGAACAGATGTCGCTACGCTAGTGTCAGTGGCGTCTGTAGATTTATTTATGGACATTATGAATTACTAGAAAGGCTACCATTGCATTTTCTGTTAATAAATTTCATTTTACCAAATTTATAATGGCATTGTATTAAATTAAAGAAGAGGATGTAAATCATGCACAAATATACAAAGAAATCAAATTTATCACAATACACTTAATATACATTAGTGTTCTTGTACTCAAAGATCTATCCTTCAATGGTTACATTTAAATACATCAATAAATAAATTGGTTGCTTTTTTCATATTTATTATTTTGTAATTTATAAAAAAAAATATTTTGTTACAAATGATTCTTATTTGTTAACCAACTCAAGTATAATTTAATTTAAACTACCTACTACTTATTCATGTCTCCAAACAATTTTTCGATGATTTTTCTAAAGGGTTTTCCAATAAGAGGTGTTATTTTGAATAGCCCGCTATTTCGGTAGATGTCACTTTTGAAGCTATCATTTTTTGACATTTGACAAGTAGAAACTACGCCATTAATAAATATGGAACGATACACGCTTCAACAACGCATTGAAATTATTAAAATTCACTATAAAAATGGTGAAAATTTGGCAGAGACGGTTCGTAAAACTCGAACATTTTTGGGTCACCGTGAAGCACCTTGTCGGACCGCAATACAGAAATTGGTGAAAAAATTCGAGCTCTTGGGACAAGTTAGTGATGTGAAGAATAAAACCCGTGCACGTCGCTCAAGAACAGCCGAGAATATTGCTGTTGTAGCCGAAAGTGTTAAAGAAAACCCAGGTTTGTCCATTCCTCGTCGTTCTTTGGAATTAGCCATTCCACAAACGTCATTACACCGTATTTTGCATAAAGATTTGGGTCTTAAGGCTTATAAAGTCCAGTTAACACAAGAACTCAAGCCGGCCGATCATCAACAACGTCGTGTCTTTGCTGATTGGGTCGTTGAAATGCATGAAAATGATCCAGAATTCCATCGAAAAATCATCTTGAGTGATGAGGCCCATTTCCACCTCGGTGGCTTCGTCAACAAGCAAAATTGTCGGATCTGGGGCTCAGAAAATCCAAGAGTTATTGTTGAAAAGTCTCTCTATCCTCAACGTGTGACTGTTTGGTGCGGTTTATGGTCCGGCGGAGTCATTGGACCTTACTTTTTCGAAAATGAGGCTGGAGCAACAGTTACGGTGACTGGATTGCGCTATCGAGAGATGATTAACGATTTTTTATGGCCGGAATTGGATGGTATTGATCTGGACAACGTTTACTTTCAACAAGACGGCGCTACGTGCCACACAAGCAACGAAACCATTGATCTTTTACGGAAAAAGTTTCCGGACCGTGTTATCTCTCGAAGAGGTGATCACAATTGGCCACCGAGATCTTGTGATTTAACACCTTGCGACTTCTTTCTTTGGGGCCACGTGAAAGAGAAGGTCTACGCCAACAGCCCAGCGTCGATTCAAGACCTCAAAGATGGAATTCGTGAGGCTATCGAGGACATAGGGCAGCCACTTTGCGATTTGGTTATGGAAAATTTCATGAAAAGGATATTGTCCTGTAAGCGTGGTCGTGGTGGTCATTTGCCTGATGTTATTTTCCACTATTAACGGCATACCTTCCTCTTTATAATGAAATAAACATCCGATCATTTATATTAAAAAATGGCACTTTTCTTTGAATATCAAAATAACACCTCTTATTGGAAAACCCTATATTATAGAAACACGAAACACTCTCTAACCTGCTGTTTTGTTTACGAGCTAGTTTCCCGATTTTTTAAGAGTTGTTTTACTTTATTGTGTTCTTGTTTATTACCTGAATTAAGTAACACAAGTGATGTGTGACTTCTAAGCATAGCTTATTAACGGCTATCGTGCTTTTTATTTCTAAATTTGGAAGCTTAAACGTTTATTTTTTCTTTGATGTAATGAAGAGTAACATAAAACACAAATAAATGTATATTTACCTGCATTTAGTTTATTCACAATTGATTCTTATGGTTATTTTACGTTATATTAATATCATGTAAAGGCAACGTTGTTAGTAGTTTAATGAGCGTAAAGGTTTCGAGAATATCTCTTTTTTTTCAAGCTTTTTCATATTGTCTTGTTTTTTATTATCGTTAATTGTGATCTAAGTTCAAATAAATGTAAATTTGTTGTTATTTATAATTTGTTTTGGTTTCTAAAGATACTACGTACTAGTCGAGTAAATTGTTAACAAACATGATTTTCTAGTCGTAGGGATTGAAGGTTACCCATACAGTGTAGTTAATACTAGAAGAGTAAACACTGTAAACTAGGTTGTTCATAGCTTGGACGTAAATCTATATGCCAAGTCTAAATCGTTTCGACATATTAATGTGTCGTTTCTTTTGAAAATGAAAATGCTTGGATTAGTATATATTCTTCAATCGATTGTAAGGGTGTATACCTTGCAGTGTGTGCTTTTTTCTCTTTTGTAGTGCCTTAAAGTAGACGATCTCTTGCAATAGAGAAGTTAGAGCTTTGTATTTAGTGAAACAATATGCACCTAATACATATTTCGGAAATCAATTTTAAATAATAATTCTTTTTCTCTACATTACTACCTCTTGGAAAATTTTTTTTAAAGAAAATACAGTTGTGATTAGTAGTAAATATAAAAGAATGCTAGATAATTTCTTGCTGACCATATAAAATGTGACATCAAAAAGTGAAAGTTGTTATTGCATATACTAATGTTATCTTTTACGATGAACACAAATGATAAGAAAATAACAAGTCATTGAAGTAAACAAAAACTTTTTATTTTGTTAAATGTTACATGTATACGATCTAGGAATAAAATAATCAATAATTCTTTCATTTTCTATGGGACAGTTAATTCTTGCATAGAATTCCATGCAGTAGGTACTAATACCAATACCCATACCAACTGCTAAGCCGTACCACATTCCGGAATTTCCCAATAAACTGTGTTGCATTTTTACAAAACTTACGGCCAATCCAAAGCCAAAGAATAAAATAAATAATATTGGAAAGCAGAATCTGAACGCAAATCCTAATATGTATTCATGAAATACAGCAGATACAAAGAACACCATAAACTTGGCTACTAATTTATTCTTTGGGCAAACATTTTCATAAATATCCTTATAGATATAGGTATATAACCAGTCGTGTACTACCACATTCCATGTTCTATAATACCTTCCATAAGAAGTTGAAGTCCACCAATCCTAAAATTTGTAAAATTCTTAAGTACATTGCACGAGAATAATATTATTTATGTTTACCTTATAAAACATTCTATCACCAAATCGCAACATTTCTGCATTGCCATTCATCCATGAATGTAAGATGGCATAGAAAGTGCAAAGTAATACTAGTATTCCGGCCATTCCATTTCCTAAAATTAACATAGTAATATCTTGCCACTGGTAAGGTTTTTTTCCAAAATTTTCAAAGACTGGCACAAGAAACCTTTCAAATACAAAACTGATATACAGCACACAACCTAATACCTCCACGAAACAAAAGGCTACGTAGTTCCATCTAACATGTTTTGTCCTGAAATTTAACTTGTTATTTTCGTTAATGGTCTTGAATTCTAAATGTTATACCTTGGATAGTTGTCCTTGTAAATTAAAGTAGGAGCAAATAAAAAGTAAAGATATTTTGTAAACTCGGGACAAAGAATTTCTTCATCTTCGTTGTTAAGTTTATATGCTAATACTCTTGGTGCATTACTTCTTACGAATGCGTAAGATTTCATTAGAAATCTAGTCTGAAATGCATGTATTTAGTGATGGTATAAAATTGTATTTATTCTGACTTACCAATTCGCATAAAACTGCTATTGATTCTGCCACAGATAATTTATATACTAGAACGGAACTTGTAAAGTTGTATATGAACCATGGGATATAAACAATGAAAGAACATAAAAATATTCTGTCCCAAGCTTTTAATTTTATAGCTGCAAAGACATTAGTTAGCTTTTAATTTGATACAAATAGAAGTTTTGTTGAATTGCTTACATTTTGGTGTTAAATGGGTTCTTGTATTGGCCCAGAAATGAAATCCAATATATATAAGAAATGTTGACAAGAACATACAAATCCATACAAACAGTACAGTTTGGATGTTTGAAAATGATCTAAATATAAGATCCAAACCCAATCTTATTCTGTAAGAAATTCAATTTTTAAGTCCAATTCGTTTTGCATGTTTAGCTTGTTGTGCGGCTTGATAATTATAAAATTTTGAATAATTATGTTTGAGGACACGCTGTGCACATTCTGGTTGCATTAGGATGCAAAACGCTAATTGGTCAAGAGAGTTTTTAAGAAATAATTTCGTTATTAAAAAATTAAAGGATTCTACATATCCATTTGGAAAGAAAAGTTAACGACATTATTGTATCATTTATCAACAATCTAGCATGAAGAGCATTAGGTCATGTCCTCAAATATTTTACGAAATTTTACAGTAGTAAAATGCTGAGTCAAGTTCTACTGTTGATACTTACTGTCCTTTATGTAGTAAATCATAAACTCCAGTATTTACAACCAATCCAAATAAGATAGCTAAAAATATGTGATAAATAGTTTGTATATGTTTGATTTCAAGCAAATCGGTCAATAACGAATTTCTTTCCATAAAATGTTTATCTGGTAAATGTCCTTTCCTTGTTTTTCTGTAAGTGCATGTGTATTTATTAAGTACATTTGAACTTAAGATGATAAACACGTAAAGAATCTTAACGAGTCATTGTTAGATAAATTCTTACATTTTGTCTTGTATTTCGTCATAATAATTGTTATTAAGTAATTTATTTGTCTGTTCAGACAATAGTTTATTCTCCTGAACGTCGCTAATGATCTCTTTTATCATTTTTTGTAGGTTTTCATTTACTTGGGCTGTCGTTTCTTTTTTTATTCGCTAAAACAGAAAGTAGTATTAAATTTACAACCTCATTAACATTGTGTTTGCAACATTGTTGGTTATTCTGAGTAAATTACAAGATTTCTCTATCTAAACATAATTTTTAAAGCTCGCACAGCTCTTTCTGTTTATCTTGTTTTATAATTAGCTATGTTTTTATTTAATACGTACCTCCATCTTTTCTTTAACTCGTTGCAGAACAATTTGTTTTCTATGTTCATCGTTAATCTTGTCAGTCTTGGATGTTCCTGAAAAAGATAAAAATCGAAATATTCATTAATGTGAAAATCGGAAAGGAGTTTTATAAGTAGTAAACATTGAAAACGAGACTAATTATTTGATTTTAATCCTCAATTACCCATACAAAAATGAACAAATACTGAATCCGAAATCACCGAGTTGATGTATTCAACAAGAGAAAATGAAGAGTTATGTTTTTAGGAAAATTTGATGAAACCGGAATCAAGCTTGGTTCAACAGCACGAACTGTATCACAAGTTACTCAAAGATCTAATTTAAAATTGTTGGGAATATTCTATACTCATCTGCAGGTTAGCAAGAGAATTTTTCTTATTGTTGATTCTTTATATAACTTTCTTCCTGCAAACCTTATGTTTGTTGGCAAAAACCAAGTCGTCGGACGGATCAAAGATTTTTTCTTCTCACGCAAAATTTCCTCGTAGCACGCTAATAATTCTGTTTTCCAAAATCATAACCCTTTTTCAATAGAACTGAGGCTTTCTGTTAAGATTTAAAAATTGCGTAAATTCGAATTTGCGTAAAATGGGGTAGCAAAGTCGGGGTATTACTGTATTTAAATTTCTTCAGGCCTCTTGATCGGTTTTCGTTGGAACATCATATTAGTTCATTAGCTCATTATAGTCGTCGTGATTCTAACCCGTACTTGGAAGGATCGTAGTTGCTTTTACGAGTGGAAATCAAGTCGATATATTACGGAAATTGTATTATCATTTGTAGTTAACATTTAGATTTCTTGAGAAGCCTCTTGAGTTTGTGCACGAAAAAATTTGGTTACTAGAAAACTCATTTATGTAAAACAAATCATGGCACTCAGGACCACTGAGATTAATAACTTAACCAATTGTTTGGTAAACATAACCCTATCGTTAAATATTTAATTGAATAAAACATTTGAGAATTCAGTAAACGAAAAATGATTTTGAACACTTTTCTTGAAAATCCCAGTCTATCGTGTAGAGCTATACGCTGCGGTACAAACGACTGCAGCACCTTGGTGTATCTAAAGAAGATGCTATTGAGCCGTCAAAACGCTGTCGTGCACGTGAGACTGTATTAAGTAAGCACTTTTCTTTTGACAGCAGGTTCTTCTCTAATTTCTTTCTCGTTCACTTCACCGGATAAGACTTTAAATAGTACAACCTTAGGGTACTTTTTTAATTGCACATCTGATGGTTTATTCCATACCATGGGCTGATCGATCTTGGACAGTATATGTTCAAAATTCAGGAATAAAGCTATTGCTACGGCATGTTTACAAAACCTTTCCCAGTCTTGCATGTGCAATCTGCATCGTCGATATCACGATTTTTATTAACTTGTGAGAAAAATATGAAAGGAATTCAAATGGTTTTTGAGATTATCAATATATTTTTATGATGTTTGTTTTATGTTCTGGAAAAATGTTTTGCATTGCGCATAAATCAATTAAGCTAATAAGTTCCACTACATTTTATTATTGTGTGTATTATGTACACCTGCAGTTTAGGATTATAAATATTCAAATTGACCAATCAAGAAATATTGGGCTATAACAAAAGGAATACTTAAGAAAAGTAAAGAACATGCAAAACGCATGGAAGATTTTGTAAAGAAGTGGAAGAAATTTGAAGCAAAAGTTAGTGATATCACTGTTCAGACAATGATGAGTCGAGTTAAAAGGAACGTTTGACGATTTGGCCTTGGAATATCAATCGAGTGGTGTGCCGCCTTTATATTTCTGATAATAATATTCAGTTACTTAAAATGTACCGTAAAATTTGAAATAAAATAAAAACATGCCTTTCAATTTATTTTTTATGATGACCAGATCTTTTCGTGCACAAGCGTTAGCTCAATCATCGTCGTCACCATTATGTGACGCTGTTAAAGTAGGAAAATTCAAACACGTACAAATACTTGGAAGGATGATAAATAGTTGCTTCCACGAGTTGCAATCAAGTCGATATTTTACGAAAATTGTATTTGCCACTAGCAAAAAAAGAGATCAAAATACATGTTCGTTTTGGCTTCCAACACACATTTGTTCATTATCATATCTTTTGTGTGACGCTGTTAAACAGTCATTACGACTTCGTCAGTATCTTCACAGAAATAATTGACGAAGAAAGCGGAAATGAAAGCGGCGTTTTGGCCTTGGGTTCTAGAGTTTAGCCGCGTGTGCCACCATCAAAAAAGAAAGCATTACAATAGAAGTAGGTTTTCGCTTCCTATATGTATCTGTTCATTAATCATGTTCTTT
>VTPC01000588.1:32250-86367 GCA_011009095.1 Ignelater luminosus
CAATATAATTTATTTACAGATGTAATTGATGAACAAAGCGGAAATGACAGGGAAGTTTCGACCTTGAGTTCTGGTGTTTAGCCAGGCGTGCCACCATTAAAAAAGAAAAGCATTACAGTCGAAGTTAGTTTTTGTCTGTTCAAGCAAGTTGCTTTTCGATTGAGTAGTTTCCTTTGTTTACTGTCATTTCTAATGATCTACGGTCTTTATTTTGTTACCATAGCATGTCATTGCTTACTGAAGAGTGAATCTTTTCTTGTCTGTTCTTCATTCGTAATTTTTCCAGATCCTGGTCAAGATGTATTTTTTGTTTGTTTTAATTCTGTGAAGTCTTGGTTCTGTTCAGATTTACCCTTCGCAGAAGTCGGAGTAAGCTAAGTAATTTTTGAAGATGTCAAAAACCTTACCATATAATTTCACTCTACAGCTATGGTAAAAGCTGTTTGGCATGCACAATGCTTGATTTTTATAAACAATTTTTTTTTGATATTCACCTAACCGTCGAAATAATTAAAATACCTCGGAAATTGCCTGCTATTCTTATTTATCTGGTTCAAAACACTTAAATTACTTACTTGATTTTAGTTTTTAGAGAGATATAATTCTCACATGGTGAAACTGAACTGAAAAGCAAGATTTCCAAGTTTCATTACCGTAAAATATGCATCTTCTCAAAAATAAAGGCAATTCCACTTTATTGACTTGTATGGAATCCAATTGTGCACAGTGAATTCTAAACCTAAACTAAATAGTTAGATACTTTCATAGGATGTTTGTAATGGTTCTGTATATGTATGTCCAAGTTACAATCATTTTCCAACAATAACACAATTCTTGCATTAGTGTACAATCCTGGAAATACTTTGCTTGTTTAACAGTCTTTACAATGTTTATTAATCATTAATACTGGAATACAGGGTGCTCACTCGTACTAATAAAGGGCTGCGGATATTTCTCTTCACTCCTTAATATTTCTCATTTCCATACAAGGCTTTCGGAAAACACTCGGTAGAGGTAACATTCGATTTATTGCAAGTTCCGCAGGGAAAATCTAATTTTATCAAAATATTTATTCTGAAAATCTTTTATTGCTGAAGTAGTGATTCAGTTAAATTTATTAACTTGCTATCGATTAAAAAATGTGATCTCTACCATTTAATCTACCTTTTCAACATTTGAAAGTGCGTAAATAAATCATCCGATAAAAATTTAATTTTTGGTTGTTTACTATAACATAATGAATTAATGATACTTGTTTTTTCATGATTTATTCTTAGTCCTAAGAATTTAATGAGACTGTTATAATAAATTCTTTCTATTCAGCTATAAATGACATTTCTGTGAGGGTGCACGAAATAATTAAATGTTACAAAGGAGACTCTTCCTGTAACATGTCTGGATTTTGTTGCTTATCAATTAATCAAAATAATAATATTTATTAACTCACCAGAAATATTTTCAGCCATCATATTTCACTGATGATACGTAGAATTAGGTGTAATAACTAGTACAATGTTGCAAATTGCCTTATCTTTAAGAGTCTTGTGAGAGGACTACAGCAAGCTTGTCGGTCTGTAGTGGATTGATAGGAAAAATGCTATCATCACTATTCGAAAAACTTGAGATGTTTTCTTTATAAAATATTTAGGCTATTATATAAATCAATAAAATAATCTTTTTTCATGTAAAGATTACAATCTTTATTATTTTATTGCTATTCATACAATGCCTTTTTTAATTCTGTACTTCAAAAAATACAAATTTCCATATTTATACAGCTGTTAATTGAGTTTATCATTATAGGAATTGGAGTTTTTTTATCTAATCTGTAATGTATGTTACATATTATACGTAGTTATTTTGTAACTATTATGCAGCGATACAAACGAATTCCTTAATTCGATTGATTCTATTTTTAAACGCTATACCAGGTGTGCGTTTCACACTTCAAAATAACTAACGATAAGCTTTGAATTGATTCGTGAGTGAAAAATCTACCAAACAAAATCAAATCGTTCCATTTTCAGAATATAAGGTATCTGACGGCCTGGAGTTGATAAAGAAGCCTTCAGTTGTCTTTTTAGCATCGCTGCTGTTCAATCACTACTATACATTGATCTCTTTGAGTACGTGTAGGCCCAAAAGGAACCGCGACTGGGTGATCTTTTTCTGTAGTAACTGCATAGTCACCGACATGACACAAAAGTCGTATGACTGTTTTTGATTTCATAAGAGAATTGAATTGTGCAATTTCTGTCGTTGATGAAGTACTAAACAAAGCAACTGAGCAAAGTCAATTTAAGTCTTATTGGTGTTTACAAATCAGTAGACAATCGTCGCTTGTTTATAGTGAGAATCTCAGATGATGAAACCTATTCAATTTTCAATCTTTTGGTCCGTCCTCGTCTCTGCCAAGGCGAAACTCTTACGTACTTTGGAGGATTGTCAGCCATCCACCCTTGATTCATCTGTATAGAAAACCAGCGAGTTCTATTGAAAGTATTTAAGAAGTATTTTCTTTCATCACTTTTTGGGTTGGGACTAGGAACGAGTAAGAAATAATTATTCTAGTATCTTGGAATTAACCTTACCGACACAGTAATAAGTCATTAAATCCCGGTACGACTTTTACTGTAAAGGAATTTACAAAAAAATCTGATACCTGTTGGAGTGGATCTAAATCTTTCCTTCGTCGTCCTCGCTTTGTCTGTTGTGCCCACGAAATACAATGGCATAAATATCGCCTAAAAGACCGTGGTATCTTAAAAAAACTTTGGTTCTCCAGATGTATACCTGCTTCCACGGACTGTCTACCGCCTACATACAATTCATTCGTGTAGAAAATCAGCGACTCCTGTTGGAAGTAGAATTATTTTATTACTTTCTTCAATTGGATAAGGTACTTCTTACAGTGCAGATATAGCTGATTTTTGTAGGTATGTTAAAATTACTCTTGCATAATTGTCTGTACACCTATTACTATGAAGGTATTTTTACAAAAATCAGTGATGCTTGATGAGCAGAAGTAAATCTTGCGCTTCGTTGTCCTTGTTTCGTTTACATGTGTCTTCGGTAGGAGGACAAATTCCATGTTGGAAGACGATGGTATGTTTTTATAAGGCAAAATCTTTTAACATACTTTGATTTTCTTGATATGCCCGTGCTCAGGAGGACTGCCTGTCATTCATATATGATCCATTTGTGTAGAAAACCAATTATTTTTATTGATTTTTTTTAGTTTGGAGGATTATTTCCCATGAAGCCTTTTAGCCTACAGCCATCTAAAACAACAGGCCGGCGCAACACGTGACAACGGCGAATATAGTGGTTGAGAAATTATACTAGTGGTTAGAGAATAGTGTGCATTTGACCCGATTTGACCACTGCTATGCGAAATACATAAAAACATTTTTAGGGGGATTTTTAAGTTTTGTAATTTTTTTATCTCAAATATTTTTACTCTTCTCTAATGAATTTCTATAAATTTAAAATTATTGAGACATATATTACAGATTATTGTAATGGCCTTTGCTATTAGTTTATTGCTAAAATTGCAATCAGACAAATTGATAGAAGAATGGTTTATTTTATGATACTCTAAACAAAAAGTAAATATGGTTCTTCTTTGATTAGGTAGTTTCAAGAATTTCGTTTCAAATTTGTTGGAAATTAACGCTTTGAATATTTGAATGCAATTTTGATAAAGTAAAAATAAGTATTCTGATGGAAATGAAAGACCACCTCTATCAATATCTTGCATATATGAAAAGTAATCACAATTAGTTGTGGGAATTTCTAGTTGTTTGTCTATTATCAACATCACTACGCAGATAGGACAAGAACGTTTATGTAGTAATTTATAGGCTACATATTCTGCAATATAGAGATCACGGAGTTAAATAAGCGAGGTGCGAATCTTATTTACACTGTTGCATTTGCGATGGGGCGCGAACATAGTGGTTTCGAATATTTCCAGCTCGTCCCTGTCGGGAATGTTTTCTATAATCACCGGTCATTTGGGATTGAACGTGAAAGTTAGAAACAGGGAGGGGTTACCGTACTTGGAAACTATGGCCATGGCGTCTTGAAAACGCTGTTGATGTGAGCGAGGTCTGCCCAGGAATGGAGAAGGTAAAACCACCATGCTACGTGAAAGTCCTCTTCGGCCTCCTCCCGATGATGTAATTGTAGGTAGTCGGCCAGACCTACGTATTCCTTAGCACGCAGACGATTCTGGTTAAGGGGGACGTATTTGATACGGTTGGACTCTATTTTGATGTACGCGTAAACTACATATTGTTGAGTCAATCGTCCGTCGTGAAGGAAGACTTGGATCCGTCCCTATAGGCTAAATCATACGCATAATATTGACAGAGGGCCACCTTCCTGTCGTTGTAGCGTTCGTTGGAGTTTCATCTCAGATCGCCGCGAGAAAACAAAAGCGGAAAAGTTAGCGGGTCCACTATAAGGTTTTCGTGAGACACCAACTGAAACCTGTCGGGATGGTCCTTAAGAAAAACACGAAAGTTGGGCGTAGGAGAAGTTCCTCGATAAATCGTCGCTACCTCGTTTACCTCGTATGCCCTATCACGGATTGTCGCAAATTCCACAAAGATTTGCGGAAGTGGTTCGTCACGTCGAAAAGCTTGCTTCCTCATCCACCTCACGAAGATGCCTGTAAGCCTGAGCGGATGGATTCACTTTGTGAAGAAGTCCTTAGTGTCGATTATAACGTTTTATAGCTTATGTTGTTGTAAGTTGAAAAATCGAAAATTCGGGCATGGCTTTAGAGAAACTGCCAAAACAAATATTGACATAATAATTGCGTAACTGTGATCAAAAAACATTGTATTTGGAACAGGCCGTCGTCATGGGTTATTATTGACATTTGTAGAGGATATCAGGAAAGTAATGGAAGAACTTTTAAAGGTGAGGATTTCTGAAATAGAATTTTTGCTTAAGAAGGGAGAGACCTTCCATGTTAAAAAGTTTGCTAACAGTTCGATATAGTTACCCTTGGGATTTAATTTCTACAGTAAAAATTCAACCTTCCCAATGCATGTATATCCATTCAGAGAATCAAAAGACACCTGTGGAAGACCTATCCGACGCCAAACACTTGGAAATTTTTAAAACAAACTTTGAAAATCGACGAATTTGACACTTTACAAGCACACCAACTGCCGCTGACACCATACTATCGCGACTACGTTCCCACTACTCGACAGTGCACCATCCGACAGTACCACAACCCAATTTCCCTAAATCACCTGGAGAATATTGACCCCGAGCAAGCATTAATGAATTCATTCATTCAATTCGGCCCCCTACAAGATTGGGGAGGAATTCATTAAAGAATGAATGTTTAATTGCTTCTAACGTAACCACCCCCTCGCTTCCCCCCCACAAGATTAGGGTGGAATTCATTAAATGAACCAGCAGCTTCAACTAACCTAAACACTTAGGATTAGGGTGTAATGAATAAATAAAACACATGAAGCTTTATTGTATTTATTGTTGTAGATGGTAGCCCTTGCGTCGAATCAGGAAGTCTTTTTCAGATTGCTTTATGGCCCTAAAAAGGGACGTTTTGCAAGCCAGCTGGCTCTACGGCGGAGGGTACAGTTCTGCAGCAGCTGAACAAAAGCGATGGATCTTGGTATCCAGATCGACCCTCTTAAACAGGAACTTTGCCAGATAACCCACGACGTTTCTTTTTTGTCCCAGAACGGGGAATGGATTCCTTAGCGTCCCTCCACAAACGTTCAATGTTGTGTGTGTGGATGTTAGGGTCCTCAGGGTCCACGAAGGGCAGCGAATGGTTCACTGTGAAGTGATCGAAGCCCTCAGCTTGCAGGGAGGCGTAGGCTTGCCAACAATCGGAGACAATGGTGGTGCCTGGTCGAATCCACTGTCGAATTAGGCCAACCAAGGTATCTGCAGTACGATCCGGGACGGGCACAAGAAATACACGTTTTAAACCACGTTCAAAACCCCCAAACACCCATTGTCCTTTAATGCGCTTTCTCCGATTGTACTTGGGTTTACCAAACTTGGCTTCATTGATTTTAACAGTGACCGCAGGTCCACCAAGTACCTCCGAGTTTTGAACGAGCTAATGCACACATACCTATCTGCAGTATGATGACCAGCCGACCATTTTCTCGAGAGCACCTCAGTTCCCGCATTATGTATTGCTGCAGCGGATAGGGTTGGCTGCACTATACAAGCAGGAAATAAAATGTTTTCTCTACCATCACCTTCGATTCAGCAAACCACGTACCGACCCTCGCACTCATAAACACATCGCACTTAATCCGTCGAGGTGCCTGTCTAGGACGTTCGATTACCCTTGATTTCCTGTAACGGAAATATCCAATAGTTTCACGTTGGACTTCCTTGTAATGCCTTTTTCGCCGATATCGCCGGTAAAACCAAGTGCGATGGCGTTTTTCGTTCGGCGATATTGGTGGACGCACGTCAATATATGCAACAATCGGGAGACAATGGTGGTGCCTGGTCGAATCCACAGTCGAATTAGGCCAACCAAGGTATCCGCAGTCCGATCCGGGACGGGCACAAGAAAGACACATTTTGAACCACGTTCAAAACCCCCAAACACCCATTGTTCTTCAACCCGCCTTCCCCGATTGTACTTGCGTTTTCCAAACTTGGATTTATCTATTTCAATAGTGAGACCAGGTCCACCAAGTATTTCTGAGTGTTCAACGAGCCAATGCATACACACCTCTCTGCAGTATGATGACCAGTCGACCACGGTTCCTCGAGAGCACCTCAGTTCCCGCATTATGTATTCGTGGCGGGGATAGGGTTGCATGCACCACATAAGCAGGAAATAAAATGTTTTCTCTACCGTTAACTTCGAATCAGCAAACCACTCTTAAACACGTTGCACTTAATCCGTCGAGGTAGCTGTCTAGGAAGTTCGACCAGCCTCGATTTCCTGCAACGGAACGAGCAGGTCCTCACGTTCAACTGCATGGCTTGTCTACATTTGTGGCGATCCAGTTTTCACCGCAGTATCCCGTGGTTAACGAGAAGCTCGGCGAGACACTCGGGATTACTGCAAATTATACAAACCTCGAAAAAACGAAAATCACAGCCAGCACACACAACCGCCATTTTGCCAGTGACAGAAGCCGCCTATAACATTTATACGCGGGTCATGTTGAAGTAAGGGGTTGCTAGTGTGTGCAGCAGCTGATTTAGTTGCCAACTTCCTTGCTTCTGTGGTGGAACATAACCTCAGATGTGTTTAAAAATCGTGTTTTTCGTCGGTTTCACCAAGATTGGATTAATTTTCTTTACCTCCGGCCACATAATTGTGTTTTGTGAGTAATTCGTCTCTACCTGCTGATACCAAAAACTCATAATCAAGCAAATTATATGTGGACGTGATTACAAATGTTCTTTACCAGCGTAGGTCTCTATCATTTCTAGATGAAAATTTGAGCTGGTACCACCTCTTCCTCGATAACGCAGAGGTTGTTTTCTTATTTAATAGTAATTTTTGGACTTTTTCTAATAGTGTTAATTGGGGGCTAGTACGATTCATGATTTCCTGCTGTATGCACAGCTGTTGCTGTGCGTATTCATACTGTTCATGTATCTGCTGTAGTTTTACATTGTTATCATCTACTACAATTTCAGGTGTTTGTATCCTCTCCGCTTTTTGGTTAATTTGTGTGGACTTTTTCTAGATGTTCTACAAGAAACAACTATGCTAGATTGCAAACCTTCGTTTTCAAATCAAGCAACTTGGCTGATTTTGGAAGGCTCTTATTTTTAAATTATTGTTAGTTATTTGTTTATCACCTGTCGATATCTCAAACAGGGTATATATTTTTTAAATTACAGTTATTATTTACTAAAATAGTGTCAAGTTCGTTTGAAAAAAGGGATAGTGACTTGAATAAAGGAATACTGTAGGTTTTGTGTGCTAAAAAACAGAAACTTCTATAAGTCATTTTATTATACTTTATTACAATTCTTCTTAATTTATATCTCTTTTGAGAATCAGCACCATTTATTTGGCAGATTTAATTTGATATTGAATTAAGATGACGACATATGAAAAAGCCGAGCCAATAACCTTAAACATAGCCATGGTTAAAAGGAAAATGGTGATGTATTTCACAGTAAAAAAAAAGATGTATGCGACCCAAATATTTCAATTCTTTCAGTTAGTATTTATTTACGTCATTTCTGGGGCCTGTAAAAGTTCAAATCATTAACTATTGGGAAAATAATATGCAAGCTTGTATAAAATCAAAGTTATATTCTCCCTGCATAATGAATAAGAAGGTGATATTCATAAATGAGAAATGAGCCTGTTTGTTGGTTAGTAGAAGCTGATTAAACTCTTTGAGAATCTCTTTGTTATTGCACAGTGTCGTGAGTGACAAAAAGGATTATTGATGCACAGCATGTATCAGAAATAAAGAAAAATTAACAAATGAGAAACATAATCACACTTCAAAAAATTTACTGAGTCAAATTGACCCGGCATCGGCACCTATACACTATTATAATACGTGCACCGTTGCGTTGTTGGACTGAACTTGCTTATGACATCAGGTTAGCAATAGCTGAATTTTAAAATCACTGGTTGATTGGACGTTTTACATATTATTATTGATATACAGTGCGTATCAGGAAGATAGAAGCATTAACAAATAAGAAACATAATCACACTTAAAAAGATGCCTTAACCCAGACATTTTTTGTCCGATGCTCTATGATAATACGTGCAGGTTGTTGCATCGCTGTGTTGAGCTGTGATGGAAGAAGCATTTTGTGATCATATATGGGCTGTAATGAAATGCAGACGTGAACTGTAATGGAAAACGCGGATGAGTGCTAGAATTGAAACATTTGAGTTCGAATTTTGGTTTCAAACTACATTATATCAAAGTTTTACAAACCACAAAAATCAAGGCTCGTCCCATAGCCAAACCATACGCTGTAAATTCAGAATTATTTTGCATAATTTGTAAGGAAAATTGATGCATCTGAAAGAAAAATGAACCAAACGAAATTTCTATAATATTTTTTGTAATTGTAACTATTTGTACCTGTTTTCTTACTGTTTCGGAATTTCTTTCATAATAGTATGTCTCATCAATCACTTTATGAAGAATTATTGCTGTATACTTCGACTAGAACGATTTGATAGTATTAGATAAAATTATAGTATCAAATTTTCTAGTTACCTTTCTAACAGTGTCATCAGCAACATAAGCTATATATAAAATTTTACCCATAAAATAAACATTTCTAATTGTAACTGTTACTAGCCACGCTAATCCTTTCCTATTCAAAGAAACTAGTAAAAAGTTAAAACTTCCTGTTAATATTTGCGAAAAGGTCAAGCATGTTCCAAAAAAGTTGAGCATCTTATAACAGTCATTTCCGTAATTTAATAACAGACAAATATCTCTGTATTTCTGTCTTAATACTTTTATTCTTAAAGGATGGGTATTTATTACCAACAAATCTCGATTTAATTGATCAAATAGGCATCCAATAGTAAGAGCGAAGTGCACAAAAGCAAGTTCTACTAAAAGCAGTATCACGTTTGCCAGTATTTCGACAGGTATGAAGTAGTTCATCTTTATGAAATCTTCATCACCGATCAACATTTTTGAAAGATTATCCGCTATTATAATTGACCATCCACTTATTATTGCAATTATAATCTTCTTTTTTATCATATTATAAACCATTTCTATAGTGAACATGTGGGTACAAAGTTTTAAGGTTTTTGCGTTGATCGAATGAAATATTGATCTATTAACAAGGCATTTGATCACGAAAACCAGAAATGTTACAAAAGCTTGTATTCTTTCATAAAATAAAACCAAAATTTGAATTCCATCTTGCTTAGTTGTGTAAGCTTCATATAAAAACAAGGTTTCTCTTGAGAGTAACAACAAACTTAAAGATATTCCCATTATGATACTGTAAATATATTTTAATAATGTATCATCACTTTCTAGATCAAGATTTGTGAGACCAAAGACATTATAGATGTATTTCAAGTGGTTTACATAATTTGGATGTATCGATTTGGTTTTTGTAGCTGACATTGTTTGCGTAGTGCCTTTTTATCGACTAAAATTGGTTCGCAGATAATAATCTATTTAAAACGGAAAAGGTGTTTTTGATTGACATTTTTAATTTATCTAGAAGCACCTTATCAAAATGTATTATTTTGATTAGGATATGGTTTATTGTTTTCATTTTAATGAATGTTTTTTCTAAATTAAGACGGGGAGTAGGTTTACGTAACAATGAGATTGGTTACGTTTGTTTATAAAGTCGTTATTATAAATTAATGTTTTGTTAAACTCTTAGTGCTGGAAGTCTCAAGACTTTTTGGGCAAAAGAATTATAAAAAATATTTTACTATGCAGTAGAACCTAACTAAGGCGAACTCCGTAAAAGCTGCAAACTGTTCAACATGAAAACGGAAGGTACAATAAATATTTATTTAACAAAGAAGAGAAGCTTTACTTTAAAATGAAGAATAAATATAAGCAATCGATGCTGGTAATCAATTTACATAACTGTAATGTGCATTACTAATATTAGTAGGACATAATTCAAACACCAAATATTTTTGTGGATATGTGATAAGTGGAATAGCGCTTTCCAATTTGCAATTCTCTTAACCCTAGTGTAGTAGGTGTAATTAATGGAGGCACAAACTGTGAAGATTGCCTTGGTGGATTGTTAGTTCCTCGCAATCTATCTGTGTTTATATATTGTGGGGAAGGATTGTTCTGATGCGAACGAGTAAGTTAAATTACAACATTGAACTGCTACCACCTCGTGTTGTGAATGAATAATTCCTCTTTCTCGTTGAAGATACTGAAAATTCTGCACTTGATTTTTTTACATTCTACGTGTCACGGTCAGTGGCGGTTCGTGGGGGGTGCTTAAAAATTCTTAAGTACAACATTGCAAGTCTTTTTTTTTGGAATAAAATTTCTGTTAAATTTTCTGATTCGTCCTGGATTTCGAAGTGGAGACACCCTGTGTTTTCGAAATATCTAAATCCGGCAGAGGTCTTCCGAGTTCTTTTATTTCAATCTTTTTTTTTCCAAAGAATAGGCAGTAAAAGATTTTTTTAAAAGCTCACGTATTGCGTTCATATTGCACTTCACTTTCACCCTTCACCCTTCACCTCAAGTTTAAAAACGAAAAGAATTATTCAAAATCTTCTAATTTTCATTTACAAGGTTATTAAGAAAAAAGCACCGACATAGTTCAATGACGTTTTTATACAAAATAATGAAATACATCAGTACGGAACTAGAACGGTTACAGATTCGAATAACATACGTTAGCAACAAAACTACTGGCGAATCAATCTTTGAAAAAGGAATTCTTATATTTAATAGGTTGCCAGATGCAACACGAATTGCACCCAATGTTAAAACAGTTTAGAGATACCATTAAAAACCTCGACAGTGATATGCTTTAAGTGCTACGTCTTTAATGCCATTTTTGTAAATGTTTAATGTATTCCAATTGTTATTAATGTGTGCAATATTTTACTGATTTACTTTTAATTTTATTTACTTTTATTATTATTACACTTCACGTCATGTTTCAAAACGGGCGGAGCGTAACTAATACAACGCACCCGCACCGTGTATCGATGCTAACTGCAGGAGCCACTTGTAGTTTGGCTCAACCATTTCGCTAACTTCGAACACCCCCCCCCCCCTCATGTGTCAGTCACCGCTGAGTCCATAGCCGCTTAAACGCATTGGAGCCACACTTTTGACTGGCACCAAATTGTTATTTTTATCATTTTGTACGCGCGGTGTTCATTTGTTTAGTATATTTATAAAATAGCAATTTTTAATTTTTAATCTCTGGTAAGGGTCAGACTTGAAAGGAGAAAAATTTAAGCATGCAGTTCGCCGTTTACCGTGCCCAAATCTTCTAAGGAAGCAGTTTCCAGAACGTGCAGGAACAACAGACGGAAGTAGAAGAGTTCTCCGGAACGCTGACCGTATGCATGCGGACAACGATTCGGTTGCTGCTGCGAACTCTCCTCGCCCATCGCTTGTTCCTTCACATGTACTGAAGTGGCACTTGCTGTTAAAGCAAAATAGTCCTGACTTTGGCCTTTTCACGATTTAAACGGAACCAAGTCGTTAGTTCGCGTTGCTCTAGCGCCCCCCTTTCCAAACCTTCCCAGACCCGAACCACTTGTCGCTCCGGAAGGTGCACAGGCAAACCGACGATGGTATGCGTGCTTTCGTGCATCCAGAACTGATTTATGTGCTAAGACGTTTCCGGTAGCAACATGTACCTTCCGTTGAGGTAAGATTCGACTTCATTGTATTCTACGTGGCCGCCTTCCTGACGAATTCGCACTAAAGTTTGATCGGGCGTTTTGAAGAAATGCTTGTACAGATATTTTACCGACCTCGTGGAGGCGCAAACCTTGACGTTGACACGTGACAGTGGTATTTCACGAGAGAGTAAGGGTTGTAAGGGACGATCCAAGAGTTGTCGAGAGCGATTTTCTGGTTATTGCGCCGGATAACGATGCGCCTATCGTCGATACTTCGACAATAACTGACGTTACCGGTATCGTGGAGGACGGTTTCCGCAACTAAGTTTTTGGGATACTTTTTGGTGCATCGGCCTTCCTCCATGCACGGACTCTTGAGGTTGTGGTTGCCGCAGGGGCCGTGCGTTATGTGGGTACCAACCAGTCGGTAGAGTTCGGGCTTGTCTGTGGGATCTGGAATTGTGGCGGTGTGGGCGTGGGGCCAATCGCTCTTTTGAAATTCGACGACGAAGAGTTGGGCAACCGGAACACCGAACACGTGGGAGATCAGGATGTCATCGATGAAGGTGTGGAGCATTTGTTGGAACACCCTGGCTACCAGTATCGGATGATTGGAAGGCTCCTCCCCGTCAGGAATGTTTTCTGTAATCGCCGGCCATTCGGGATTGCACGTGAAAGTGATGAACAGGGAAGGGTTACCGTATTGGAAACAATGGCCATGGCGTCTTGAAAACGCTGTTTTTGAGATTGAGGACTGCCCAGGTATAAAGAAGGTAAAACCACCATCCTACTTACGTGAAAGTCCTCTTCGGCCTCCTCCCGATGATGTAGGTAGTCGGCCAGACCTACGTATTTCTCGGCCCGTAGACGATTCTGATTAAGGAGGACTCAATTTTGATGTATGCGTGAACTACATATTGTTGGGCCAATCTCCCGCCGCGAAGGAAGACTTGGTATCCGTCTCTATAAGCCAAACGATACGCATAATATTGACAGAGCGTCACCTTGCTACCGTTGTAGGGTTTGTTTAAAATTCCATTCTGGATCGCCGCCAGGGAAGAAAAGCAGAAAAGTCAGCTGGTCAACTTTAGGGTCTTTGTGAAACACCAGCTGAAACCTGTCGGGATGGTCCTTAACAAAAACACGAAGATTGGGTGTAGGAGGAAGACGGTCTTTCCTTGGTAAATCGCAGCAACCTCGTTTACCATCGGCCTGTCGTGTGCCCTATCACGAACAGTCACAAATTTCAAAGAGATTTGCGGAAGTGGTTAGCCATGTCGAAAAGCATCTACGCTTTGTTGCTCGTATACCTTGCCAAGACGCCATTGCTTCTAACCTAACCACACTCGCGATTGGGGTGAAATTCATTAAAGAAATAAACCTGCAGCTTCAAGTAACCTAAACACTTAGGATTGGGGTGTAATGAATAAGTAAAACACATGAAGCTTGATTGTATTTATTGTTGTAGATGATGGCCCTTGCGTCAAATCAGGAAGTCTTTTTCAGATTGCTCTGTAGCCCTGAAAAGAGCCGTTTTGCAAGCCAGCTGGCTCTACGGCGGAGGGTACAGTTCTGCAGTAGCCGTTCCATTTTTTCTCCCATAACGGAGGATGGATCCTCTAGCGTCCCTCCACAAAACTTCAACGTTTTGTGTGTGGACATTAGGGCCCACGAAGGTCAGCGAATGGTTCACTGTGAAGCGATCGAAGCCCTCAGCTTGCAGGAAGGCGTAGGTTCGCCAACAATCGGAGACAATAATGGTGCCTGGTCGAATCCAATGTCGAATTAGGCCAACCAAGGTATCCTCAGTACGATCTGGGACGGGCACAAGAAAGATACGTTTTGAACCACGTTCAAAACCCCCAAACACCCGTTGTCCTTCAATGCGCCTTCCGCGATTGTATTTGCGTTTACGAAATTTGGCTTCATCTATTTCAACAGTGACACCAGGTCCGTCCACCAAGTACTTTTGATTGTTGAGCAAGCCAATGCGCACACCTAGCTGCAGTATGATGACCAGTTTACCACGGTTCCTCGAGAGCACCTCATTCCCGCATTATGGATTGCTGATGGGGATAGCGTTGCATACACTTCATAACCAGGAAATAAAATATTTTCTTTACCGTCAACTTCGAATCGGAAAACCACGTACTGACCCTCGCACTCTTAAACACATCGCACTTAATCCGTCAAGGTGCCTGTCTAGGACGTTCGATCACCCACGATTTCCTGCAACGGAATGACTCGCCTGACTTGAATCTTGTTCTGCTGTTTGCTGGGTTATTGTCGGTATTGCATTTGCAGCAAGAAAGGTTTTATTTCTTTCTTTAATGAGGTTGTCTTCAAAATCTGCTGAGCAAATCTTATAATAACCTTGAACTGCGTTTGACCGTCGTGACATCTACTATAGAAACGCGTACTACTCTCAAGCTCGCGTGTTTGCTTCCGAGCTAGTTTCCCGCGTTTTGTAAAAGTTGGTCTACTTGTCAATATCTATACGCTGACCAATTCTCTTAAATTATAAAAATTGATGTTAAAATTCTAGATAGTGCCACTACTTTTAAAAATAACCAGGCATTTCATATAAGGTACATATTCCATGTTTGGTCACTTTACTCGAATTATAGATTCAGACAATTCGATACGATTGTAGCGCGCAGCACGAACATTGCATTTCAAACCCGTTTGCGTTGCTTGCGCCTGCGTAACCTTCAACTATTCATACAGCTGTTGCCAACAGATTAAGTATCTCGTTACTCAATATTTGCCATCTTTGTTTTATCAGATGGGTAAAACAAAAACTGTACTTGTCGTCTCTTGGCGCGTACTTTTAATTGGCGCATGATTGTTTGAACGCAATAGTATCGTTTCATTTCGGAAACATTTTGTAATTTTTAAAATATTAACAAAATAAATATTTTTCTTCAGTTCAATCAAGCTTGACTCAAGCCCGAGAAGTATCAAAAGTTTCAAATTTTCAGTTTTGCCATCATTCGGAAAAATATAACTTGGCCTCTCCTACTGTTTTATAATTTAGAACGGATAATTTATATTATATTTCTTTATTATTATTGTATTATTTGATTTTATCACATTTTTGCAGTGTAGCACAAACATACGTACAGCAAATTCAGGTTTACAATAAATTTTAAAACCAAAAATTACTGCATACTATCCTGACAACTTATGTTTATTTAAAAAACAAATGAGAGAATTGGCAGGTCTTTAACCTATAAATAGTTCGTATATATTTAGTAACTTTTAGTGAACTTCAAAGTACACTATTACAAAAGTATCATCATCAAGACTGCTCTGAAGTCTGTAATATAAAAACGTACTGTATACTGCAGCAAAATGTTTAGAGAAAATTGCGAGCTAAGAAAATAATGCAAATGAAAAGCAACAAAATAACAATGCGCATGTGAACGTTTTGGCGGGATCCAATATGACGTATGCATTTCAGTGACGCATGAGTTGCTGCTCAGATCCACAAGCACGTAGGTAAATTAAGTGACACATACGGATAAACAACACAAAAAAGCTTCTGAAAATGTCAAAGAAGCCTCTCGTTCTTACAATCGCAACTGCAATTCTACACGAAAACGTGCATATGTGTACACGGTGTAAAGATGAAGCGATCGAACTACAACACGCGGACACGGTCAGAAATTTACAAAATTGCCTATTTATACATTTGCTTAACTAAAAAAAATAAGAAACCACGTCAAACGCAGCAGCACAATAAAGCACACTGACAAAAACGTATGGTAGCCATTAAAATTGCTTTTTTTTCTCTATGCAAAACCCCGTGAAAGTATAGCACACAGCAGCATAGAAATGCGCTGATCCAAAAACGGACACGACGGTTGTCGGGTTGTGTGCGTTGTCAACTTTTGTAGTTGTTGAATAGCTAGGATGACGAGCGGTTATGGAAAAGTGTTTTCAACATATCTTTCTAAATTCTGTCTTCTAAGCAAAACCCAGCGGGCAATGGACTGCCTGCAGCGCCGCTGCTATACTACGTCAATCGCCAGTTAATAACAGGTGACACTTTCCATCTTTACCACGATCCTACTTTGGCTTGGAATACTGAAAAACTTGAACGCGCTTCTTTGGTATATCTTTGTAACATATTAATTCCTCACCGTAACATGCGAGGCTTCTGCGGGCAATAATTCAGATTTTGGCACTCTTCAATTAAGGAGGCGGAAATTTCAGCAGTGTTCTTCGAAAGCTTGGTCATCTTGGATTAACCTCGTTCTAAAACAGCTTTTGATTTATCTATTGAAATTTGTTGAAGATTGTTGTTGTTGGTAACGATTCCTAACATGAAGCACGCGTCAGAAGAGAATTTCGACTTCTTTACTATCCACCGTAGAATAGTTCGATCTCGATTGATATCGGAGTTGTTTGTTCATGACAGTTTGTGTTACTGATCCTTAACAGGAAGCGCGTATCTTACCTTTCAATGTAGCTCATGAAGAGTTTAATCACGGTTGAGATGTTGGGAGTTGTTTGTTGATTGTAATTGTTGGTACCGATCCTCAACTGGAAGTATGCATCCGAAGAGAATTGCAACTTTTTTACCTTCCGTCAAGGGTGCCCGATGGAGCAGGTGGCAAGGAGGGTCACTTGCTTCCCCTGGCTTGCAAAAACAATTACATGTATGCAAGGAAAATAATTTTATGCTGGCTATTTTGGCTTGACTATTTTATATTTCGACTCCCATTTTTCTTAGTCCGGAGGTGTACGATCCTCTCAAAGCCCTTGATGTCCAGATCGTCTTCTTGTAAGAGGTGCAATGTTCAAAGTCCTTATATACAAACAGTATTTCTTTATACTAAATGGAAAACCAAGCATTTTGTAAAAAATGTAACTAAAATATTTAACTCACTTAAGAGTAAATAAAAAACATTCCACTGATTATTTTTATGAATTTGTATTTTTTAATATCTAACGTGGAATTAGTAATTTTATATTTTCTCAGCAACAAGTAACATTTATGATTGAATCTAACAAACTAACAAAATGAAAATATGTGATCATAATTACATTTTAAACAATAAGGTGCGATACATCAGTAGTATATGCAGGTAAGTATCGAGGAACAGGTTGAACACCTCCAGATTCTTCAATTCTTCTCTGACGAATATCAGTATCTCCTGGCCATGCACGTTCGGGTCCCGTAGTTCTTTGGAATTTATCAACGGCAAACGAAATTGTAGCTGTATCATTCACGCCGTTTGATTTTATGCGTCTTTGAGCAGATGCCGAAGAACGTAACGACTTACGTTTCTAAAAAGAAAAATCTTACATTCTCGGAACAGTACGTTAATTAATGCCGTTTAGTTATTATACCTCTACACAACCTCTCCATTTATCAGCTGCATGGCGAGCAAGTTCCATTCTTTTTTGCTTTTTGATTTGATGCTTTTTGTATGCCATCTCTATTACTATAAGCCCCACCCCTCCTACTATACCAGCTGCTACTAAAATAAATACTCCAGCCATATTTTTTAAACCTAGCGTGTTAGGAGTTTTTTCAAATTGTTCACATTGTTGTATATTGCCCTGTAAAATCCATTTATTGTCTAAACCTTCCATGAATCCGCCTTAAATAAATCATTTGTTAATTATTACTAATTTAGAATTTTATTGATTTTGAATTACTTTCATGGAAGTCTAAAATTGCTAAGGTTACATCATCCGCCCATGGTGAACCCTTCTGAAGACCTATACCATAGCCTGATCTTCCAAATAATTCTCCAGCTGTTACCAATTCACAGTCTTGCGCAGCTTCGAATTCTAATCGAGAGCTATCCCAAATGAATGCCATTAATTTTCTAAAAATATTTGTAAACGTTAAAAACAATTAGCGACTTATTGTAGTTATTTTACCCTATTTTGACATCAGAAATAGCATCTTCAGCTGTATCATAATTATTAGCTTCCATTGTTCTGTACATGTTTGACAATTCAACTTGTCTTCGGAAATACATATCTACAGCAGATCCCTTTACTGTGGCACAAGTTAAGTTCTCCATAGTATTGCGTAACTAAAATTATATTACTAGGAAGTGTTTGTTTTGTGTTACGAGATCTTAGACATAATTACTCGAGCATCATTAATTCCAGTTAGTTTGGTTTTTGGTCTTTCCAACACAAGGAAAGCAGCCAAGTTGGCAGTATAGGAAGCAACAATAATCATGGCAAAGCCTGCCCATACCATACCTAACACCCTGGCGGAAAAACTTCTGGGAGTACCTGAAAGAAACATTAAAATTTTTAAATTGTAATTTGAAATTAAATAAGTTACCTTCTCCTATTCCGCTGTTAAGAAGAACTCCCCATGCAAACCAGATGGCACTAGATAAATTCAAGGCGTCTTCTTCAGTGCCATCTGTATTAGCCAATTTGAATCGACCAAAAGGTGAAAATCTGTCTAACAGGTATAAAACTAATGCAACAACATGAACAGAAACCATTACTAAAATCCATAAAGTGTTACTGAATGGTTGCAAGAATGATACGAGCGTTGAAGATCTCGATGGCTAAAAATTAGAAAAAGTAATGATGTGATTAGAAGACTACTAAAAATTTACCTTTTTCTCCAATATAGTTATTCCTTGATATTTAAAAGGTTTACTAAATTCAATAAATTCGGCTCTTTCAGGATTGATAGTCAAAGGAGCTACAATCATGTCTGCTCTTTCTGCTACCAATTCTCCAATTAATCCTGTCCATTCTTTTTTTCCTCCAACTAAAATCAAAAGGCAAGTTGATGCAAATTTGGTGTAGTGTTAATGAAAAATTGATTTTTACTTGAACTGTTCCTTATGATGTAATTTCCAAATTGCCCATCAGGTGATAAAGCCAAACTATAAGTAAAATTGATTTTCTTAGACAGTTCTTTCAAGAGATCCATACAGTAACCTTTACAGCAGTAACGAGCTGTCTCTGTAAAATAAAAAAAGTTTCATTTAAACTTGACAGGTTTGTTTGTTCCTTTTACCATCTTGAGTAGAATTAAAGTGTGGACATACAATCTCATCTGGTAGACAATTTTCTTGATCATCATTTAATTTTCTCGTATAAACGAAAGGTTTTTCTTCAATAGTCAGAACTTTCAAATGAGTTGGAATCATAAAACCTTCAGGTTTTACTTGCTGACGTCCTGGCCATATAATTCTTTTTTCTTCAACATTCAGCTGCATTCTACTGTTTTCCTAAATTTTATTTTATAAGAAATCTTTGGCCATTAATACACTTTATACTTACTCTGTGAAAATAATATTTCCCCACAACCACGTGAGTTTTTCTTCTTTGAATGTTAACAATATTATATTCTGCATTAATTCTATCACCTTGGTCATCAAAAGCTACTTTGCCTGTTTCACCATTTAACAAAACCTGTTTACGAATAAAATTAAATAGTTCTCTTCCTGTTTCCCATATTGACCCTGAATTATCACAGTCTTTAGGTGCATCAGTTATCTCTTTAGTTTGATTCATATCTCTTAAAGCTGAAGCTAGTACATAACTGAAAAAGGAATATTTTGGATGTGGATTAATTTTAGCAAACACATTTCTCTTACATGCTATCTCTGATATGAGCTTTTTCATTTGTTGCATTTACAAGCTTTAAACCCAAAATACCTTCAGGAACATTATCAGCCTTTAGGGCTTGTTCTGTAACTATCCAAGCGTACCCTGCTTCTGTCATGTTGAAAAGGGCTGCATCTCTAAATATGACTTTTGCATCTACTTTACTAAAAATATTAATCATGTACTACATAACGTTTTGATTTGAATTATCTCCAAGTACCTAGCATATAGTAGATATACTCGAGCTTGAGCACTTTTCATTTCTTGTAATTGATCTATAAAATTATCTAATCCAGCTTCAAATTCAATTACAGATTCTACCTGAAATGTTTACAAGTAGGAATGTGTAAAAGGAATTGACTAGTTTTGCTTACCTGCACTTTAATTTCAATATCATCTTCTAAACTTTGAGATGTTGTTTGAAATCTTCCCAAAAGGGCTCGCCCATCAGTATCGGAACTATGGATAAATATTACCTTTTTATAATTGAAATGTTTGAGTAATTCAACCCAAACATCAGCTTGATGAGAATATGGTGGTACCGTGCGTAAAAAGGATACATGTATATTCTAGAATTTGTAAACTTAAGAGCGTTTTATAAAATGTTTTTTAGTTTTACCTTATCTGAGAAAGCTGAATCTCTTGAAGATATTCCTATCACTGGAATGTGATAAAAACCGCATGTATATGAAACAGCGGCTGGCGAAAGATCGCCAGTTAAAGGATGCGAAACTACAACAGCGTAAACCTAAAATATTGCTTGTCATTATTTCATTAAAATATTTATAAATTAAAGTGTGTACCCTTTTCGATATAAGGTGTTTGCATACATTCAAAGCGGTGCGAATTGGATTTGGATCCATTAAAATTGCTTTGTCATAATATGTTACCCCTTTTGGTACATAGTGTTGATCGAAATTTAAGTGCTGGAAATAATATACATAAAAAGTAATCGACCTATTTGTTATATAAAAATCTACAGTCGGCCAATATAGCCTATTTCCACACGGGCTACACCTCGATAACTCTTGGTATAGCTCTCACCATAAGAATCAAATATTCAAGAGCACGACATATCCCCTGCGACGCTTCTATCGATTACCCGACCGCACGCCTATGGGCACCAACTTTTCTCCTTTTGTCTTCGTTATCGTATCAATTGCGATTTATTACGTACTAAAAGTGGTTTTTTTTTTTTGAAAAAAAGGCCTACTACACTGTTTCCGAATTTGGCCTCCTCTTTCGACGGTGAAAATTTCAATTCGATAGGACGAATACCGTTCCCGCGCGAATAACCAAACACCAAAAATAATGAATTCACAAATTTCGCATCTCTGAAGATCCTCCGGGCCTTTTAACCAAATTTAGAACAGTAAAAGTTTTTTCTCAAATATTAATAAGAACTCTAGCCAAACTCAGTAGAATTGCTTATTTCATTAATATTATATTTATGGTGAGTAATGAGAGCGTAAATATCTCCCCGCAAGACGATTATTGACCACCCGAACGCATGCCTATGGGCACCAACTTTGCTATGTTATATCCAATCCAATTTAGGGGTACAAGGGGTACTTTCTCGGAGAAATAGTGTATTACACTTTTTAGGTAGTCTTACCTTCTCTTTACGATGGTTAAGGTTTCGAGTCGATAGGACGTACCGTTCGGGCACAAATGACAAAAAACCAACAGCTACGAATCTACGAGAGATTTCAAAATTCTCTATCTCCGAAGTTCCTCCTGCTATTTTAACGAAATCTAGACGTAAAATGCACACACATTTGGGAAAGCTTCATGTCAAATCTCAGTATTAATTCCTCAGAAACAACGATGATAGAAGGGATGAATGGGAAACGGCACCCTCTCTCGGTTTTAAGGGTCTTTTTGGAAAAATGCGACATTGGCTTACAGAATTACGTATAGGCCACTAAAGCATATTTATTGTAAAGAGTTCGTCTCTGTAGGTCAAGGGGTGTCCATTTCATGGGCGTATCTCTATCGTTTTCAGTTTTTCTCGTTTTCGACCTAGAAGATGATTTTATAGAAAAAAGTGCGTAGAACCTTTTTTGTTCTCCATTTCACGGCGCATCAAAGCATTGCAACGACGTGTCCGTAGGAACTCGGATAACGACCCCAGAAAGGTACAACGAAAGGCAAATTACATTTTTTTGTTCTAATCGACCCCAAAAACGAAGGAACGTCATTGTTACCCACATAGACTTGTTGCCCTTATAATGCTCTTTAGTTTAGAAAAGCTTCCAGCTTGATCGAACCATAATTAACCGAGTTATGCATTTTTGAAGCGGACATTCCGACACGCCCCGGAAAAAAACACGATATTAACCGAATCGAGTCAGGTTTTTTCGAGTAGGTAAAGAAACACTATTAGAACACAGATCTTAAATATTATGTCGATCGGACCATCAGAACTGTTTTGGTGAGGGTTTAAAAATTCGCAAAGTCCGAACGGTTTTTCGGACAAATTCGGGGCTTCTTCGTTCATAACCGAAAATTCGATTTTACTGGCCTATAATACTCGCAAATCCACATCGCACAGCGAAAACCAGATGCCCATAGCTATTATGGTATCCGAGATAGAAGCTAGTTTGGGTTTTACCTGTTGCGTCCTCTAGCGGCCAAACTGCAGTAAGTAGAGAATCTGCTTTAACGGCACCAGAAGGACATAACAAAGTACTGCGTTACTTCCCAACGCCGTTTCGTAATCTTGGAAAAACCCCTACCAATGCCAACCCCCACGGACGCCTATGGACCCAAATTCGAAACCACCTAGGGCAATGCACTCCTGGGAAAAAATACAACAGAATTCACTTGGTCCTAGATCGCTAGGCTTGCCCATAAGGGCCCAGTCGATTTTGTTCATTTTCACCGCTAGGTGTCACCGTGTTCTTTCCGTGCGTACAGTGTAGTTGTAGGACCTTATTCTTCACCTACCCTCCAAGTTTGGCCAAAATCGGCTCACCCGTTCTCGAGTTATTCCGGTTTTTCGTTGTCAGAAACTGCAAAATTTCCAACTTTGACCCCCCCTTGCTTTTCTCCTAAGTGGCAGTTAATGAAATGATGACTTCCCTAGGGCCGACCTATCGATTGACCCTAGTTTCGTTCGAAGGGCAGAGAGAATTTATTGATGTAAATTATTTGTTTCTTATGGTGAGTAATATATAACAAAGACAGAATCGATAAAATGTTTTTTTTTGAGACTCGTACGAGAACGATAACGTTCAGAGAGCTCTATAATAATACAGTCGTTGTGCAAGAACAGGACAGATTTGAAAGTTTCTGATGGTAGTGTAGGATTCTTTTTCTAATAGAATAATGTTTCTACCGATTCCCAATCCTATACGGTCTAATGACTCCTGGATTGCCGTTATTTTTGCATCTTTGAACTTTAGTGATGACTTTTTACCTTGCTGTTCATATCATAGCTCACTACTGAGTTGAGAAGCAACTGTTTACACAACGTTTGATGTCCAGCCCAAGGTTTTTTCACAATCATTATTTTGAGCAGTGAGCGTTATAGTAGGGAAAGGAGAACTGATGAAATATTTATATCAAATCTTAGGCAATCTTTGTGAAGTAACGTCTGTCCGATAAGGATTTCCATAACTTCATACAGTTTCTTCCTTCTAGTTCAAATGGAACATTTTGCAATAATTTCTTAATTAATGGTATTTATTTTTTTCCTTATTTTTTCAGTTTGGACACCGACTATTAAAGATTATAGGGTTTTGTGAATTCGATCCCAAATCTGAAACATTTCTTCCGGATTCCAATTTTGAACTTATTTATAACGTACCAAAAGAGAGGGCTGATTAAAACAATTTCCGTAATCTCATGATTCTGCACATTGCTCGTTCTTTTTTTCATTTTTTTCTTGAAGATAGTTTCTCATTCTGTGCATAAACTGGTGATGGTGTCTGGCTTTCTACTCTACGTTGTACATCATTCTCTTCAGATCTGATTAAAAATCTTTAATAAACCTTCTGGTGTATTAGCTGGATTGTCTACTTCAGCTACGAATTTTATATCTTTTCCGGTCAAGAATGCCTGTACTTTTCTCGCCTAGTTATCAGGCCAAAATAGATTCTGGAGTGTAATCAGAATTAATGTATGGAATTTTTACAAACACTGATTGGTATGTGTTTCTGTTGGTTTGCTGTACTAAAATGAGAAATGAAAGGTCTGCTTAAACCTTTCGGATAAGTTGCTATCCAAAATAGCACCTTTTGCTTAAATTTCTTGTTACTTTTGAATCTCTCCTTAGACGACGCCGGAGTTACCACTGATTGTTGAATTCGAATACGTAAAATACTAAGAAGCTATGCGTCCCGAGAACTTTTTTTTAAATACACCTGTTTTGTTTTTCCTTGCTTATTTTGTACTTCAGTTCTATTCGGAATCGTTTTCTCGCTATAGCATTTAATATTTGTTGCTCCCAAAGAACTCGATGTGTCCAACGTTTACTTGGCTTTGAAGGTTCTCACAGTAGCATGGATCAAAAGTCGGTCATTGTTTTCAAAAGCAGCCTCCAATCTATGGAATCTTTCTTGAATCGACTTTCTTAGATCAAGGCAAACCATCTTTTTACCTCTTCATAATGTTGCACACTATTCTATTTGCTACACTGTTTTCAATGAAATGAACGTACAAACGAATAATTTTGCTTCATCTTCCTGTTGTACAAATAACTCGTTTCCAATTTAAAACAACTGCAAACATGACCCCAATGTCTACTATGTGCAGAGCAAATCTTTTGCGAATGTATTGTATCAAAAAGTCTCGTTTATGACTGATCAATCTTTATTTGAGATTGCATGTGTTTTACAGACTTTTAGTTCAAATCGGCGAAATCTGGTAGAGAATATTCTAGGATTCTGCCAATTGTTCATTATCAATTTTACTACGTATGGGTACTAGAGATCAGTATTAGAAAATAATTTTGCATCAGTTACATCGTCACATTTTTCGCATTTCAGCTACTATTTAAATCCCATTTGTGTAGAATCTCAAGATTCTGCGGAACCTTTAACACATAACGTTAGCAAACATAATACATTTTCATTGCAAGTTAAAAGGTGCCTTTGTTACCTCTAATAAATTCTGCAGGTCCACTTTGCCGCGTTACTTTTTGTTTAATGTTACCTTTCGAATGATAACTTATTACTTCGTTAGACGTTGGTCTTAAGAACGAATACGCTTTATAGGAGAAATATATTGACGTTTGCTAACAGTAAGGTAATTTTGATTTTAGTGCAAATTGAGTAAGAGATTGCATTTAAATTGCATTTTTCTGTAATCTGTAGTAAGCGTTGTACAATAGGCTTCATCTCGGAACGAATGTTGGCTATCATTTTTCCGAGTCACGTAAATATTTTTCAAAATGCGCGATTGATAACCACTACACATGTAGGTATCAGTCGAAAGGACTTAGCAATTTAGTAATTTTTTATTCGAGTCGTAGAAGTAGCTCATGCAAAGAAGTCCGACCTTTTAGAGTTTAAAAGAATATCCTCTTCATAAATTAACATTTTGATAATGCTACATTAAGCATAATTTTGCTAAAGCTGCTCTCAAAAGGCTATTTTTGTTAATTTTCTTAAAATGCTTGTTGGCCTTGCTTTTTCGATAGAAAAATTGTCTCCAACCTACAGAAGCTTTTATAATCTGAAATTATAAAGTCCTGCATGATGAGAAATTTCCACATTTTCTAATTCATTCTTTAGTTTTTATTCTTCCTTCTTTAACTTAACTTTGCGCAAAAACCTAAAGAATTTTTTAAAATGTTTTGTTAACTTACCGAAATAGTTTGTTCAAAGTAATGAGCACTATCATTATTGCTGAGCACACCACCAATATTAAAAACAGTTGGGTTGGACGAAGACCATTGATCTCCTTTTACAAATATAAAACTTACTACAAAAAACGTTATTGTGCATTTTAACCACATTTTTCTTAAAATGTAAAAACAGTTCAAAATCTCAAAATGTAAACATTGATAGAGATCCTTTGACGTTTACATACAGACTGTGGATGAGACTGCAGGACCGCGCCCGTTGCTATAGCAACAACTCCAGATGATATTGATTTTAAAGAATACCTTTGTTTATATGCCTATCTTTATCAGTGTGTAATAATTCTGAATAATATTCTAATTAAAAAAACGCACTTGTCATCAAGTATACCAATAAACAATTTTCATTTCTAACTTGTAACTTTTTGAATTCGTGGATGCAAATACCAAAGCTTCAGCTGTTTTAAAAACTTTTAAAAAATATTTTAATTCCAAATTTTTGATTTATTTTTGTAGTTTACATCTGTTTTATAAGATGAGTACAACACAACTATACACGATTTGACATATAAAGTTTGGATGCCTTTGCTATTTGAAGAGATACAACTACAATTAGATTTAAGTTTTAAATCAAAACCAAATTCATCTTGCAATTTTTTCTTTTATTTTTTTATATAATATGCATATTATACAGAAAACAAAGCAACAAATTAAAGCACACGCAATTATACATAAACAAAAATATGACGTCTCAAAGGTTAAATTATCTTCAATTTATCCCCAAGGAGCAAAATGCACAACCTTCCCAGGAAATTGCCACGGTCCGTTTCCAGCATCCGTATGTCCTGTTGCTGCTGCCACCGCGGCTGATGTAGCAGCTAAAGTGGCATCCTTAGCTGCAGTTACATGTTTAAGAGCAGCGGCTGCTTCTGAACTTTGAAGAGCTGCTACTTTAGCAGCTGTACTTTCTGTTGAAACAAAATAATATTAAAACAATAAATATAATAAGTATGTAATGAGCTTACCAGTCTTCTTTATTTCAACCGCAGCTGCAGCTGCTGACCTTTGTATGGCAACTGCCGCGGCTGATTCCTTTTCGGAGGCGATTCTTTGTTGTTCAGCCACATCAGCTTTTGCTTGTGCCAAACGCTGTTGAGCTAACACAACAGCATTAGCTGCTGCACTTGCTTGCTGTCTTTGTATAGCCGCAGCCGCTTCAGTTTGTTGCAAAGCTAATGCTGCTTGAGCTTCTTTATGACTAGCTATTTTCTGTTGGGCTATAACATCTTCTTTTGCTACTTGAACGCGTTGTTGAGCTGCCATAACGTTAGCAGAAGCTTCTTTAGCTGCTGCAACAGCAGCTGCTATTTCTGCTGGTGTGGGTGCTTCAAGTGCCTTTTGTATCTGAAACGTATAATTGAACACAAATTTATTAAATTAAAATGCTATACTGAAAATACCAGAACTGGTTGTTTTGGAAATAAAATAGGTTGCGATGGTAGCGGTGATGAAAGAATTGAAAAATCATTAAATCCAGAACTTGAAAAATCTGGAAAGGGTTGAATAGGCGCTCCGTAATGTTCATTGAAAATCCCTCTTTTTGTTATAGGATTGCCTACACCAAATAATAAGGCATGAAATCCGCATAAAAGTACCAACACCTGAAAAAATATCACTGTTACAACAAAGAAAATATTAAATAGATTTTTCGTACTAATCGTAAGGTGTACATTGTTATATTGTTCGATATCACAGTTGCTACTGATATTTTCCGTTTAATTCGTGTTGCTTTATATAGCAGAATGAAAGTGGTCAGTAATTTTTATTTTCCAAAAATTATAGTTGAAAGACGTCGCAGAATTATTACCAATAATTACAGCAACTGGCGTAAGGACATTTCCGGATAGATCTATTAAATAATATTTTAAGGAAAGGGCTGCTGGAATGACAGTCACGACGACGACGTGAGAGCGAGCAGTGAATTGTTATATTTAAGTGTGAATGTAAAAAGAAATTTATTATTTTCCGAGATGTAATTGAATTGACTTTTTGTATTTAAGCGACAGCAGGAAAAAGGTCGTCGGACTTGACGCGTTTTATAAAAATGTACGTTAGACATTTTCTTTTTAAATGTTAATTGCTGTGTTATTATTTATGACTTGAAAAATTGTTTATAAAAGTAGAACGATTATTATACTGTTGATATTCAATCTTTGATTTATGTATCTACTTGTAATTATTCCTTTAAAACTCATTTAATATATTTAGTGAATAACCGTACTATATAACATATAGTTAACTTATTATGTAGCAAATAACAATCACTGAAAAAATTTAGTTTACATAATGTCGAGATGAAAAGCAATTTAATAAAATCTAAATGGCTACAAACAAATGTTTTGATATACAAATCGTGCCAGTCACATTATTTCTGTTTAATGTAAAATTAACAAAAAAATATTTTACAATTTTGAAAAAATTCTAAAAATCTTAAATTAATTTCCCAATACCAAACTAATTGCTTTAAGAGACCACAACAGGCTTATTTCTGGAACACAGAGAGATGCTGAGCAATGAAGCTGATATCTTGCTAAAAAGGAGTCGGAAACAAGCATCCACTGATTCGGAACCAGTATTTGGAATTCCTATGCTTCAGTTCGTCACTCAATGAGTAATTCAATCTACAGACAACACCTATACCACTGGAACGATATACCGTCAAGTGACGATGGCACCCTCAAAAATGTTGACTGTTGAGATACTGGAATCAGCAAGTACCGACAACCGGACACTGCAATCTTCAAAAACATGCATACAATGGAAAACTATAGAGACGAATCCATATTCAAGCTGCAATAAATAGGAAGAAACAGCTTCTTACATAATGTAATGTAACTTTGGAGAAGCATTCACCTGATAACGTTACCAATTTACTTGCCTATACTCAAAACGAATTGAACTGCAGGGCTAGGGTTTGTAAAGCTGTTGTCACTACATTTGCTTTAATTAATCGATAGCATCCTGTATATGGTAAAGAGTATTTAGTATGAATAACAATGGTTTTTGAATTGTTTTGTTTGAATTTTTTAAATAAAGAAGATTCGTTTAGGATACTCTGCATAATTTGTATAAAACATTTTGAAAAATCTCTTACTGTTGAGACTTAAAAAACCCTTATCTGATAGAAAATCTTTAATATGTTTCATGAATTTCTTATTACTGAATTCACAGAAAGTGAGGTTAAAAATGTTTGAAAAGAGACACGTGCGATGATAGGTATATGCCGATGTATACTGCGGAATACGTAACGTGGTTACCGTGGCTGCGATAATAAAATGAAGCAGCAGTGATACAAACGAAGATGGATATAAAAACGTATGTTGTCCATGTTGAAAACAGCATTTGTTTTATGCTTGCATGGTAAATTCGTATCCAAGGGTGGGCCACTCTTTGGGCATTTTCATCTTTGCTCAAGGTTTGCCTTAAACTTTTATTATTTTGTGGGAGGTTGATCGGGTGACTTTTGGTGGACCACTTAATGGGTACTTTCATCATTGCTCAGGGTCTCTTTTTGACCTTAAATCGTGTAATCATTTTTGCTTCAGTAATTTTGAGTTAGCTTTCGGTGAAACCTTGGTTGTTTTCACCATTTGTATAACTGAAATTTTAATTTTGGTTTATTTTAGTGATTATGTAATCTTTGTAGCTTTTTATACTTGTTTACTATTTTTAAACTGTAATATTGTTAAAATTATGTTGTGGTATGTTATTATTAGGGCTAGGATTTTAATGAGAGGCTCGACAACAACCAAAATAATAGCAGCAAATTGAAAAAAATATAACAGAGTTTAAAAAAACGGGAACGATTCTTTTTGACATTTAAGAACGCCCATTCTTGATCCCAGTAAAGAACGATTCCAGATGAACGACTCCGAGAGCATCCTTTCTTCCGTGGCACAGTTGATTCGCAATTTCTTTGACATTTGTTAAACTAGGTTTTATGGGCGTTAATATGTGGGGATAATTTTTCAAAATTGAAAGCCTCTAAAGTCGCAGGCTTCAATTTGCAATTTCGAAAGGCCCCTGGATTGTTTACTATTTTTAAATTGTAATATTATTAAAATTATGTTGTGGTATGTTATTATTAGGTCTAGGATTTTAATGAGAGGTTCGACAACAACTAAAATAATAGCAGCAAATTGAAAAAAATATAACCGAGTATAAAAAGAACGGGAACGATCCTTTTTGACATTTGAGAACACCCATTCTCGATCCCAGTAAAGAACTATTCCAAATGAACGACTATTAAATTGTGTGTTCATTTATAATTAAATGAAATCTTTTCTTTTTTGTGGCGGTTCCATTTGTATAGCTGATCTCAAAATAAAAAACTTCGCAGACAAATCTAGAATTATTCTTCTTTACATTCGTTATTATGAGCGTAATTTAATCACGAATTCGTGTTGTTTCTTGTCGCTGACAAACCAGAAACCAGAATTTATTTGAAGAAGTAAGATGGTGACCTCGTTGATCATAGGTATACGTCTTATACCCTATCACGAATATTAACGAATTCTAAAGCATTCTCTTTTTTCTTCATTAACTTCGCAAAGCGAATACATTAACTCCTTGAAGAACATCAGCAAGTGGGTGAGAAGGTTTTCCTTCAATGCGTCTCAGTTGTTGTTCCGCAATCATTGCTGAAAAGCTTGGACTAAGTTGCAAAAGAATTGAATTTTTATAAAACTAAGGACCTCAATCTGAAATATCTAAGAGATTGTCCTCCGAACTCATAAACTGAAACGCATAATTATATTGCAGAACTTTCTAAGGTTTAGTAAATACTGCTTTGTTGCGAGACATACTGCAGCACTGAACATCCCAACAGTAAGTATTTACCACTAGTGCTGTGTCTGAAGGAAAATATCTGGCACTACAAATAATATATACCTACCTTGTTTCGTGAGACAGTTCACATCTATCCTTGTAGTTGCTGCTAGATATGTAGAAGTATCTTTTAGTATTAGTTTTCTCGCATTCTTGTCTTTGGGTTTGACTGTTTTTTGTATACACAACCAGAATTCGTTTTTCAGAAAGTCATACATTGATAGTACAAATATGTTATATCGGTTTTCCCATCCATGTTTTGATCTGTTTCTCTGGTGGTAGACGCGCCTCTTCATAGTCATTATTGCATTTTTACAAATTATTAAAAATTAGAATATAGCACAGTACTTGCAGTTCGAATAGACAGTGAGCTTTTATCAGGAACTCCTGATTTCGTATATTTCATTAAAGACAACGTAAACTTCATCATAACAAAATATGTGGACTTGGATTTTGGAAAAACTGACGAAATAGAATTTTTAGCTAAAGTATTATCCGTTGAAACGATGCAAAACCGCGTCATCCACAGCTCTTGGGCCTTACCACAGCAAACACTAAGGTACAATTGCCGTAGGACTGTAATATTACAACCAGAGATATTTGTAACACTAATTTTATTTGCAAGAAATAAAATGTAAGGGTATTTTTCTGATCTCAAAATAAAAAACTTCGCAGACAAATTTAGAATTATTCTTCTTTACATTCGTTATTCTGAGCGTAATAATTGATGAGTGAGTCACGCATAAGGAAAAAAGTAGGCAGATACACTTGATTGACATTCTCATTAACGTTAACAATATGGTGTAGTCTTCCTGGAATTCTATAAAACTTTCTATTTCTAGTTTGGTAAATGTTCGTTTGCATCGAACAAATCACACAATTCAACTTGAGGGCGCTCATGTCGAATCTTTTGTTCCTATTTAAACTCTTGGCGCGTTTTGATTAATTTGTAATAATTCTCGTTCGTACTCATGTTTTTGTTGAAAAAATTCCCGTTTCATTTCCTTGTGCGGAGCACGTGCAGTCAAAGCTCTCTTAAAATAATGAGGAAAAAATTTTTTTCTCATTAATTTGTAATAATAATCTACCCTAAACAATAGTTTCGTTTCCTTAGTCCTTTGAATATAATCACGTAGATGCCTGTTCCTTTAGTTGATCTTTTTGTGCTATGGCATTATATTTCTCAGCTGTTTAATTTCATGCCTCCTGTTGTTTAGATTTCATGTTAAAAATGGGCTTGTTTGTTTTCTTTTATAATTACATACTATTCTCAATAGGTTTTATTTTCAAATTTACCGGCTTTTTGCGTATTTTTTCTTTCCACGCTTTCCAAACTCGTCCGATTTTTGCAAAACTAACTCCAACATAGGACGTGAAGAAAAAAAATTTGAAATGTGAAATGTTGCAGTTGCAGTTGCTCGCAACCCATTTTGTGCGTGACTTAAATTATGAAGCACTTTTTTATTTGATAATTTTTGAAAGCAAGATATGCACCTCGATCACCATTCCTCTAAAATGGTTTCTGATTCCTATAACTGACGTTTTGTCGTGGCTCTTGGTATCGTTGGTACGGTAAAGATAAATAAATTGGGGTTTCTTTATCACGTTCTTGATAACCAATTCATGAGCGTCGCTCATAACCACGTGGATTAATACTTGTAGCTCTTGAAGATTTACGACAATTAAATTTAATAGAAGAATAAGAAAAATTGGACCTGACTGAAGCGTTGTTAGGTATTCGCCGAATTCGAAAACCATCGTTCTGCTACAATAAATGAAACTTGGAATTTTGTATTCTTTCTTTATTGTTTCTATTTGAAAAACTTCCCGAAAAGCGTGAATAATAATTAAAGTGTGAGGTTTACCTGATCGCGTTCTTCATTAATAATTTACATCAATTGAGAACTATTTTACTGTAAATAATTTAGGAAAATTCCAAAAGTATTCTTAATAGATAAGCAAAGTTTCAGGTACATAATTCTAGGAATTAATTAATAAATAAATTACGGTCCACATTTTTTTATCAACATTTAAGATACCTACAAAGTACTGTACTAACCCATTTTACCAAGAGTCTTAGATATAAAAATGCATACCTACATATAATTAATATAAAGTCATCTTGAATTTCGTTATTAACAATCTTTATTTCAACATGATTATAATAAACAAAAAATACTTTTATTCTATAATAATAACTATGTAATTAAAAAACTAAAGTTCATCTTGTTGCATGTAATTATTAAATAGTGGAGGTAAGCTATAATTTCCTAATTACAGGGTCTGGTTATTCAATCTTTATGTTATTGCAATTATGTGACGGCAGCGCCATCAGTTGGTGTAGATTTTAGGTTTGCAAAATATACAGTTTAAAGTGTAGATGGCACTAAGGTCGTTTGCTGCTACGAATATTTATTTTTACACAGTATATATACCGCAGTGGAATTTGTTAGATTTTGTCATCTAGTAGGGTCATTACTGATCAACTACTTGATAACATATGATGCGTATGGGATATGATGCAAAGATGATTATTCCGCACACTCATTGTAGTTGGTATCGCAACGAACTACAATGTTGTACGTCTGATGCTATCTTAAGATGACATTTTTTAAATTAAATTTAAAAGAAAACCCTGAAGTTGTAATAAGCTGTCTGATTTAAAAATTATTTTCTTTTCTGTTGTAAATTGGAATTCATCTCTCATGTTCTTCTAATGACAAATGTTATACTAATTTTAATTTCCAATAAAGAATCCATTATTACTAATTTTGTAGAATTGATTATTTCCGAAATTTATTTTCGAGACAACATTCACTTACTTTTTTTTCAGAAAGAGTGACAGAATATAACTGTAAAAATAAAACGTGTTTGCATTAATAAGAATGTCCACAAAGAAATTTCCAGGGCCTTGAAATACCCTTTTAAAACGGCACTTAAACATTAACAGTTAGGTAACTCTATCATTGATCTTTGATTTCTTTCTTGCATGCCTGTTACTGTACCTGAATGGAAACTAAAAAAAATCTTTGTAATCTTTCCGTGAATTGTTCCAATTCGTACTTTTATCATTTACAAGGCGTTTAATATAAATGCAAACTAATCGTAGAATTAATTCGTCTTTTGAAGGCAACAATTAATAAGTATCCGTGAACATCAAATTTTCAAAGCCACGTGCTTAAGAAACTTATCCTGTCTTATAGGCAACACGTATTGCACTGTTGGTAGAAGGGTTGCATAAGAAAAAGCAAAATTATAATTGAAAATTTATTTCACTTACATGTTGACGTGAGGTCGTTTGTTACGTTTTATATAAACTTTTGCAAATCCCTATAGTAATGTGATATAACAATTTTTAAATTAAAAATATTAATAGTTGTCTATACTATAAGTAATAATATATTTCACTTATTTATTCATGATAAGTTTTCAACCTGTACTTGCAATTTCTGAATTCTTTCATTGTTTTGGATCGGAACATTTAACAGAGACGTGGTGTCCTGGGTTAGCCCGCTTTGGAGAAATTCTAAAGAATCTAGAATATCATTGGCAGAAAAACAAAGGCAAAACCTTTTTTCTATGAAAATTTTAAGGTGCAAAACATTCGAGAATGCCTTCGACGAATTAACAGGTATAAGTGAGACCCTTTTACCTCGAATATTTATTTCTGAAAAGTCAATGTTTTGCGTATTTCTAGTTTTTAGAAAGTGTTGCTACACAGGTATAGAAAGTTCTTTTGCAATTTGTTCACACTCTACGTGGCAATTGCTAAAAAATGCATCTTCTTCAATGGATATTAAATTATCATCTATAGTAATATCTTTCAAGCAAACATATCCAGTCTTACTTTTTAAGCGCAGGTAACTTACAATTTTCAACCTGTTTTCACTTTCCAGAACCTGCTGGAGGGTATAATTGTAATTACCTCTGCTCATTTGTCGGTATTGTCCAAATTGCAATTCCAGCTTATCGTTTTGAAACTTACGAAGGAGGACAAGAGAGAACTTCGACTCTTCTAATAGGTATGCACATAGCTCTATTAAAGTATTTGTCGTATGCTCCAACGCTAAAAACGTTTCTCTAGTTAGTTTGCCTCCTTCGTTTGAGATGGAATTCCATTTCCTGATCCAACATAAAAATTTACGTAGAAAAATAACATTGTCACCGTTAATTGATTTTATTGGTTTGTTATATAAATCCCGCTTGTGCACTGTAGCTGTCATGTTTCTTGTGTTACAAATTTTCCACCACCTAGAAATCTGAGAAATAAAATAAACGAGGGGTTTTACATTTTTGAGTTCCGTTCTGAAAAACGTCTCGAGTGCTTCGCAATATGCTTGATAATTCTTTAGAAATTCCAATTTAATTTGAAAAAGCAAAAACATTTATGCTAGAAGTAGTTACTACAGCAGTTGCAATTTCAAATCTATTTCTATTCAACATTGGAGTTTAAGATTTTGGGTGTAATATTCGGATGTACATTCTTGTTTCTTCGGGTTCTTTAAGTAGGGTGTTCATCGCTTGACCAAAAATGAAATCTATTCCTCTCAAGAATGGAAGTTTCCTCAATTCAGGAAACTTTTGGTAAAGATATTTGTCAATCAACAGCATCTCTTAAGAAGTGGATCATTTCCGTTGTACCAGTAACTATTCGACTTGGCACATTGCTGTGAGCCAAAGATAAAGCAATCAAAAAGAGTTCTTTTCTGACAAGATAGGAGGCTGCCAAGGCAACTGAATGGTTAGACAGTATGTCAGCATTTGGGTAAGGCGACTCTACTATAATTTCTTGAATGGCAGGCTCCCCAACTGTACCAGAGAACCCTCTGATTCTATTTCTGAACCAACCTTTCGCATTTTTTCTATCGATGTTCTTTCCCATAATGAGTAACAATATCAAGGATAATACCAATGCTGTATTAGTGCATCCCAATACATAGCCAATATCAGTATCGAAAATATCTAGATATTCTTTAAATCTTTCATCATTATTAGATAGATGCTTAAGATCATTTACATTTATGGTTTGGAAGACTAAATCAATGTTAAGCTTTTTAAAAGTGTTTATCATTGGCATCCAGGGGCGAAGGTTCCCCCAATCACATAAGTTGCCCAAGATACCGACTGCTGACATTAACAATCTATTCAGATTTATGTCATGGGGTGTATACTCGGAAGCAAATCTTGATATATAATAAAACAGAATAATGTTTCGTTGCCCCGAGTGTGAATATATGTCTCTCTTGAAACAAGATTAGACATCTTTCCACTTTTCTAGTTGCTCTGTTAGGGTTAATAGCTTTGTGTTGCACTTTATCTATTATCGTAGGTAATAATCTTGTTTGTCCTTCAGTGGATAAACTGCGAATCTTATTTACCAGGTGTAGAAGTATGAAACCGGAATTTTTTTGTAAAAATTACACGTCTGTTATTTGAAAATTATAAAAAATATTTTATTCAAAATAGTCTCCATTGGAATTTATACATTTTTCCCATCTCTCCGGCAGGTTATGAATGCCACGCCAAAAAAAACAATTCTTCCTTTGAAGCGAACCAGTTGTCGAGCCATTTTCGTACATTTTCATACGAATCGAAGTGTTGTTCGGCGAGTGCATGTCCCAATGATGCGAACAGATGGTAATCGGACGGAGCCAAGTCTGGAGAATAAGCCGCATGCGCTAGTATTTCCCAATTAAACGCCTCGATCGTATTCGTGACCCGTTTTGCTGTTGTGTGAAGCAAAATGACTTTGTTGCCTTTTTGCATATTCTGGTCGTTTTTCACGTATTGCTGGATTGAAATCGATCATTTGTTGTTGGTAGCGATCAGTGTTAACGGTTTCACCAGGTTTTAGTAGCTCATAATATATTACACCCCTTTGATCCCACCAAACGCAGAACATTGTCTTCTTTCCAAAACGATTTGGTCTTGCAGTAGATGTTGATGGTTCGCCTGGATTCACCCATGATTTACGACGCTTACGATTCTGAAAATATATCCACTTTTCATCACCTGTCACTATTCGATGGAGAAATGATTTTCTTTTATATCTGACGAGCAGCATTTGACAAGTGGTTTTTCGATTTTCTTGCTGTTTTTCATTCAGTTCATGTGGGACCCATTTTCCCACTTTCTGAATCTTTCCCATAGCTTTCAGACGAAGAGATACTGCTTTCTGCGTCACATTTAATTGTTCCGCTAGTTCTTGTTGAGTCTGAGTATCGTCTTCATCCAATAAGGCTTGCAAGTCCTTGTCTTCAAACTTTTTCGGTGGTTTCCCACGCTCCTCGTTTCTCACGTCAAAATCACCACTTTTAAATTTTTTAAACCACTCGAAGCACTGAGTTTTGCCAAGAGCATGTTTACCGTATGCTTCAACAAGCATCCTATGCGATTCTGCAGCAGTTTTCTTCAAATGATAGCAGAAAACCAATGCCGTCCGCAAATCATAGTTCGTGGGCACAAAACTCGACATGTTTGAGGTTATAGAAAAATATACCGGTATATGAAACTTAGGTTATTGTGTGTTGACAAAGTTCGTCAGCTGTTAAGAGGAAGAAGATGGCGCTGCAGAAGCGGTCTTACGGCCTTTAAACTGATAGCGAGCACCATCTATAGGGAAATTCCGGTTTCATACTTCTACACCTGCTATACTGTTGCATTCACGATGGGGCGCGAACATTAGTGGTTCGAGTATTTCTGTTTGCGTTGGCGTGAAGTTGTAGGAGGCTTTGGGTAGTAGGTACACACAGCCTGTACAGAGTAAATCAGAGCACTGACTGGAGCAGAGAGCGCAGAGAAAACAAAACATGAATTGTACTGGCTGCACGTGGAGTCACCAACGTACAAGTATACTCAAGAAATTCCAAGGGAGCATGCTAGCACCGCGTGTACTGTAAATATTTATTTACTCGGATTGACATAAATGCTCACCATTTTAGTAGGTATGTAGTGATGTCTTTGTCTACGTATCTTCCATAACGTAACAGTAGCATCTGCAGCTTTCCCTGCCTACCTCCTGACTTAACGGAAGCCACGCAGTGGATTGGTAGAAAACACGCCTCAACGATTTCCCCAATTTCGTGTAAAGGTCGGAAATAATCATAAAAAGCTATTTTTGTTAATAGGTAATCAAAAATTATTTATTTCACATGGGAAGATTTAGTTACCCGAAATTTTATTATTTAAAACTTTTGTCCATGATCCATCCCATTGTTTACCTTCAAGTTACGTTTCAATTATTATATGTGACGGTGTGACAAATATCGTTTGTGAGGTATAATAAAATTCAGTTCGTAGTTCATTTGTTATTATTATTATTATTATTATGTATATTGACCTCTTGTATGTAAAGGCGTTAGCATTCTTAATGCTCCTACAATTGGCTGACCTACTTAGCTTTACTTCTTTGGGAAGCTATCTTTACGTTTCTCCGGGCGAAAGAACCTCACTGTAATATCTTATACGAGGCTCTTACGCTTTTTAATCGATAATTCCCTCCAATAAGTACCAAAGGAAGATCAACGCCGCATTCGTAAAATTCCATGTGAAACTGTACGGTCGTCTCAATTCTACTGCTGACTTGTTTTGTTATAAACAGTTTTCTCGTGTTTTCTTTCAAACATGTTTCAAAACAAGTGTTAATTAATTAGTAAACCATTTTCTCACAAAAAGAGAAACCTAGACAAAAAAAGAAGACGCCAATTAATTTTAAAATGAACTATAGCCACGAAAGGAACGTGAGGGAGGCCCTCGAGCAAACAGGCAAGCTATTGATGATGAAATTATGGATTTAATCGAAGAAGATCCCATTTTAAGCAAGCACCAAATTGCTCGGGAAGTCAAAACCTCACAATTCACTGTTTGGCGGACGATGCACAAAGAGTTACTGTGCCCGTATCAAGTGCAGCGTGTACAAGCTCTAGCATCAAAGGACTAGGACTACCGCGTTCAACTTTGTGAATGGTCTTTGGAAGAGAAACTGAGAATGAACTTTCCGATGAACGTATTGGCTTGTAATGTTCTGCAAAAGGAGCGTCCAGAGCTGTTAGAAGATGTTTTATTAGATGTGCGTAGGCGTATGTGGTTCTTACACGACGGAGATCCTTCAGATTATGATAGAATGGTATAACGTCTAAATACCGTCGGCTGGCCGAGACTTCTGATCGTCGTGATGGCTGACGGACTGAATGGCAGTCTTAAACATTGGGGGATGCAGACCGCCTTGGAAAATAATAGTCGTACAGTCTGGAATACTGTTTTTGAGTTCGAAACCTACGTTGTCGATGAATTTAATAATTGTTTTGCAAACACCAATTGAGTTAGTAAATACAATAAATTACTGGGTTTACTGTTTGTACTCTCTTTTCACTAACTAACGAACCTTCTTTAAAAATTTAAACAAGTATAACATTATCTGACCTTAGCAAGAAGAAAATGAACAAAATTGGTTGCCATGGTAGTTGGAAAATATTTAAATTTAATTAAAAGAGCAGAAATCAGCCCAATGTCTTTAATCAGTTTCTGCAACATTTCGCTGAACAAGAATTACACAGTTTACTGAATTAAATAAAGAACAGTTGGCTGGTATTCGGATGAAATTCCTCTTTTTTTTTTCTAAAAAGAGTTCTTATTTTTATCTTGCAGGCATTGACATTCAAATATTTGTCAGAAGTGTTTGAAAATGCCTTTTTAAACCATATGTTCAAATTCATTGAAAAATTTGATATTCTGACTCCAAACTAACACAGTTTCCAACCTGAAAAATCTACAAATTCAGTTTTATATATCTTTTATAATAATATTATGGACTAAATTTCGGCAGGCAAATGCCCGATAGGTATTTTTTGTGATTTAAGCAGGACATCCAACTGTGTCAATCATAGTAAGCTTTTTGTCCATATCTGCATAAGTATGGCATAAAGAGAGTTTCCCGTTTTTCTCAGCACTCCGGAACAATTTGTTTCCGTAAGGCTACCTATGATGGAATGGCTACAAAACTAATAGATAATACATTATTAAGTTTTGAACAATACTTCAATATTGATCCAGTATCTAATTTGGGTTAAATAAGCAATTCAGCTTCGAGATCCTTCTCATAATCATCAGAAGTGAAATGTACAGAGTGGGTACTCTTCTATTCAAATATTATATTATAAAACTTTTTTTTCTAGGAGTAAAATTTACTTTGATACTAAATTGATTTATTCTGTAGATTGGCGTATTATAAAGACCAAATAAGTTTACTTGCAGAGTAAATCTTTACTTTGAGAGTAAATTAATTTATTCCATAGTTTTGCGTATTATAAATGCAAAGTAACTTTATTCTGCTAATAAATCTCTACAGTAAATTACTTCCTTGTTTTTCTACCAAGTAAATTTTACTCTCAGAATAGATTGACAGTTAAAGTCAAACAGGTATAAGTTTCACGTCTACGTATGGTTGAAAGGAAGAAAAGTTAAGTGGTCTTAAATTCACTCTTTGCGTTTATTTTAATATTTTTGTCATGTCTTTGCCTAGTGTATCTAGTGCGAATAGTGATCAGTCTGAACCACAGCAAATCATAAGACGTCGGCGTCGCAGACCTCGAATTTCTCGAATGAGACGCAGCCCATTTCATACATATAATGAAGAGGAGTTTAAGAATCGATTTAGATTGTCAAAACATTTTGTTCGCTTCATTTTAGATTTAATTAGAAATCGTATTAAACCTCTCACAGCCAGAAATAAATCTATATCTGCAATGAATCAATTACTTATCACACTTCGTTTCTATGCATGCGGAACCTACCAAATTAATATTGGTGATCACTTTAATGTTTCCAAAGCTACTGTATCCAGAATTGTGCATAAAGTTAGCCATAATATAGCTGGACTTTGAAATATATTTATTAAAATGCCAAGATCTTTGCAAAAATGACGAGAAATCTGTGCAGAATTTCGTAACATAGCTCGTTTTCCTAATGTTGTCTGTGTAATAGATGGCAGCCACATCCAAATACAATCTCCTGGAGGAAATGCTGCTGAAGCCTAGAGAAATAGAAAAGGATACTTTTCCTTAAATATTCAAGTAATTTGTGATACCAATTTACATATAATGGATGTAGTAGCAAGATGGCCAGGATCTTCACATGATAGCCACATTTTTGATAACTCCTTAGTAAGAGCTCGATTTGAAAATAATGAATTTGGTAAGACATATTTATTGGGAGACAGTGGCTATCCTTGTCGGTGCTATATTCTAACGCCTTTGCATAATCCACAAACAGAAGCAGAAAGAAGATTAACTCTGCCCACATAAGAACAAGAAACACAATTGAAAGAACATTTGGAGTACTTAAACGTAGGAACTAGTTGATAATTTAATCGTCATTTACTTTTCTATTTATATTCAAAGTTGATTTTCAAGTTTTAACATGTTTTCGTGCCTGTTGTTGCAATTTTCTTAATAATTATAACCTTAGATTTGACATGTCATAAAATTGAAATTTTTCATGCTTACCTCATGGCCTGCTACTGTAGTAGGCCATGTTTTTCTGTATTAAAATTTAATGGAAGATTCATAAACGACATTAACAAATGCAGTAACGTAAACGTTAATAAAAACGCTAATGAAAACCTTATAAAGAAGACTTGATATGAACTTATGCTTATGTTAGTTATTATGTCGACCGTGATACTATCAAAGCATCTTGAAGATTACACATATTAACATTATTTATGTTCATATTATCGTTGACTTTGCGTCAATTGTGCATCTCCCTTTCATTCAAAAGCGCCATCTACTGGTTCATGATTTTCGCGAATTTTCAGTCTGTCAATTTACACAAAAATTTTTACGAATTTATTTGTTTAATTTTTTGCCAAATTATCCCGTTGAATGTAAAACCAGTCTTTTGCAAGACCAAATTATAAACACAAGTGTTTATAAAAAAAAGATTCTGAATGCTGATGAAGATATCCAACTTGTAATGAAAATCCAGGACCAATAAGATCAAGTTGCAACTGAATGCACAATCATTGCTGCAAAAGATCCAGCAGGCATAGGTATAAGCGATGCGTTAAATTTCTGTTTATTTTGTTCTCATTTGTTATTTTCCCAAATAGTTTGTTAACGAAATGTTAGTGGTGTACAAATAAAAATTTAAATTAGAAAAAAGAGTGGGGCTGCCCAGTTCTTCAGATTAACGCCAAAGGGGGACTACCATGTAAGCAATTGAATCGGCCGATACCTATTAATCAATCAAAAATATTTATCAGCAAACTTAATGTATGAATGATAGATCAGCTAATGATAAGTTTCTTGCCCACAGAATTATGCTCCGTGTGATGGTCAGTTATTCCGGTTTGAATTGAAAATTTTGCTTTCATTATTTAAGAAAATACGGAAAAAGTAAATAAGGTCCTGGAACGTTGCAACAACAATAAAATTTGACAAATCGTGTAATTGGCGTTCACAACCCTGCAATAATAAATTAAATAATATAAACTCAAACGAATGTTAGAAGTGGCTCTGCATCTAACCGACATTGTGTCTTCCAACCTAATCAGAATAAATTATAATGGAGGTAACTTGTTGGCTGAATTCCAAAAGCTTGCTGTGACGAAAGGCCCACGGTATCCGATTCAGAATCTTCTCAGTCATCATCTGCTTGTATTCTACCATTATCAAGATTACAAGAAACTGCAATTTGTATAGCATGCATGTAAGTTGAACTAGTAAAACCATTCATATTTCATATTGTAATAATAAGATTAACAATTTCAGAATGCACAAATGAAAATGTCGGTAGAAAGAAGGGAGGCGAGCAAAACACATGGACCATGGCAGGGTTTTACTTTCGAAATTTCTGGTCTGTTTTCCAAAGTAAGGAAAATACTTCACTTATTAATCAAACCATCTCTACCAAAATTGATTAGCACGTGTATCCAAAAGAAGATGTTCAGGATGTGTTTGACAGTCTCCAAAAACGTAATTCTCCGGTAGTGGTAAGCCACTGCTCGACAGACAGTCTTGATTCTGAAAAAGCTTCTTTCTTGCTTCTGTGGGACATCACAAGAATGGTCCGATTGTTAGAGTTATCTCTAATTTTACAATTGTGACCCGAAAAGTACGACGGTGGCGTCTAAAATGTTTCGATCAAAATATGCAAAATTTAAACACCAACTCAAGCAAAACCTGTTGAAGTTATACCCTCGAACTAAGTAAGATTTGGAAATAATCGATCTGGTGCTCCACCTAGATAAAAAAAGGGACGTTTCAGGAATCTTAGATTTACTCTTTTAAAATTTATCAAAAATTCAAAAATTTATTTATTAGAACTTTTGTTTAGTCAAATTGATAACATGCAACAATTCATACCATCTAGATATTTCTTAATCAATTACGCGATGAGACACTGGTCTTCTTAAGAATTTGCAGAACATTAGTGCATTCATACTGATTGTTACAACACTATCAACAACTATGAAAAGAATCCGAAAGGTAGCAGTGCTCCAACCATTACCATAAATCTATATTTTATAAATGCGTTTGTTTATGTACTTGTTGTAATCAACATTATAAAGTTCAAAATTTCGAATCTCATTGATCAGTACCGCTCATTTCCGAATTGATTTTTAAAAATGACGGAGTCTTATTTTTGAAATCCAGTTATATAAGATTTTAATAGTTAAAACAATTGATACGTGAATAGTAACATCCAGCAGGATCGCACATGATTAAAAAATGAATTCCACCACCTTATCTAAACCCCTGGTAAGGACTCCCAGCTTGATATTCCCTCAAAGAATGCCTAGTGAAAATCAACTCAGTAGTTATTAACAAGTTCTAATATAGCCTGTTTATATAAGGCAAGTTGTATTCTTTTGCTGCTCGAAGATTTTCCATGCTTGTTAACCAATTTGATATGAAAGTAACAATCTCACTAAGACGGTTGCAAGACCACCACTTAGAATTGCACAAACAATGTTAGCGTAATAATTTCCTTCGTTAATGAAGGACACATGAAATGATACTCGAATATCTTTAATAGTAGGTACAATTCTCTTCATTATTACAATCAATGCTATCATTGTAATTATCGTCACGATTTGCAAAATACACCACTGCCAAAATGGCGTACCTGGTTCACCATTTCTTCCTTCTTCCTTCATTTGCTTTACAAAATTTAGGCCTTATGAAATTATCCGTGTCGGAATGGTAAAGCCTCCATTTGATTTTCAATATATTCTGTATTCTTCTCCGGTTCATTATTAAGAAAAGAATGATAATTCCCATTAGCTTACTGATAAGTTGCGTTGTATGATTTTTAATCTTATATTCATTATAGTGTAAGGCATGATCCTTCTGTTTTACTAAAATCGCAATCTTTGTAATCGAACAAAACGGAATATTGTGAAATCCATAAAAAAGCACGATGTCTAGTTAAAAAAATGCAGATGAGTCACAAAATAATTTATAACAAAGTTCAGACGGCTCTATATACGTTTAGAGTTATGCGTTGGCATACTCGAAACACTAAACAAAAATGTCGTCAAGCTTCCATACCTGATAACAAATTTAAGGAAGTTTGGTTTGATAGCATACGTCGTTCGTGTGAAAGAAAATGATAACAGTATTGTGTTCGTGTTACTGCGTGTGCCAATATTAACGTTAATTAGAGACGTACAACGAGGAAAGATTAGATTATTCTGCGTGTTATAGCATTCCAAATAGAAGTTAAAGTTTTATGGCACTACCTGGCTTAACAAGAGCCATTTATCTAAACACTAAGCACGTGCTTTGAGAAAAGGTGAAGAGAAGAAATGAAAGAAAGAACGTTACAGCAAGTAGCAAATACGGAAAAGATGATATTTATACTTGAAGAAGTAAATAGAGCCGTATTTGAAGAAAGATATTGTTTGTACGGTAGATTTCACAATGTGAAAGACCGTGCTTAGTGTTATGAATGCATTGATAATCACACAACGCTTATGAGTGTACTAATAGAAATATTCGTTCTTCCGAGGGAAGAAGAAAGAAATAGTACACCATTTTGGTGTTGTGTATTATGTGATGCAATGATGCTTGTAATAATGGGGAAAATTGATCTTATTATTGTTAAGACAACATTTCCCATTATTCCGATAAATGGTTTTTGTTAAGGTAGGTAGTGTCATAAAACTCTATCTCTATCTGAAATACTACAGCATGCATGATGTCTAATCATTCTTCTTTGTGGGTCTCTATTTAATGTTGACATTGGCACATGCAATAACACCAACATCATGTTATTGGCATTTTCCTTTTTTTACCAACGACGTATACTTTTAAACCCCTTCTTAAACTTGCTATCAAGTATGGTAGGTTGGTAGCGTTTTTGATAGTGTTCTTGTAGACCAATGCATAGTTGCAATCTTATACACAGTCATCTGAATTTTGTTCTAAGTTATTTTCTGTCTTATCACCATTTTCTGATCGAACATTGTGCTTGTTTTTATGGATTTCACAATGTGCCGCTTTATTCCCATTACAAAACTACAATTGTAGTAAAGTAGAACGATCATGATTTTACAGCATAATGAATATGAGGATTGATAATCATACAACGTAACTTATGAGTGTGCTAATGGAAGTATTAATTCTTCTTTTAATACTGAACCGGGGAAGAGTACAGGATATCATGAGAATCGAATGAAGACTTTACCATTTTGACGCAGATAATTTTATAAGACCTAGTTTTGCAAAGCAAACGAAGGGATAAGGAATAAATGGTGAACCAGGTACACCACTTTGGCGGTGGTGTATTATGCGAATCGTGACGATATTTACCATGATAACATTGATTGGATCAATGAAGAGAATTGTGCTTATTATTAAAGATATTCGAGTATCATTTTAAATCAGTAATTTTCATATTGGCCAGACGTAATGAAAAGCATGGCAATAGCTTCATGTGTCTTTTATTACCGAAGGAAATTATTGCATTAACATTTGTACAATTCTAACTAATGATCTTACAATTGTCTGGTAAGATTCTTGCTTTACTTTTAAATTCGTTAACAGGTCTGGAAAATATTCCAACATCAAAGGAATATACTTGTTTCATATAAACTATTCATATTAGAATTTATTAATAATTATTGAGTTGCTTTTCGCATAGAGTTTTTTGAGGGAATATGAAGCTGAGAGTCCTTACTAAGGATTTCGATACGGTGGTGGAATTTATTATTTTAATACATGTGCGATTCTGCAGATATTACTATTCATGTATTAATTGTTTAACTGTTAAAATCTTAGGTATAACTGAATTTCAAAGATAAGACTGGGCTGTTTTTTACAAGCAAATCGGAAATGAGCAGTATTGATTAATGGGAAAAAAATATTGAACTTTATAATTTTGATTTTAACAAGTACATGATGGGACCCAGTTGTAAAATATTTATTTATGGTTAACGCTTGGAACTTTGCTACTTTTTGAATTTCTCATAGTTGTCGATAGTGTTGTAGCAATAAGAAAGAATGACCAGCACCACGCGGCGTAAGTAGATTTAGAAGAATATATGAATTGTTACAAATTATAGCTTCAGGTTACCATTAGCCATTATTTTTACCAACAATCGATAACCGTTTTTGTATGCACGTATCCACTTTGTTCATTAACCTTGTTATTTCTTTTTCTAATTCTCCTGGTACCATCAAGAGAGTATGCACCAATACTACAAAAACGTATTACTAGTTCTATGTTCCAAGCTGCATACCTTTACGGTAATTGATTTTAAAAACTCATCTGCAAGAAATCTGTGCAAAATCAGTCTTGAAATGAATGTCACGTTTTTCAATTCGATCTAAAAACGTTGGACATTCTAATAAGAGTGATTTAAAAATAATGTGAATGTTTAGAAATAATAACAAACGTAGCTTCCTATTGTATACACGTATGAGAATATTCAATTTACCACTTTTACTTAAATCAATGTTTTTTCCTCTATAATAAATTGCTTTTTTTATCATAAATCTTATTTATTTTAAAATCAAAGTTCAATAACAGCTTATTAGAAAAACTAGATCGTGGAGAAAGTAAAAATTGTTGTGTGTAACCACATCGAGATTCATGAAAATAATTAAATGCTATACGCCTGACTGGTCAGTCGTTCAATGTCTTGATCATAAAAATGAAATAACTCTCTTTTAATAATTCTTTTATTATAAAAAAATTAAGTATAAAAAATATGTATAACAATAACAAAATAATATACACTATAAGAAATGACTATGACATTGTACAAAATAAAAATCTACAATCTATTCAATCACTATCCTTCTTGGTAATCAACCATTTCTCCTGATGGATGACTTTCTTGTTATGGATTACCGGTACGTTTTGCGACTGGTGTCCTTCGATTACTTCTTTCCTTGGCGAATGATTGCTTGATGACTTGTAATATTTGTAACTTTTATATTGATTTTTTGGTTTTTTGCTTACATAATCAGTTTCGGGACTTCTGTACGCTGATGAATATTCTTTGTGCTTTTGATAACCTTTCTTGGATTTGTAATGGTCATTTTTATTATATCTAGGTTCCTTTTTGCCTTTTGGGAACTTCTTAGGACTTTTCTTAACGTATTTTGTATAACTTCTGGTGTTATCCTCATCGTCCTCCTCTTCACGATAATGTGCATGATCTTCATCGTCCTCATCTTCATACCGGTATTTAGAATAGTAACTTGGTTTGAAATCGTCCTCTTCCTCTTCTTCATAATTAGAACGATCTTCAGAATCTTCCTCCTCTTCTTGCTCTTCGCGAACGTCTTCTTTATCTTCCGTATCTTCGTTTTCAGCTTGTTTAACTCGTGCTGGTGTTGGTGCTGGTGCAGGTGTGGTTGTAACTTGGACAGCAGGATGAGTTTGGTAATTACTTTTGTAGGTAATTGGAATCAGTGGGGATGGTTTGAATGGCTTTTGTGTTACAACTTGAGGAGGTCTTTGTTGGAAATTTAAATTAGTTAAATAATTGTGAGGACGTACCGTAGCAGTAATTCCTGTGTAGAGATGATTGTTATTGTTGTTGTTATTATTATGATAATTCTGAAGGGGTTGTTGATATAAAATGCTGGGATTTGTATAAGGAGTTCTTTGTGGGTTGTTTTGTTGAATATTATAAGGATTATAGAGAAGTTTAGCGTTATAACGTTGCCCATGCTGTATTACGGCACCGTGCTGAACAGGAGTGATGATTCCACTGTATTGATTCGGTTCGACATTTAAGACATTAGGTTGGTTTACAAAATGGGGTTGAACAACTTCTTGTCTTTGTTCGGTTGCTGTATGGAAAGGTTGACTCACGGGATTAACAGGAATGTTCGGAACAAAATTTTGTGGGGTTTGTTGATATTCATAAAGAATTTGTTGAACAGTTACTTGTTTAGTAGCTTCGGCCTCCGGTTTAATTGCAGCGTTGGGATTCTGAAGTATAACTAGTCTGTTATTTGAATTATAATATCCTGAAGTAGGATGCGTGGCTGCAGAACTCGTTGAATCTTGGTAGACGGGAGCTTGGATGTATCTTGTTGCTGCTTGAGGTTCGCCATAATAATAAGTTTGTCCAATTAAGCCTCGCTTGGTTTTAGTTTCGGTTGTGTTTGTTGCTTGAATCAAGTGATACGTTAGCAAAATGCTAACGAGGAAAATCTGTTGGAATTTAAACAAAAGAAATATAAGAAAAATAAAAGTTTAATAACAAAAGGTTTATACTTACCCAAGTTCTCATTCTGTTGTGTGTAAACACTTTGGCCGTGACAATGGAACTGACGGAAGAATAAATATTTTTCGGTATTTATATTTGATAGAAAAAGAAAACCGTAATAATAGACGGTAAATAATTCAAACGAGGGGGATAGATCACACGTTTTTGTGGTAAGTGAAATGGCTTGTCGCCTAAAGATACGGAATTTAATTCACTACTACAAGTTTTAAATCAAAGGGAGGGGTACATTCTCCGAATTTACAAATTGAACTATGGTAAAGAAGACTATTTAGTTTTATTCGTGCCGTGGTTACAGTTGATGATCACTGATTGATTCCACTTTCACGGGGTAAATGCAAGAATGCAGCACTTTTTATTAAAAAAGTAATTTATTCAATAGAAGAGAAGTTTAAAATTATTTTAGCGTTTGTGGTAGTCTAACAAAGGAAAATTAACAAATCAAGTTGAATTAGCTTATATTATAATAAACCGGTTTTAATAAAATAACAAGGAAGAACTACAGTAATGGTCAGTTTCAATTTTTTTAATATAAATTCTAACATCTGTCCAAAAGGAATCTCATAAAAATTTCTCCCCTTCAGCTATGGCCAATTGAATAGCGTCATCCCCAGGCAAACGCGATATGTAAGGGAATGCGATCCCGGTTCAACCGGACGGACATTCTTGACCTGCACAATTTAAGTGGCCGTTGTGGGATTTATAAAACGTCCGCCAACAATGTCCAGTGGAAAGTCCACTTGCATGACAGTTAACATCGTAGTTTTTAATTGAAGTTTAGCAAAAAACATGTGTATAGTAGTATTATTTAGACCTGTTACATGTACCTTGGCGCTTCCCAATATGTCGACTACGTCCTCAACGGACTTCCAAAACGCTTGTAAGGATCGGGCTAACAGAAGTTAAAAAAGATGTTTGTGTGTGTACGTCAACATAGCGATGGAAGAATAAAATTCTGTAGATGGATACTATCTCTATAGGCAACCTGCGTAACTTTCCTTACTTCTCAAAAAATTGTAAAATATTTTTCAAATTTAAAAATAATAAGAATCTTTTAATTACAGACTTTCTAAATAATTTTTATAAGTTATTCTAGAATTTTAAAAAGTATTTATAACCGAAAATTCGTACAAACTGTAATTAAGTGTAGCTTGAAGTTTGTGAAAGAGAACTCTTTTCATTTCTGCAGCCTTGTTTTCTAAGCCCTCTCAGTTATGAATTATGAGGAAATTCTAATAAAATTCCAACATGGCAGCGCATTCCGCACATTCTAAACGAAAATTTCATATTTATGATTGACAGTTTTAAATATAAATATTTTTAATTGAATCAATGTCAACTTTGCTTATCATACTATTAAGAAGAAAAACCAAACTAATAATTTAAATATTTATTTTAGTGAAACCACAAACAATAAAAAATAAAACAAAGCTGTATTGTAATACACAGGAAATTTTTCCTTTCCATTTACATTGGAAAATTGTTAATTATTAACAATTGGCTGTTACTAAAATATCAATATTTTCATTTGCATAAAATCGTTATTGTAATATAAAAAGGAATTTTCTTGCTTTTAAAAACAAACGGTTTTAAATTCATTCTTAGATAAACATAAGATTAAAAACAAAAGATACAAAACAAATGAAAAATGTCATTTTAAAATTTGTTTAGATGCTAAATTATTAAAAAAAAAGAATATCAAAGCACACCTGTCCATTTTGTGTGCATCAAGTTATCAAATAAAAGCTGCAAGTGTCAGGATAGCATGAAAGTAATGTGATGGCTGAAAAGATAGCTCGATTTGAACGAACATTTTACGGGACAAAATACGTTGCTCTACTTTTTTACGTTTCTGCGCTCCTATTATTAAGACCGCCAATTTCGCGCCCAAGAAGTCGAGATCACAGGGTCACTGTGAGCTTGCGCAGGACTTTTGAATGACGAGAGAATTGTGAAGGCGCAAGGTTTGGTAGAGAGCGTTTGCTGCGTTTGTTTTACGCGGGTTGCAGAAGTAGCAGGCGTAAACTATTGTACAATGATGTTTTCAGGGCCTTCAACAAAGCTGATCATTAACAATTATTTATAGGTATTGTAATGTCATATAAAAATAATTTCTAACTTTATGGTGCTACCTAAAAATTGTAAAAATAAACTGCTCGGATATGAGTGGCTGTAACATAAATAAAAAGACCTGAAAGAGGGCTATTTAATAAATAATAAGGAATTAATGCTCTCCAAACTCTTCAAATCTAAGTTTCATAGGATTAAAAAAACTCAATAACCAAGTTTTACTTTGGTTTACTATGTGATTTATGTTTTTTCTTCGTTCAGTCAAAGCAGGTAATATTCTGCTCCAGATCCCGTAAACAAAATTCAAGTCTGACGGACTTGATACGAAATCTTGATTTATCAGGCCGGAAAAGTTCAATAAATATTATTATTTATCGTATTCTTCACAACTGCTGTCGAGTTTTTCAGAGAATGTGGATCTAAGACCAGCTTTTCTTCTTATTGCAAGAATTTTCTCGTAAGGTGTGACAGTATTGCAATAATTATGCAGGTTCTTTGCATTTCGATGTAAAGATTTCGCGATAATTATAAAATCTCCAAGTATTGATGCATTATTCTTGGTCTGAAACAGGTGCATAACAATATTATAGGAACTATACAGACATGTTGCTGTTTCTGTATTTGTTGGACCTTCACTATTTTATTTTGGCAAAGAGTTTTAAGTTTCGTGATCCAGATAGCTACATTTATGAAGTAGCTATCGTCTTCTGTTCTTTATCGAGAACGTCAGAGATTTTTTTCCCAAAGGCCTTATAGACCTGCTCAACGTTAGCGATGTAGCATTTGTCATTCGTTTATCAAAATCTTGCCGAAACAATAGAATGTAAATCATCATGACCAAACAACTTCATTGTTGCAAAATAGTGAATGTATGGTAACAAAAGTTTTGCAAAATGAAATCAGTACGTAAAAATTAAAACAAAGTATTGAAAAATAATTTCTTTATTATTTCTAGGTAAAATGTCTCCTAAACAAGTGATTATCAAGAATTTTATATTATTTTTTAGGTTGTCGGCCGTAAACACGGGTGTTCCTTTGACGTTCTTGTGTGTCATTTGTTATATTTTTACTGGCTTTTCTCCACAGAATCTTCATTTCGTGTACTGTCAAAGTTGGTTTCTGCATTTTCGGCAGTTTTCGTTTTATAATTGCCCGGTACCTTCCGGTGGGCCGCAATTCTGGCACATTAGATCAGTGTTTACCACAGGATATATAAGTTAGGTTAGTTGTTTACTCTCTAGGTAGCCACATGTTGCTTATATTATAATTAACCTTTGACAATCTTATATTTCTATTCGTGTTAGAAATGAGAAATTAATGGCACATCTTTTCTGTTCTACGGTCTGCCGCTCTTCTCTACCTGCTGTATATGAGCTGATTGTTTTCTAGAGGTTACAGATTTCTTACAAATCCCAGTTTGGATTTTTTGTCTATTTGGAAGGACAAACCTTTCTAACCCTCTATTATATCCCTTTCAGTTGTAGGTGCCATTGTATTAACACTTCTATAAATTGGCTGTTCTTATCCAGAAAACAAGGGGAACAAGATCTGTTGAACTTGGAGATCCTGCAGAACATAGTGATAATAAAAATAACAGAAACATGCAATGGCAATATCTTACTGTAGATGGTGTGTTTGTTATTTAGTTTAAGGCCCCCAACTACTAAGGTTGTCTAGCCCCATGGGCGTCTCCTATGGATTTTTTAATCGTATCTCGTTTCTATTTCTACACGTATTTTCATATATATGGCCTATATTATAAATTTGTTGGTTAGACCCTCCCCCCGCTCCGCCCGGAAATCATCAAGCGAGCGCCCAGTTCTGGTTCATTTCGACTTCAGGATGCGGACTTTCTCTTGCTTTTCTGTCGTGTATAAATTCTCCTCTGACTTAAGGTATTGCATCCTTCAGAAACTATTTACACTTCTTTGTCTCTCCCTGTACGTAGAGGTGTTCAATCACTTATTATTCATGTGCATAGTTGGTTGTTTTCATTACGTGTCCAACCTAACTCTCATGTTTGCTGTATTATGCGTAGTTATTATTAAATTTTTCACTTTAGTTTTTTTCTTATGTTAGACAATCTTTGATTTTCTCTTCTGTCTAATGTTCTTCTTTCCACGATAATCTTGAGTTTTACTTAAGCGAGTTAAGTATTATTGCTCGTGTAAATAGTGCACTCAACCAAAATTTGTCGTAAATACAATAAAAAATTTCAGAAATCTGTTTATAGTTTCTTCAGACAGTATTACAGTATTTCAAATAATATAATTCCAGATTAATAACCAATGTTTATTATTCAAAGCATAACTTTTACAAAGAGAATTAATATAAATATTGAAAAGGGCTATCTTATGGTTTTTTATGGTTTCATACTAATAAGATACAACACCTTTAACAAAACAACAACAAAATACAAAGTAGAACACTGAAATTGTTGAATTAAATTAGATTTTAGTAACATTATTGCACCATACGAGTCCCTCTGCAGTTTAGTATTCTTCTTTAAATCCATGTCAACCTACAAAGAGAAATCTGTAAAAAATCATTTAAAAGGTAAGTAATTATTAGACATGCCTTTTCGAGTCTGTCAGGCCATTCGGTCCTCTCGAGTCCATCGTACCGTCTGGGCCTATCGGGTCTTTTGAACATTTCGGCCCTTTGAATCCTTCGGACCGTTTGGACTTCTCGGGACCGATCAAGAAGTTACCGAGCTTTTTTCGGGTTTATTTTCAAGTTTGTCCCCAGTGGGTCCAGGTCGGGTCGTGTCTGGAAATTTCGGCCCACCCAGGGCTCCGACGTGTAGGTTTTCCATGGATTATTAAAGTTCTCTGAGGACAGGAAATCACCGTGTATAATCTATTTGTCATTGCTTGACTAGCTATTTGTTCTTCGCAACAGTGTATAAGTGTACCTTGGTCTAATTATTAACATGTTTGGTACTTTGGGACAATGTACTTTTTGCTTAATGAACTTCTAGTGTACATTAATTCAATGAATAAATTTATCACTATAAGAAATAACTACATTGCGCCAACGTAAAGTTAATTGTAACTTATTTGCTTCATTAATTTTCATTATTTGCTTCATTAATTTTCATTATTTGCTATTCGTAATATTAATAAATGTGGTTATCAACATATGAACAAAATATTGCAGTGTTTTTATAATCTTTAATACTATACTATTAATGAAAGTTCGTTAAGCCAATGAAGATGAACTCTGTCACTAACGGCGTTCGTTGATATTACAAAGGATTTTTTCCGTGTTTCTTTTTCATGCTATAACTGACAAAAAGAATACACCTATTATAGATCTTAAAACAGGGTATACGGGATTAATGAAGTTTTGTCAGTGGGGGTAAGGTCTATTGTCAGGTCAGGTCGTTGCTGTTTAGTTAAACTAAAAATCACCTCATACTGAGTTTCACTATAGAATATCGACGACTAATTTCATGTAACCATGACTTTTTTCACCCGATATGATAGCTCTAGCCGACACTGGTCGTCAAATTGAAATTTTTCAAATCGTTTTCAGCCTTGCCTTCTTCAAAATGCCGGGTCTTTGAACAGCTGCAGCAATCGCGTTGTATTCATCCCGTTTATCGCGTGCAGACTTATGAAATTGAAATTTAATAGGTTCCAGGTTTGGTGACTGGAAACCTTCCAT
>VTPC01000589.1:0-32000 GCA_011009095.1 Ignelater luminosus
CTTGGAAAGCTGGATATTGCTTTTCACAAACTCTTGCGATCTTTAATCATAAGATAGGAAAGAGCCTGTACCTAAACGATATTTCTATGTTTTCTACTCGGCAAAAGTCTTAACACTGTATATCTGAACTTAGGGGTTTCCGTTTTTCTTCAAAGAAAACTCAAAGTATGCATTTCTGTAGATTGAGATCCGGTAAGTCTCACAACACACCATAAAAGGCGTCTTTGCAACAAACAAACCCAAAATAGGAATTCTCAGTATGATACTAGGCAGAAAATTACTTTGGGCGGTTCTAATTTTCAGGATTTAACTGCATCTTTTAGAAAAAAAAACGTAACTATTTAATGTTTCTCATATTTAAAGAGAGGATTAACATATTTTTCTACCTTAAATATCTGTAGAACCTAATTTTATTATAATTAAACTATGGATCTGTGGTATATTTTATAGCTCGCTAGTTTCATTTAGAAATCCTAGACCGAGACAGGAGTATCTTAAACTGTCATCAAGGTACTGAAGCTATGTATGAATCAAAAACAGGAAATTCGAATTGGTAGTGCTTTTGTTTACTGTGAGGAATCTTATAACTGGAGGTTAAAGAACAGTTCACTGTGTAGGCTGTCAAGTTTCAAACTTCTTTCATGCCAATACTACCGACTGCTTCTTCTTGAGCAAAGAAAGAAATACCATAAAGCTTTAGTGATTAAAGATTTGTTGAACAAACTCTAACCCTCATTTGTTGAGTGAATGATCAATTATCAAATAATTAGCTGCTAGGGTTCCTCAAGGATTTGTATTAGGACCTGCTCTGCTTTTAATATTTGTGAATGATCCAGCAAATTGTCTTTTTCTTTGCAGATGGTACGAAATTATATAATTTTCGGAAATTCCTTTAGAACAATTGTGCAAAGTTGACTTTTAAGCAGAATATTAAAAACTAAAATTTATGTTAATTTTGGCCTGAAATACATAAATAAATCTTGTCTGAATTTACAATCGGTGAAAGGCTGAGAAAAGGTTTTTGATTTATCTTAAGTGTTCAAAATTCTTGTTCATTGATGTTAGTTTATGTTAACATTAGTATAAGTTAAAATTAGAAAGATGTAGAAAGTTGCTCTGCAAAAGTGGTATCACAAACAGGATAGTTCACTTTTGGAGATTCCTTACCTTCAGTTGCAGCTGCAGTGTTTATTACTGGTGTTGAACCAATTTCAGAAATGTCTTGACCTTTCTAATCAATAAATTGCAAACTAAGATTTACTCTTTCGATTTCTCTTTTTGTTTTTTATGTCTTGAACTTTCTAATTAATAAATCTCAAACTAAAATTTATTCTTCCCATGTCTCTTTTTGTTTTTTATCTTTTTATTATAAAAAGTGGTTTTTTTGGAAGAAAATACTTTCATTATTACCGAACAGATTTATTAATGATTTATTGAACTGCATTTAATTAAATACCAGTGTACCAACTGTATGCACTGTACTAAAGTACAAATAGCTACCTATTTATTCGTTGCAATAAGTGTACATGTTGATGCTGTCACCTACATCTTGTTTAATCACATAATAATGACAATAACAAATACATAATACTAGTTCATGAAGTTCTATTGTGGTTTGCAATTTAATTTTATCATCATAAACTGAATCCAGGACTTGCAAAAAGTGTAATTTATAGTAATTTTATTTTAATGAATAAGCATGTTTAGATTACTCAGAGTCGATTCAAGGACTTCTCAAATCAAAACTTTTTGAAATCGCATGATCCTTTTTCTTTCATCTTGAAGACAATACATCAGTCAAGTCTGCCTTTGTCAGGATTTTTATTTGTCATTCACACTCAAATAGCTACAAATATCCTTTCGAAGAGCCTTTTTCAATAATGTTTTTCAAATGACATCTTTGAATTCATAATAACCATCACTAAAGTGATCATGTATTGGTTGATTTGCAGTATTTTTCAAAATTATTGCCCAACTTCAAAAGTAAAATTTATTTCAATGAAACAAACTGAAAGATTACCAAAAACTGAGATAGTTTTAAAATCTGGTGGCCAATCTGGCCAACATTCCCGTTTGGAAATTTTCAAAACTGTGTTACTTCCTTTGATACAATAATACATCAATTAAAGAATCTCAATTTTATTAATAAAATCCAATATCTTTAAAGATTCTCAGCTCTTAACAGTTCATTTGCAAGTCTATTTTGCCTAAAGTGAATACAATATTGAGACAAGGAATGACAAGATGTCATATTTAGTGTTGGAGAAGAAATAGATCTTGGATGGATCTAGATACCATTTACCAATATTGTTGTCAGAAACTTAATTCGTCACATCAAATTTTGGCAGTTTTGACAAAAACAAAATACTGCAAAATTTTGTGTTGATTGTACTTTACAGCTGTCCCAGGGCTGACCATATAATCAAATATAATTTCCTAATTTTCAAAAATATTCCAGATCCATGTTAAAACAATAGAAGAATTTCAAAAATGGGCAAGATGTGGTTGTTTACCAGAAGTGGGATATCAATTTGTAGAATTGATCAAAATGAATTTAATGAACTTGGAGAATTTGCAAAAAAAAATATAAGCCCAGAGAAGTTTTCAATTGTTTTAATTAAAATAGATCTTGGCTAGGAAAATAAAAGTATTTTGAGCAACCACATCTCGATCGCATACTAGTTGCCAAAAATCAAAATTTTAGAACTGTTCGCTGATTTTCTAATTTAGAATCTTATGTGGCGTTATTTGGTTACAGTTATTTTTAACAGAAAAAAATCTTGATTTCAGGAATATGGGTAGTTGGGAATATTGGCCGAGAACAAGGCTCTCCATGGATTGCAATTATTGTAGCATATTTATCATATTTCTTAAGATGGTATATTTATGATGAAAGTATATGGTTTAGTGTTATGGTTTTTACATCAGCACTTGCATTTGATACATTTTCAAAACAATGGAGGAGAAAACCACGAGAGAAGAAATCACTACTTAGGTAAGTACATTTGTATTTTCTAAGTGTATGATTTAACAAAAGCAATATATTTGTAGGAGAATTTTAATTTTATCATTATGCGGAACACTCTACATATCAATATGGAGTGCCTATTTATATTTCAATGGAAAGATCACAGATTCAAATGGTGATGAAGTTCCAATTCATGAAGCTCTCCATCACTTCTTTACATCGCCTTGGTGGACAGATTTGAAACAATCATTGTATGATACATATCAATTTGCCCAACACCATGGATGGTAAGATTTATAAATTTCTTCCTTTTGACCAATTTTAATCATTTCTTTCTTTTACTTCAGGTATGAAGTGTGGAAACAAATAATAGATCTAACAGATCCTCATGGTGAACAAAATGCATATAAAGTATTAGATTTATCTCCTGCAGCATCACAATCTGAGATTACTGCGAAATGGAGGCATTTAAGTAGGGAATGGCATCCGGATAAAGTTAAAGATCCTGCACTTCAAAGGGCAGCGCAAGAGAAATTTATGGAGATTCAGCAAGCTTATGAGATTTTATCAAATATAAAAACTAAGCGTAAACGACGAAATAAAAAGTCTGTAGATTAAATATAGTTTTTTATTTTTTTAAATTCAGATCTATTTTAATATTAATTAATTAATATTAATTACCGCATATAAAAAATTTAAAAGGGAATCGTGTTCGGCTTCAGTTTTCATTTTTATTCATAATTTTAATGGTGCCAAAGACTAGTTAAAAGTATTTAAATTTGATAATAATAATCAAAACAAATGTAAAAAGATTTATATAAAATGAAAGTTATGTAAATATTTTCTACTTAATTAAAAATATTATGAAACAAATTATTGGATATATTAACTTTTATTATTATTCAAATATAAAATGATAATGATAACAATAAGCACTTTTGATATTACATATTTATATTATGTACAATAATTTTCCTTTTAAACATATGTGGTCTAATCCAGTATTAAATTTTAACAATCACAAAATCTTACTATATATATTAGTAAGTATATTTAATAATAGTTTGTTTGCTAATTAATAATCTAATGATACATAACAATAAATAAATTTACAACACATGCTGTGTAAAGAGGACTTCAACCATTAAGTAACAATAAAAGTTTAAAAAGAGAATTGTAAAAACTATAGATAATTTAAACAAGATGAATGGATATCAAAGTTCAATAAAAGTATTTTGATTTCTCAATGTTATTTGTGTGGAATAGGAAAGAGATAGTGTGCAATGTAATGCTACTTAAAGAAACAATCAGGATAATGCAATCTTTTAAGAACTTTATTGAATTTGATTATGAAGAACCAAACTAATTTTGCTGACTGTGAGTTGTTTTTTTTATGAAATTTTTATATTTTTTATGTTTATGAGAGTTTTACTCAAAAAGTTTCTCGTATTAAGTATATAAAAATTAATAACATACTCTTTCAAAAGGACTTACACTGTCCAATATTAGAAAAATCTACAATTCTTAAAAAGTGTAACATTAATTAATAATTGATAAAAATTCCTTAATTTTTACAACTGTTTGTTCCTTCTCTTCATGAACTGACTCTGCTGGTGGCTTATTTGAAACACCATTTGTAGTTACATTACTACTTTTATTATTATATTCATCATTATATTATTACTAACTAATGTGACCTGAAGATGTGGGACGGTGAGAGGACGTATTAAAGATTTCACCACTGGAGGAGCGGCAGGGAGTACAGGTGAATTTGCACATAAAGCTGCCATTGTAAGTTGAGTAACTTATAATCTTGCACTTGATACCTATGTGATCCAAATTATGACTTGGACTGGAAGACGTTTGAAATACTTTCTTTAGCCTTGATTTTAAAACTGAAACAATTGTTTTCTGCATGATAATAGTATTATTCAAAACTTCGCTCCTAATCTACTTTTTAACACAGTTTTTAAAATTAGAATAAAAAATTTGAAAATTTAAACAACATGCAAAGAAGTATTAATTATTATATAATAATGATTCAAACAAATTGTTAATAATTTAAAACGAAATCTCAAAGCATAAAACATTAGTTAAGTAACGAAGATTTATATTAACCTCTTTATTTAGGTGAGGATCATAAAACTAACAATAAGTAATTATTAAGAAATAACATAACAAGTGTTTTTTTGGCTTATATGCAATTGCTTATCAAACAACATTTACAGGAAATTCCTCACCTCTACTTAACCATGTAGCATAACAGCCTTTCATAACTGAATAACAATTTTTGACTGACGGACGTCCAATGGATGTCCAGAGGACGTACATTTGTCACAACTTTGGATATTCTATGGACATCCGTTACTGGACGTAATTTGTACATTTTTTGTACGTAATTTGAACATAATTCGGACAATTTGGATATAATTCGGACGATTCTTGGGCATGGTTTGGACGATTTTTGGGCATAATTCGGACGCTGTTTGGACATAATTTGGACGACCTTTGGGCATAATTTGGACGATTTTTCGATATACTTCGGACGATGTTTGAACATTTGGACGCCCTTTGGACATAATTTGAACGTTTTTTGGATATAACTTGGACATATTTTGTAATACTTTTGGATGCAATTTTTTATGGAATTTGTACATCCTTTGTACATGCAATTTGAATGTTCTTTGTGGATATAATTTGGATATTCTTTTTTTCTAATATTGTTGAATGTAATTTTTAATGTATTTCATTATATGCAATTTGGCGACATTTCATGAATGAGATATATTCATCACAAATAAATAAAACCTGGTGTGGATATTATAGTTTATTATTCCATTAAAAATAATGCTCTTGCTCAAACTACTACTAAAAGTAATTTAGAGAAACAAATGTGAATAATATAGTATTAACTGCTGATACACTTGATTAGAAAGTTGAAACCATTGTCGTATTCTGTATATTGTAATTACATTAAAATCATAATTAAAATTTAAATAAAATATCAAATCTTAACAGGACAAAACTTGTCGCCTTGATAATAATTTGCAGAACATTTAAATCTAAACACAAGGAGTACGATTCAATATGTATTTAACTAACACATCTTATAATTTCAAACTGAAAATACTATTATATACATTGCCTTGGCCATTATTTTAGCAATTCATATCAAAATAACCACTTTTATAGTAACTTTCATACCAAACTTGTTTATATTAACCTATTTGCCATGCCATTTGTGGAAATTTCTAAAAGTTAACAATATCCTTTTTTCAGTAAGGTACATAAAGGAAAGAAAAACTCAATTATTAATTGGTAATTAAAGTTTTATTTTCAATTATTATGATGAGATACTCATTATTGATTGTTTTTATTTGCTAATGCCCTGCTTTTAGAGGTGCGGCGCTCTTTGTCCCGCCGCAACCATGTCTTCATACAGTCTTCTGCATTTTTGATGGTACACTCGGCCGAAAATACTCTTGTAGCTGCCAGTGATGTGCGTTGACATGTCAACAATGTCGACAATGTGTCAACTTTGCAATTAAAGTAGGATTCTGCACATTTTTCGTTAAACCTAACCTGTAAACACAGGTGCTAAAATATGCTAAAATGTCTAATAAGGCTAATAAGATCATTAATAAGATGTTCAAGACAATTCAAGAATCAAAATGGCTGAAAGCCCAAGAATAAGAATTTTGATGAATTGCGTTTTCAATTAAAAAAGACTGTAACAGTAACTGAAGATGGAAAAGAAAAACCAAAATATTATTCGAATCAAATGGCATTAAAAAAATAAATCCTATTTTTTATTCTTATTTCCATGGAATCAGTAAAATTACAAGCATGTTTACTCATAGCTCCATAGGCCCATACTAAAATTTTTAGTTAGGGTATGTGGGGGCAATTCTAGCAATGTGACAGTTAGTATACATAGGTATCTTAATGCAAAGGATTTTATTAATTGAAAAAACAAATGCTAACATTACGAACAACATCCTAGCGTTTATTTTTTTTTCTACGTACTTAAGCATCTCACAATTCACTGTGACTCATATTTACCCTCACATACTTCAGTCAAATAAAAATTATTGTAATAAACTATTTAAGATTTAAATAATAAAGGAAAAATTGTAGGGGTCAATTTTTGAATTTGAATTTGGCGCCCTTATTTTTAAGTTTAAGGGATAAGGGTTGGTAGAAGGGCGGCGACGATAAGTATTTGCGGTGAATACGTATAGGAAACGTTATTATGTTTATGTGGAAAAACCATTATGTATTTTTGTGAAATAAAGAATAAAAACTATTTAAATCTATTTTTTGAATAAAACCGGCAAGGCCTACAAAATCAAGTTTAACAGCTTTGCGCATGTGCATTCATTGTATCTAAATTGTTGACATTGTTGACATAGTTGACATCAATAAGGTCATGTCAACAATTCGTTGTATGTGACTTTACATATTATAACTTCACAAACGACGAGCCAGGTAAAGAGAAAGACCGTATTCAGGTTTTTCAATCCCTCAGGCTATTTAAATAAATTTATTTTCTTTCGTTTGGTATTTGCAGTTTTCTGATCAAGAATAATTTAAAATATCTGTAATTTCGCATTCATATCATTACATATACTACAATTATTATTATAAACAGGGCCCGGACCAGATTGAATGATAAACTTTTTTTAAACTTCAAAAGTATCTAAATCGTTGGTGTACAGTTTTTATCATTTTTAAAGATATTTTTTATTAACTGAATCAGTTAGCATCAGGTTTCTGTATAATGTCCAGCTTTTTAATTTTTGGAAAACTAAATAAATTTTTATTAAATCAGTGAAAATAAACTTATGTTTGACGATGTTTTCCTAGAAATAATATTTCTTAAAAATACGTGCAAACTTTAGCAATAAAAATTAAATAAATACGGTGATCTGTCCGGGCTCTGATTATAAAGTATCTATTGCAGTAAAAAATACGTACCTCTCTCTGTTCAACAAACACGAAAAACTTATACAAAAAACTAAATTAACAAAGCACAAGTATAGCACCCTAGAGATAAAGTCAAATCTCGATGCGGCTGCATGAATAGAAGAGTTCTACTGATGGTATTGATAAGAACCGTTACTGCGACTGACCACTAGGTGATTCATAATTTCAACCAATGAAAAATGGCTCACCATAGAGCAGGGATATTGTTTTATATGACTACGCATGTTAAACTTTTAAAATCATTCGCGTACAATTGTCGACGAAGATGTGAAAAAAAGTTTAAAAAACAAATTTGTAATATTAGAATGGAAAATCACTTAGAATATCTAATTTTTATACATAATCTAATATTTATATGAATTTATTTGTAATATAACTTATTTTATTATTGATTTTTTATCCATTATTAAGACTTGGGAAAGCTGTATGTAACTCGGTGTTATTTTACTAGGCTTTATTATTGAAAACTGAAATTACCATCGTTGACAACTGGAAGTTTGAAATATTTGGACGAATTTTAGACTAAAATTGTACGTCCACTGGACATCCAATTTTAGTCCAGAATTCGTCCAAATATTAAAAAAAAGTTTATATAAATATTTGGAAGATTTTCTGACTGCAATTAACATTCATTATTTCGTATATCATTAAGGAATCTACATTAGAATGCTTATGTGATGTACATTTTTAGTCAACAATTTGTTCAGATACTTAAAAATAATCATTTTTTAAATTAAAATATTAAACGAAACTTGAATTTCCAAACACGGGCGTCTAATGTACATTTTACGTCCGATAATTCTTGGACGAAGTATGGGCCAAAATTGGATGTCCAATGAATGTTCACTAACGGTCATTCAATGAACGTCCAAACACGAACATTCTATGGATGGCCGGACGACTTTTGGATGATAAATGGATGTTCAGTGGATGTCCACTAACGTTTGTCTAGTGGACGTTCAAACACGGACGTCTTATGGATGTCCAATTTACGTCCATGGACGTTAGGACGAAATTTGGATGACAAATGGACGTCCACTGGATGTCCGGTGCTATATGGGATAATAATGGTGTAAAAAGTAAGCAGACCAAGATGAAATAAGTAATGATATTTGATATTGTAATATTAAGTTTCCTGCTATTACTTAGCATATTTTAATCTCGTTACTATATGCATCATTGTGAATAAATAATGTAATACAATTGAATTTGAATTTTTGAAACGAACGCACCCCACTGGTAGACACCCAGAAGGGTTTGTAAGCTCGTATTCGTCGTTGAAAAAAATTGTACGTCGAACCGTCAATTTGGGAGGTATGGATTTTTTAAGGAAGCCTCGCGGTATGCCATGTAGAAAAAGTGAGAAATAAACCGATCGAGTTGGGTATTCTCGGGTGGATGGAGAGGTACTTCCACAACACAAATCTAGAATATCATGCAATCGCACCCTTCGAACAGATTTGGTGGGGGTTAAAAAATTCTCAAAATACCCGAACGGTTTTTGGGGGAAATTAAGCGTTTTTCTGTTTGCCACTGGAAATCTGTTTCCACAGGCCGATAGCACTTGCAACCAGAACCCCGTACCCCTTATAGTTTCAGAGCTAGGAGCCCTCCTAGGTTCGACCAATCGCGCCCTCTAGCTGCCGAATCGAAGACAGTGAAAAATCGGTTCTAGCGGCGTCGGGCGCAGGTAAAGGCGCCCAACTGACACACCTCGACCCCCTGCACGAACGGCTATAGCCACGAATTTAAAATCACCTAGGGCAAACACTCCATAGGGGCTTTATATCAAGCGCCCCTGGTTTCAGTCCTCTAGGATAGCGCATAAAGCCCCAATCAATCTTGTCCATTTTCGTAAGTAGGTATCACAGTAATCGCAGGCCCTAGATTCCCACCTACCCTCTAAGCTTAGTCAAAATTGGCTTGCCTGTTCTAGAGTTATTGCGATTTTGTTTGGAAAAAGGCAATGATAAATTAAATTCATCGTAATTTTAGAAAAGTAAAGTAAAATAGACTTTATCACTGCCTAACAACCAATGGAGCGCAATTGGAGCATCTATTACGATAAATTTAATAATGTACCTTTATTAAAATAAAAAATTTAATTCTTCGAAAACCATTTGCCCGATTTCATTTTTTAAACACCATTGCCATCTGGTATTGAAAACCTTTACTTTGATGTGCTACATGCCATATCATCCAATTTAAAATTTTAAAGTGGGGGTGGCTGGAGCTTAAGGGTAGAATCTTAATCGAAAACTTTGTACATAGTTTAGTCTCCCCCTTCCGGTATAAGAAAATGCCTTTGGATTTATTCCGATGTCTTTTTTGGTTTTCAAGATATTCAGGGTGGGAAGTTTTAAAATGATCACCCGGTATAGGGAAAACCGCATTCTAAGCGGGTTTGCTAAAACCGAACGAATAAACTTTCTCGTACGCTCATCAGTGGCGTGTACTTTCATCTGTTGCTAGAAAATGATTAGTTAACTGATAATTTGATTTAAGAAATATAAATATCTATACCGGATTATCAAACAATTTTAAAATGTTCAGATCTCAACAGTTGACAAACTCATTTGTCATCAAATTAAGTGAGATGAAAAGTTTACTCGATCTACAAACTTATGTATACTATCTAATTTATCTTGCTTGCTTATTTAGTGGTAGTGCTCCTCAAAGGTGACATGTCTGCAGATTTCTTGTTACAATTATGGGATATTTAAATGCATTATTGTGCTTAATTAAATCGGTGTTTAATATCTTTTTTAGTTTTTTTTCTTGAACTCCTTTGCTTAAAGAAATGTGACCTGTTAATACAAAACGTGCTTTTTTTGAAACTGGCAAATTATTCCAAGACGTAGTTTTCAAAATATCAGAATCCTCATGCTTTCAAACCGCTTTCGTGTTAGTTACATTTAATTTGTTCTTTTTTCTTGCAATGTTGAAACTATTGTAATACACAAAATAAGAATAAGCTCTAAACAATAATCGATTTTGTCATGGAGTTTACAATTTATTATCTGAACATTACACAATCTAAGATAATAAAAAAGGTACAAAGAGAAATTGACAAACATAGTACAATATTTGAAGATATCCGTGGTTTGTAAAGTTTGTTGCCTACCTACTTATAGCTATTTAAATTGGGCACACTGTATCCAGGAACAGTAACCATAATGACGCGTTGCCAGTGAAAAAGGTCCTGATTGGTTAACATGTGAAGGCCAAATAATCGAGACCTTTTAAATTGGCATCCCGTCGGCAGCGTGATTACCACTCATGGACACGAGGAATGTTGCATCGGCACGAGTACAATAGAACCTTTTGAAAGTTGCAGTCATGCACGAAATTGTACCTGTTGAGAGAATTTGAGCAGAAACAATAGTTATTACACGTCGGCTTCCGAAAAGAAAAGGCGTCCTCTAGAACCTAACACGATCACCTTCCATTTTATTTCTTAATAGTGAATTTTCTAACTTGAAACAATGTCTACAGGGAGAGAGATTTTCCTTGAATTATGGGGTTATAGCTGCAAGAAACGCTTATTTTGGGAGTTTGAGCGCCGAGCATACGAAAGGTGTCAAAATGTTGGAAACCGCTGGAAAAAGTGTATCGCTTTAAAAGGGAACTATGCTGAAGAATAAAATGAATTTTCGCTAAAATTTTAATGTTTTCACTTTCATTCCAAACTGATCAGCCCATGTATAAGTGCAAGCGCACGTGTACACTCGTACAGGTACGGTCGTTATCTGTTATCACCGTTTTAGTAGTCGGGCTGGAGTAAAAATATTAAAACTAGCCTTGGGTAGATTACTTGAAATATTTGAAGTGTCTGACTTCATCCTTACCACAGAACTAGAGTTCAACATTTAATGGAAGAAGATCTTGAGAAAGGGGGGTTACATTTTGTGAATTGCGCATAGAAGAGATGGTACATTTGTAAACAAGAATTTACTCCAAAGAATCTGTATTACATCTTAAACCAATGTACATCAAAAAAATAATTTAGGCCAACTGTTTAGCATCAATAGTTACCCAACAGTACTACGATTCAAAGAATCCAATCCAAAGACTTCTCTGCGGCGGCAAATTCAATTTTATCAATTAAAAGAAAAATAAATCTAGGTAAATACTACCTACGCAGGTAAGAGCAGAAAAGAACAGAAAACCGCAAAGAGCATCATGAGTTACCCAGATTGTAAGAACGCCATACAGATTTAGTTGCAAACTTAATTATGTTAATATATCAAACTTAGTCTGAAGTAAGCCACTATGTACTTTTTTCATTGAACCAAGATCCGATTCGTATTTGCGGATGGTTCTCAAATACTGGACAAACTATGACCGATTTAAGAAGCAGAACAAAATCAAGCCATTATTTGACAGTTGTAGATTTGGTTGCGTAGCAGCTGACTGTAAACTTATTAATCTCGGGACACTATTTTCGTTCAAAAACATAACCTGTAACTTATAAATATCGATACTGATGTATCACGTTTTTAAGTTGCTACAATGGCAATGACAAAGTAATAAACAAGGACAGAAGACAAATCGCTTTAACCAAATAAATTCATCTGTTGTGTTGGTAGCTAAAATCTGACTAGTTCTTCAGAATTTCAGTGTTCAGTAAGATTTTGATCTTTCAGCAATCGGGAAGCTACCGACCGAAGCTATAATAGTGAACATACAGAATACACCCTTCACTGTATACAAGCCATTGCATAATCTGTAACGGTTCGTTACTCGTCGTCATAAATTTATTTAGATTTCGTAAAATTCCGCCAATATTTCATTATTTTAAGTTGGTACGAGAGTGTCATAAAATAATGTGGATGCATACTCTCGTCTTATTTAACTCAATTTCCGTAATTTATTGTTGAATTCAAAATTTGATTTGTTCATTGATTAAATTGAATTAGGAATTCTATATTTTCAAGTTTTTCTTATTTAAAATCTTTTATAGGAAAATGAGAATTTTATTGCCTTTGGGGAATCCCCTAATTAAATATCCTTGAACAGTTTGATTTTAATATTTTTTTGAATATTTGTTCTTTTCCGGTATAAAAAATTTAGTTGTGGTTGATAATTCTTTAGAAATTCTAAATTAATTTAAAAAAGCAAAATATTAATCTTAGGCCATTGGTTTTCTCTTCAGTTTAATTTTGTATAATTTTAGTCGGTTCACATTTTGAAATTTGGCGGAAGGGCGGAGATTCGTTATAGGCGTGGTTCTATTGCTTTGATCTGGTACAAGGGCATTGTGAGAGAAGTTGCACAATCAACAGGTTGGTTGTGATATTTGTAGTTATAATTTTGCAACCAAAATTAGATTTCTTCAGCGGAGTCTGAATAAATATTGTGTTAGTGTGTTTCTTTGTGCATTGTGAATTTCTTTTTTTAGCCTTTGGACCTGGCAAAACCGAGATTTTTTGTTTGGTTCCTTAAATGCATTCGTTATAGGAGTGGGTCCCCTAATGGTTCTTGAAGTGGCTTCAAGCGAAAATCCTTTCGTTACCATTAGAAAAACCAGAATCATTTGAATTTCCTATTAGTCTGAGCCAATGGCGGCTCGTGAGTTTCGAAACAGGTGAAGTGTTTTGCATTGAAATCTTAGAAATGAACAAAACTCTAACAAGATAAAAGGTGCCTTGTCTCATCCCAAAATCAGTAAAATACCTACAACAATGAAAAATTTCACCTTTTGTAGACGAGATCTATTCTGCGATCTTTCAAGGCAACAAACTTGTTAATGACATCATCATAAAATGGTTGAGTCTTTTTTCAATGGATATTCTTCCTAAATGTGAAAGTCTTTCCTGCGCCATTGAATTGCACAAGTATGATTTGATTTTTTTCAAGCGCGAGAAACTTCTTTCTACTGACGAACTTGTTTATGGTATGGTAAGAATCAGACAAAATAATTTATGAGCTTCTTTAAATATTTGTTTATTGTCGTGCAACAAAAGCATTACTTGCTGGAGGTTCTTGCTTCTATATTGCTGATCAGAATATATAAGGTCTAATTCGTTTTTTCAGTCTTTGCATGTCCGTAGTACTAAATAAACTGGAATGGGATTGTTTCAAATTATAAAGTTTTTTTGTTTGAAATAATTTAGAATATTCATCAAACTAAGAAACGTCAGCAAGAGAAATGAATAACAGTTTATCCATATCTTGAAATCTAGTATTTATTTGCATCAAAATGGTATCTAAGATTTTATAAAATAGCAGCTTCTAACTTTCAAATATTTGTTTGTCAGACAAGGCACCTCCAACTTGCCTTCTTTGATTAATACAGGGACATCATAAATAGGAGGAAGCCACGTGACCACGAAATTAACTGTTGGTTAGGTAACACATCTTGCACTGTTGGCAGCTTTGTTGTAATAAAGAATTATGTAGTTTTCCAGTGGCGTAGTATTGGATATATGATGAAACTACTTAGAAACTTAAATATTTAAAGATAATTATATATAAAATTGGAAAATTAAAAAATGACAATATATTGAAGATGTTTTTAAAAACAAGAATTAGATAAGGCCCAAACAATGCTGATGTAGCTGTTCAACAAGAGCTTTTTAGTTATTTTTTCAATTTTATTAAACTTAACTGTCCACTATGAAGGATTTTTCATAAAAAGATAATTATGCAGGTAGGGTAAACGCACCAATACCTGGCCATTTAAAGAATATTTGAAGTTCAAACTCATTTAAATTTAAAACTAAATATTTAATAATGAATTTTTTTGTATAGTTATGCATGCATAAATGATATACATACTCAATCATTGAGTCATTAAATGTTTAATTTTATATTTAAAAAAACCATTTATCAAAATCGGCACTTTGGCAGCCGTCTTAACACAATCGTGTTCTGAGAATAATTAAAGATTAATAATTGACGTGTAATTTTTATTTTCTCAAATTAATGTAACCTAATACTTAGAACTAGGTATGCTAGATAACAGAACTAAAAATCGCAATTATTTTAGCTGCCATAATTTATTTATCAAAAAATATTTCTTTAGGTAGCAGGTTACTAGAATTTAATTAAAAATAATGGCTTACATTTATCCTAAATTTTACAATTTAGTTATTTTACATTTTATTGCAGTTTATGTACAAATTACATAAATGGTTCGATATGGCCACCCTGTTTCTCTAAGCATAACTGAACTCTATTTTTGATACTATTGAAAACTGAAACTAAGGTTTCTGGTGATATATTATTAAATTATTTTTCAAATGCCCAAATAAACACAAATCTAATGGTGTGAGATCGGGAGACCGAGGGAGCCATTGTCCACAACTAATCACTCGGTCATCAAAGAACTCTTCCAAATAACGAATAGTGGTGCGTGCCGTATGTGCTGATGCACCATCTTGCTGGAAGTAGCCCTCTTGGATTTCATCATCCAATAGTTGTTCGATAAAAGGTGTTAAAATATTATCTCGGTATCTTTCTCCACTGATTGTGTCATTAAAAAACAATGGACCATAGATCCTGCGTCTTGACATCGCAACCTATACACCAACCTTCTGGAGATACAAACTTGTTTCTTCATAATTGTGGGGATTCTCTGTGGCCCAGGTTCTGTAATTCTGGCTGTTCACATAGCCCGACAAATGAAACCATGCTTCATCTGATATAAATGTAATATTTAATATGTCATCGTTGTTCAAGTGTTGCATAAACCACTGGCAGTATTGAACTCGTAATTGATGATCAAGCGGAAACAGTTCTTGTATTACAGACGCTTTATAGGGATACATTTGTAGTTTCTTTTTTAATGCAACTTGGCAACTTCCATATGAAAGTCCTGCGGAAAAAGTTGTTGGTTAGATTATGGTTTAAAATAGTTTAAAAATGTAAATAATTTAGAAATAAATAGCAGTGCCAGTTTTTTTATTTAAGTTTGCTAATAAAACAATTGAATTACTACAAGTGATAAATTCAAAATAATTAATAATTTAAAACACAAATAAAGCAAAACATATTATTTGTTTAATGCAAATAGATTCCTACCTGTTTTAGTGGCTAAGCGTTTAATGGATTTATGGGGACTACGATTCATTCGCATTTGCATGTCCTCGAGAACTTCATCAGTTAGTACGGTTGGTCTACCAGATGATTTGCCTTTGCAGATGCAATGTTTTTCTTCAAACCGCTGAAGTATATCATGCCTACGACGTACAAATGCATCGTAGTGGACTTGCACTTCAGGAAAAGCTTGTTCAAATTGTTGGATACAAGATTGTAATGAATAGGTCCATGAACCATCTGCATTCTGTGTTCCACTTCGGTAGTGAGCTCTTAAAATAAATTTATCTTGTTCGCTTGTAAAAGGCATCGCAAAAACGTAACCTTACAAACTGAAATAATTATGCAGTTTTAAGATTTATTATCACACTTTGAATGCGTTAAATCTAACTTACGTCGATTAACTCACAAAAAACAGATTTAGTCTTGAAAAAGACTGATTTTTAAATAGAACAAAATAAACTGTAGAAAACGCAAAACAGAGACCCAGAAACCACGGAACGTACGCAGACCGATGTAATTTTAGGTTAGAAATATACTCGTGAGGGAGTGTAGCCAACGTTGAAAGGTAAAATTTCGCGCCACTTTTAAATTAGTGGTCACGTGGCTTCCTCCTATTAATGATGTCCCTGTATGTGTGTTTATCAAAGCTTCATTAAATATTGTCTTACATTCAGTTTCGTTTCTTTTTAACTGAAATTTTCCTTAGATAATCTTAAATGACGTAAAAACTGAAAACACCGTCAAAGCAACTAAAAAATGCAACGTATAACCGATCTGAAGTTTACTTATAGTGAATCGCTGTTCGTTCTCTTTAAAAATGCTTCTGGCTCGGCCAATATCGCCGGTGCTTGTACTGCATAGGACCGCGTAGGAAGTCTGTTGTCATGGCAACGCGTCTTTCTTTTTGAAACGTTCGCCTAGAATTTTCATATCGCTTCAACTCAATATTAAGCCTAGTGCAAGTGTCCTTATGCTTTGCGTTCGTGTTGGTCCATAACAGGGGCAGGTAGAACGTCTATAATTTGTGTTTTGAGTATCTCATCCTAATTGCATTGTTCTCGTGACTGATTTTATTCAAGATTTTACTATTTTACACTAAGAAACGAAATTACTTAAGTAATTAAATATTAGAAATTATTAAAAGAAAAAAATAGGTGAATCGGCGCTTCACTTGCTTCACCCCAATAGCCGCCACTGGTCTGAGCTAGGAATTCAACAGAGGTAATATCGTACATAACCTCACGAAGGTGTATACAATGTTACTAGATCAACGATCAAAAATCTATTAAACCGCATTGAATGTAGATCCTCACGGGAATGTGATACGGCCAGGAAGTACAAACATATTTGTGAGTTAAACTGTGTTTTGTTTTAATGTTTATTTTGTTTTTAAAATTTGTTTTAACGATTAAAGAATATTTAATATTGTGGATATCCATTTGTTTATTGATAATTAGTTGCTGCCGATGATGTCCATTAATTCAATGATTTAAATATATTCCAAATTATGAATATCTATTTGTTTATAGATAACTAAGTTGCTATCATTGATGTTTATTTGTTTGTTAACCTAGTTGTTAATTAAACTAGGGTGACGTCACCTCTACTTAGTGAGGATTAGTGTGCCTTGATATTGTTTTATTAAATGTCATTTTTCTAATGGGAGAGTGTGGACACACTTGTCAAAGAAGAGAGACAAGAATGTACGTTAGCTCTCTGCTCGCACTGGGGGTGTAAAAGAAAGAAGAAAAATTTTAACAGTAAATTCTTATTCTATCCTTTACATTTCCTCTGCGAGTAAAGAGCTAACGTATATTCTTGTCTCTCTTCTTTGACAAGTGTGTCCACACTCTACCCATTAAAAAATGACATTTAATAAAAGAATATCAAGGCAAACTAGTGAGGATTATTTAAAATTAAAAGGGTTTTTTACTCATGTTGAAGAGTGGCCTTCTCTTTTAATTCGTTTTTGTGTTGTTTGTGTTTATGCGATAAACATATTGATGAAATAAAACTGTATATCATTTTTTGTGTCTTATATTTTATTGATAAACACCACGATTGTTTTGGAATTTTGAGCTTTTCTGCAAATTTAAACAAAAAAGCTCTGGCGTCCAACATTAATAAATTATCGATAGTGTTTTGGTTGTGTTTAAGATAGAAATTTAAATAACAGACCTGTGGTTTATCATAGTATTGCTAGATTCCAATTTACTTTTAAACTTATCTGACATCTGGCCCATAATGAGATGAGTCGTCATTAGCCGGATTGTTTCTAATAAGCATTAAGTTATTTGATGAGTAACCTTTAAATTAGAAATACGTTTTTAAATACTGTTACAAATCTAAATGTGAAATGAACTATCACGTTTGAATCTCAACATTCTACAAACTGAAATTACAGAAACGATTCACCTGAAGAAGAAATTGAACAAGAATGACTAGTAATAGTTGTTAACGCCTGAAACAAAGTTAGAGTGAAGATTGTGAATATAACATAATCGTTATTTCAAAAAAGAAGAGAAGAACAACCTGTAAAGATATTTGGGTAGCAGTGTGGCCAAAAGGAAAACCAATATCTGAAAGCAAAGATGAATGACCTGCAATCCATTCTACCATAGGATGCTTTGCATTTTCACAACAATTTGACACCAGATCAAAATATAGAAGACGATATAGAAGGCTACGATGGCGCTTTAGATTTTGAAATAGAACAAGAATAGTGCACACTTGTTTACTTCATACTAAGTACCCATGTGTTTTTCCCTTGTGTACTTTGGCACACGCGGGATCAAGTATCACTTTCTTTCCATGTAACACAAATACAGTTGCTTATCGTGAAAGTCGGATAACTAAATATAAATAGATTTTCTCTAAAAATTACAACAAAGATTTTGCCTGAGAAATAAAATTATCATACTTATGGATCAATAAAGGAGCCAGCATTAGATTTTTTTTGAAAATAACAAAATTAATTTTCTTTAGTCATATTCATTATAGAATATCAAAGAAATGATAGCAAATTTAACATCAAAATGAAACTCGGACGGTTTCGATAGCTTGTCTTATCTAGCCGGCGTGCACGGCACATTTTCGATAATGTTAAAAAATTTAGTTCAAATTTGGTTTCTACTACAAACCGTCTATATTAGTGTAGTTTTACAAAAATGGGAAGACAACGTGGTCAAACGTCTATCTAACTAAGAGAATTGGTTCTGAAGCATCACAATAAGGGTAAAATAGTTAGGGAAATTGGAGAAATAGTTGATCGTAGTCATTCTACAGTTCGTGATATCATAAGCCGGTTTACGAAATTTAATATTATAGCAAATAAACCAAAAAAGAGTGCGTGAAAAATATTTAATGAAGCTGACGAAAAATGGATCATAAACTAATAACGAAAAATCCGAAATTGAGTGCTCCCAAACTGGCGGTCGAAGTAGAAAAATATCTTGGTAAAAAAGCACACTCCAAGACTATAAGGATTATTTTAAGGAAACATCAATTTAATGGACGAGTTGTCCGAAAACAGCCATACATTAGTAAAACAAATAGAAATAAACGATTGAAGTTTGCTAAGGAGCACTCAAATAAAGATTTTTCCTTTTGGAATAGGGTGTTATTCACTGATGAAAGTAAAATTAATATTTTTGGGTCTGACAGTAGCACCTACATCTGGAGGAGAGCAAATGAAGAGTTGCGGCGGCAGAATTTAAAGCCGGCCGTCAAACACGGTAGAGGATCGATAATGGTATGGGGCTGCATGTCAGCTGCTGGTCCTGGAAAATTACAAATAATTGATGGAATAATGAATAAGGACGTGTATTTAGCAATTTTAAAAAAGAATCTTCACGAAAACGTACAAAAATTAGGAATCAGTGATGATTTTTATTTTTATCAGGACAACGATCCAAAACATAAGGCTTATAAAATATGGTCTTGGTTGCTTTATAATTGCCTGCATATCTTGGAAACACCTGCATAGTCTCCTGATATTATTGCTATAGAAAATCTATGGAGCTATTTGAAAACACAGGTGCGGAAACACACTATTTCTTCAAGAACAGACCTAAAAAGAGTAATTCTTGAAGAATGGAAAAAGATACCTCCTGCCTTATGTGAGAAAATAGTTAGATCAATGCCCAAAAGATTAGAAAGTGTCAAAAAGAGTAAAGGCCTTCCCACAAAGTATTGATTTTAAAATAATTGATTGTTATATAAGTTTTAATTATAATTTCTGTGATTGTCCGAGTTTTATTTTGATATTAAGTTTGTATTTAATTTAGAATTAATTATTTTTTTTGCTTTATTTTTTGAATTTATTGATTTTTCTTTTATTAAATGTATACAGTAAACTGCCATTTAATAGAGTATCTACTTTATTTCAATTTATTGTAATATTATTTTTTAATTTATTAATAATTATACATTTTCATAACAGCGTCTGAGTTTCACTTTGAGCAACTGTAACTATTAACCATGAAAGTATACTTTTTAAATTAAATATTAGAACAAACTCCTACATTACATGTTTTACTATAAAATTTTTAAAGGTATAGATGTTTCAAAAAACCCCCTCTATAAGAAAATAACGTATTTTTGTTTCTACTTTAGAAATAGAGAAAATTATATACGTTGATTATATTTATTTATAAAAATTTTGAAACAAAGATCCAACTCACATTTTTAAATATTATTAAGCAAATCGATAAAAAATATTAAGAAAATCGTAATTATCGGTTTAATATTGGTGGATACAAAATTTAAAAACATTTTAAAAAGTTTTTAGTAATCATTCTGGAAACAAAAATTTATGAAAATCGTTGGACGCTATCTCTTCGGTTTGACACCAATGATGGTTGATTCTCTGCTGCTTAACACCAATCATGTTATGTTTAGGTGCAGAATTTAATAACGTAACAGTATGTATATTATACAAAAGAAACTTCTGCTCGCTATATGGGTTGCAGTAGTGACAATAGATATAACTTGTGCCGCTTCCCTCTTTCTCACTCCACATTGCGGCGGCGTCATTATAAAACACATCAAACAAGAATTAATATGACCGATCAAGAAAGACATTGAATTTTATGTAGATTATTGTTGGGAATTTTTAATAAATTAAAATTAATATTATATGATTGCTCTAATGTATCATTGCTCCATATATTATAATATCTCTAGGCATTGTAGATGTAAAACAACGTAAACAACAATCGATATTATTGACAGATGATGCAATAATGTGAAATCTAGTGATTAAATAAACAATAACCAATTGTTATTTCTAATAGCTAATCAATAGTGACAAGTCAATATATTACCAATAAAATACAGAACAATAACTTGGCGACGAAGATAAAACAGAACAACTGTGTGTTTCGTGCGTATCGTGTGTATGTAATTAGGTACGTGATTAACAAAGAGAAGCAAAAATCATGATAAAGAAATAAATATAAAATAATTCACGGGGTTGGTAAAAAAAAGAAGTTAAAGGCATACGTACACAAGAATATGCATAATTAAATAATAAATAAATTTTATACACTCGCGTAAACAAATTTTTATAAGGTTTTGATAATGTTGAAATAATCAAAATTCCACACTTCCATCCAAATAATAAACGTGACTATAGCAGGGAAAATCCAAGAATAATAACTTAAATTTATCTTATCATTATCTTTGCTTCTCTGTAGCTGATTAAATATTTCAGCATAAAAATATCTGTCTCTTATTTTTTGATGTAGAATACGATTCTAAAGTAAAAAAATCTGAAAATGTTTCAAATTCCGGCGGCCATTTTGACCATGTTCCCGAAGAAATATCAAAAAACAAAAACACCACGTTGTCTTTAGTTTTTGATGTAGAATCCAAATCTGAAGTCAAAATCTCAAATTAAAAAAAAAATGCGTACAAATTCAGCAACGACTCCTGTCGGAGTTCGTTGAAAACGCAATTTTGCAAGCCCTTCAATTGGCCTTCATGGCCGTCAGATGCCAGTATTTTGGATGTACATGTGTTTTAAGCGGTGTTAAATAGTGTTCATACACAATTATGGAGTTAAATATCTCCTTAACAGATATTCTAAATTACGTTGGGGTTGGCATTCGCCCTATTAAAGAGGGCGAGGCTGTATTAAACGCGGAACATATAATCTGGTGCGGAAAATATAAAGAGCTGATTATTGCACGTTTATGATGTCTCATAAGGTTTGTTCCAACACAAATCCCAAACTATCCGCGACAATCACGAGTGTGCGCAGATCAAGTTTGTCCGTTCCAACAACTCCGATTGCAGTCTGAAATTAGCAGTTTGTTGTTCCAACAGTCAGAACAGTTTGAGGATTGTTAACAAACTCCGGTTTGGCGTCTGCGTAGTTGATTTACAAATAAAAAAACCTTAACCCTTTTAAAGTTAGTTTATTTGCAGTTTATGTATATAGACATCTAACGGTAGTAGCATCAACTAATATCCGTTCCAACAGAAACAATTTTCAGTCAGTTTCAAACTACGATCCTGTGCATTGGAAAAGTCAAAAAAGTACGTCAAACCGGGATTGCTTGTTGGAACAAACCTATAATAGGTCAATAATTTTAGGTTTTTACCTTCAAAAAAATAAGGTAAAGGTGAAAATTTGGTCATAGGTAATATTTGTTATGCCAAATAACATATTATAAGTATCTACTTGACTGATCTTAATACGGTTGGTGGCAAACTGCAGAGATACACACGAGCAAGAAATTCATAGTTTACATATGCGTCTGCAGTTTCAGGGAAAGACCATGAGTAACATATAAGAAACTTTCTTGAAAAACTTGCCATATCTTATTAACAGTTTTAGATTTTAACCTTTTGGAATTTGGTGATGGAGGACTATTCGTTATGTCGAACAACATATTAAGTCCTGTTGTCTTTTCCGTACCAGAAATACTTGAGACATCAATTTCAGAAAACTAGCGATAAACTTGTAACTAAAAAAGCAATTTCAATCCAGCTGATACCGATTCTAGCAGCTGTCGACAGCAGCAATGCTATGCTATTTCTTAAAATATTTGCAATATTTCAGTTTTTTCAAGTTTGAACATTCTGAAATTCAAGATGAAGATGAAAATTTTTTCATTGGCAGTATTTGTTACTCCGAGCAACATACTCAAAGCCCTGTGGTCTCTGATGTCTTTTCCATTCAAGAAGTGTTTAAGGCCCTAATGTCTAGTATTGCTTCGTACAGTGCCTATTTGTGTCCACGTGTCAAAGAAGCAACGATGTAGACAATCTTTTGTTATTTCTTAATAAATTCAACGTATTTTCAAATTTCTAAGATTGATTTTTTCTAAAAACTGAAATAAACGCTGAAAATTGCAACACTTCTTGCAAGAAAAGAGACAATGTTGCTGACATTCGAGACGTGAGAGCGTCTTTGGCACAATGAATGGTAGCAATTATCAAATCTCCAGCGTTCACATCAATTTTTAGAAAGCTCGATGCTAGAGATTTGAGAATATTCTGGATATATTAATAGACATCTATATGTTACTTCTGGGCAATTGGGTATACGAGAAAAATCGTTAGAAAATCACTACAAAAAGCCTAAAATTCTTGAAAATCCCATCATCTTTAGATACTCCAGAATTGCCTTAAGACCTATTGACGACCAAAAATTGGCACAGAAAATAAAGCCTCAAAATGCTTTTAAGATACTTTCATTTTAGACATCCTAAACTGCCCTAAAAAACTATAGACCATTAGAAACTGGGTTCATAAAAAGTTTCTGAAAAAAAATTCAAAAACCATTATTTTCAAACAAATACACATAGAATTCACTCATGTTTAGATACGCCAAAATAGCTATCTATTTCCGGACATACAGACAGACAGACAGACAGACTTCGCAAATTCAGTAACGACTCCTTCGGAGTTCGTTGAAAAAGCATAAAACGTATCTAAAAAGACTTGACAATATTATTGGAAAATTCAATAGAAGCAAAAAATAAAAATCCCACATTGTTCAACTCCTCAAAATGGTTTTTCATTTCTGGATCAAAGGGGAATGAGTAATTTAAAAACCAGGTAATTTCTTCAAAGTACAACACATTCTCCTCTTTTGTTGAAACTCAATCCAATTTATTCTTAACACTAAGCATTCCGTTTGAAAAAGAATTATCAATAGTTTTGATGACGGATGCTAATTCTTATGGACTTATGTACATCAATTCTGTCGCACAGAAAACAAGCCAATAGCAATGACCGTTGAGAGAAATTAGTCACATCGACAGGCAAGCGACAGTGATCTATTGGGTTACGAAAAGATCTTTTGTATTGTATGGTACTGAATTCACTCAAGTCACTGATGTAGCAACATTTCTTATGGCATGTAGATCAGCACAAGCAGTCAAAATTCTAATTGGATCTTAACTAGCACAATTATGGCAGATAAAAATACGACTGAGAGAAAATCAGTTGTGAGAAAATTTTCCGATGCCAAGTTATTGCTATGTTTATTCCATTATTGAAGCTTTTTAAACCTTATAGAACCAACATAACGGAATAAGCAATCGACATAAGTTCTGCATAAAGAAAAGAATGTTTAAATATAATACAAAAAATCAAGGACGAATGGGTTGAAGGACTTTAGCTATTTTGGATACAGTTTTCGGGGTCGAAAACCTCCTTTTTAAGCTCTAGTGCCTAAAAAGCCCATTTTGACGCCAAGAACAATGTCGACTAAAATAGTGTATGCCAAAAGAACAATGTTTGCATGTGTTATACAGTGCTTTCAGAAAACAGCGAGTTCCACGCGATCACAACTGTTTAGGCAACCACAATTGCAAGCCTGATTAATTTACCCTAGGTAGCTTGTACATCTTAGTTAATAGCAACATAACCTCGTCAGAAAATGGAAAATATCAATCAATGGTACTAATATGAAATAGTATTTAAAAAGACAAAAGTATAGAATTTATTATTTATCGTTATTTAAAAGACAGTAAACACCAGTAACTCAAAAATGAGGTTATGAAACTGAAGAACAGCATTTAGTAATTTTATTTCTTCAAACCGCTCAACCACTACCAATCTACAAGAAGTACATTTCAAGCGCCAGATTTACATTTGATCATTTCTGAAAGCACTGTACGATAATACAGGGTGACATTTTGAAAAGTTTTAATGAGCCATATTTGTTTAAATAAGAGATATCAAAAAATGCTCAAAACCGTTTTGGTAGTACGCAGGGACAACCAGTGACCCCACAAATATGGCGCCGCCCCCCTCGCCCGTCCGTCACCCAACTTTGAAATCTTAAATGGCAACTCCCCACTTGTGACACATCATTGGAAAGCTCTTGAAAAACCCTTTTCATCGATACCATACAAAGATACAATTGGATAAAACATTCCTAGTTTATTCAACAATAAAGTGATCAGATATGTAATTTATGTAACCAATTGATCCTAGTAGATAAATGACAAAAAAAAACGTTTTTCTTGCATCTAGTCATAGATGTGTGTAGTACTATTAATAGCTTATTTGGCAAGAAAGTCTGTGAGTAATTTCTTCTTGTCTATTAGTTCATTAAGTAAAAGAGAAAGTTCCGATTTTGTTATTTGCTGGGCGGTAATTGCATTTCAAGTATTTCTTATCAGGAAAACTGCATTTTTGGGATTTAAAATCATCTTATCAAGAACAACTATCTTCAAATAAATAAGCCGTCCTTATATCAGTAAACCTTATTATCAAAATTCTTGGTGTTATTACGTTTCATAATGGCGTTAGCCGAAAAAAAGATTTTTTTGCACACGGGGGGCGTAGAAGAAATGCCCTCACTCCATTCAACTTTTACATTTGTTCAAAAGAAATGCTCTTTTGACACTTGTTGCATAGGGTAATTCCGGGAGAATTTGGACACTTCACCCACCTCGGAATGTGCACGAGCGATTTTTTTGCAAGTCACGGTGAATTTGTGTTTTGACATGTAAACATAAAGCTAAATGCTAAAACTCCGTTATCTTTAAGATTTACTAAATTATTAATTGCGGTTTGCATGATGTTGCAAAAATTTACCTAAAAAGTTTTCGCTTTTTACGAAAATGGTTATCTATTAGCTAAAACATCGATTTCTTTCACTAATATGCAATTTTATTTAAGGGTTAGATTATTGCAGGTTATGTCTTTTCCATGTACATTATTGCTGATCGCTACAATTTTGCACTATGAAATGCTCGTTCTCTCTCGGCAAATCAGGAGAGTTCGAACATTTTTCTCCGGGAGAATTCGGACACTTAAGTGTGCTGACAAATGAAAAATTCTCGCTATACTTTTGACTTCAGAAGCTAACCGAAAAAAAAGTGCCCGTTAAAAATGAAAAAAAGCAAGAGACTGAGAAACGAAAGACTCGCTCCGTCCACAGAAGTTTGCAACTGCAGAAAAAGGTAATCGACAATGACGAGATTTCAGACTTTGACGAAAATTTTTCTAATGACTCAGAAGAACCTCCAAAGCAGAAAAAGAATCAAAATGCCAAAAATAAAAAATTAATCAAGAAGAAAATAGCGTTGAAGAAAAAAACGACACGAAAGAAGGAAAAAAATGAATCAGGCGTTGAAGAGTTAAACAAATGCAAAAATTTTTCGAGAATCAGAACACCAAAAACTTGCTCAGATGCAGCAAATGTAAGCAATGGTTGCATGTTTCATGTACGATTTTTGATAATTGCTGTATTGATTGTGAACGAATAAAAATTAAAAAATTATTTTTCTAATTTAATTTTAATATTTGTTATTGTTATTAGATTTCTCAGTATTTCAGTCTAGTTTTAGTTGTTATTGTGAATTTTCCTTTTCGTTTGTTCAAATACATTTTAACGCAAAAAAAATAATAAAATAAGTTTAAATAAACATAGACTAAGTATGTTTATCAAACTGAGTTTTACACTTATGTAAATTTGTTTTAGGATATGAATCCGGATTAAAATATCCAGGACCGTACTAGCAAGAAATTGGACGATAAAAGAAGCATCATTTTCTTTACTACAAAACGCAATTTTTTAAAAAATAATATGGGATTATACATTTGAAGACTAGTTTTCGACAAAAACGTAAACAGAAATCCAGGTCCGTATTGAAAAAATTTGCCCTGATGATGTTATCTCAAATACGAAACGTCGTATTTAAAAAGTAATTACACAGTTTTAAAGAATATAAAAACGTGCTCTAATAATGTATTATTAGTTTTTAAATAAATATAAAAACAAAGGCGTAAGAAATTAAAAACGAAAAATTATTATTTCGGTTTTTTCCGGATATCTCCGGAAGTATTCAGAATTTTTAAACTTTTTAAACGGCATGTTGTTAGGCACATAAATGCACAACTTCGCAATAATTTAAACAAATTCGTATCTCTTACGGTTTTTGAGATCCCCATACAACTACTCGAATTTGTAACACCCTGTATAGCCTTTTTAATGTAAATTTAAAAAAATATTGTTCAAGCTAATAAAAAAAACCTGTTTTTTGATATCATCTTATTTTTATATAACATTCTAACAACAAGACACTTTTTTTTCAATGTGTCCAAACTCTCCTGGAAACAATTTTAACAACGAATTTTGAACACTTTTGATAAATGAACATAATGATTATTAAACGTTTGTAAATATTATAACAATTTAAAGGGGTTATTCTAAAGGGTTTTATTAATGATTAGGATTTAAAAGATGTTTATTTTTTAATTACCCTACTATACTATTACAGAAGCCGGTTACATAATAATGAAAGCAAATAATTCTGAGAAAATGATTGTTTATCTCTATATTTCGAAATTGCCATGTAAACATACATTCTCTGTAAGAAAACAAAGTAATGAAACATTATTTTCTGAACGCTTGGTAGATAGACGATTTAAAAAGTTCAAGTCGTGTAGCTGAAGCTTACCCAATAACAATACCACCAAAGTTTTTTCAAATGTCACAAGTTGAGGGGCATATAAAGACTACAACAGAACAAGAAAAATATAAAGTTATCATGAAAGTATGTCATAAATTAGCGGCCGTACTTTCTGAATTTGGAAGACAGAGACAACAAAATTATTTGCAGATTATGTTTTATGTTAAGAAGTTCATAAAATGTGCCTAACAAATTGACCTCCCCCACCCCAAGCCAAGTCTTCTTCCCAAATACAAATATGTTATATGCATCTGACCGTTTCTATATTTTTTGTACATGTGATTAAGAATTAATAGTTTCTTTCTTTTTTTGTAGAGCAAAGAATTTGTAAAGAATCGTCAACATTCAGTTGGGAGGGGGAACCAATCAATAGAGTCTGAAGGTAGTGAGCATAATACAAGATAAAAATACAACGTGTAGTGTCAAGCTAAAGACGTGGTATCAAGATGGAAGGCAAACTTGAAAATTTCGACCCAACTAAAGTGAAGCAGCCAACTTCCGTAACGCTCAGAGAAGTAAGAAAACTATTCAAGTGTACTATAGCAAAATTTCAACTGGAGGAAGCTCGCAGAGCGGAAGAACGTCGAAATAATGTAAGGTCTGAGCCTAAACAAACAGATTGTCTCAGATGTATGCTCATTGAACGTGGAAATATTATGATCTCTGGTTCGATTGTATATGTGTGCAAATTCAAAATCCCAGAAGGTTATACAATATTGGAAGACGAGACAACGCCAGCGAATATCTCAGATGAAGAGCCAAGCAGCGAGGAATATGTCGAAATCCTTGCAAAATCTATCGCTTTAGGAAATGTAGAACAAACGCCGCCCATCGAAAAATCACAACCTCCTAGTCAACTGATCGTTGAGCGGAGAATTCATATTAAACGCGAGCCAGAGTTCGAAACGAATACACACATTTGTAACCCATCAATTCAACCTCAAACGTTGGATGTACCGTTACTACTAGACACCGATCGACTAAAAAAAGGAAAAGCAGATTACGCAGTAATCTACGCAGCACCTGGTCTTGGCAAAACAACAATGCAATATGTATGTGCAAAACGAGGTTTAGCAATTCTAGACACAGACGACATCCCTAATATGACAAAAAGTAAACTTAAAGGTTTATTGTCATGGACATCAGTGTTGACAAATCGTTTGGATTTGCTTGATCCTTCTGCGCCGACTGTAGCGTTCGTGCCCGAATCAAAAGTGATGTTAAGAGAAAAGACCCAAGCGATCATGGACCTTAGCGATGACGACCTAGATTACTGGATCTCTGTGCATGATTTCTCTCAATTTACAAGAGTAATCGAATGCAGAGTTAGAAATTCATACATCACGGACTGGTTCCATAGAGGTTTGAAAAAAAAACCTAGACGTAAGTCGAAGAACAAAAGTCTAGAACGTGAATTCTTAGAATTCACAAAGAAAGTGCTAGAATAATGTACTCAAGCAAAAGCAAAACCGGTTTATATATATATATATATATATATATATATATTTTTATATATAAGGTTGTTTGGAAACCAAGGTAAGAATGGGACAACGTTTAAGGGTGGATTCTTGGTGTCAAAATAAGTCGAATGAACCCATCTTGCAATAAACGAGATTGCTTCCATGAAATTAGAGACCTAAGTAGTTTTGTAGTTATGAACGTTCACTTTAAAGCCATCTAACTTCTTAAGGGGTTGCTGGGATCAAAATAGGTAGATTAAGCTCAATCTGCAATAAGCGAACGTGGTTCCTTAAGAATTTATGGGGCTTTAAAGTGAAGATTCATAACTGTTAAATTGCTTAGATCTCGAGTAACCCACCCTTAAACGCTGTCCCATTGTTACGTTACTTCCTGGACACTCTTTAAAACACGATTAAGACTTCAAATGCGTTTTCCTCAAGAACGGTGCATCTTGTCGATTTAAAATTTTTTGGTGTAAAGTTGAATTGCGCATCCGTTTTCATGTTCAAAAGGAGGTCGGAGCAAAAACTGCTTGCTGAAGTAGCGTAGCTGGCGCCTTCTACTATCATCATAAAAGCCAACATCACCATTTTGTTTGCCAACAATTCAAAACTAGGTATACCAACTTTGAACCAAACAGCCACTAAATAATGTGGTTGTGCTTGTATCGATCAAAAAAAGCTGGAGAATGGTTTTGAATTCCTGGAAGCAATAGAAGAAAGAATCAGTCCCTAAATAATGTTTCCCTCTCTGTTCACTAGCTGATATGTTTAATGAAAATCATGTGGCAGAAAAACCTGCATTTCAGAAAAAGAAGAAAATCTTTGTTAGCCGAGGTAAAATTGTGAGTATCAAGCATATAAATGAATAGTAAAGCTAAAGACCGTGTACAAGACGAAGATTGAACAATTTCCTGACTCCAACTCTGCAATAAATGATGCTGTTTCTGAAAATGTCTTTAGAGATAATGAAGACGAAAAGACTGATTTTGAAAATAATTCTGAAAAAGATAGGAAATCTTCCACTTTAAATGACGTCCAATTAAATCAATTTGTTGAAGTTTTATTGGCAACCAAATATAAAAATTAGAAATGCTTTTATTTTTCCCTCTATAGATGATGTTTGCAAAGTTAAATTGGAAGGAATTTTAAAAATTCTTGCAGAACAAAATAAATTAAGAAGAGGAGGATACCAATTTAGAAACATATTAGTTCTTACGTTGTTTTGTAATACTGCAATCGCGTAACAATAAAGATGTAATTTTTGTTTTTTAAAAGTTTTTAATGTTTTTTTAAATATTTATTTTCTTACATTTGTATTTACCTACAATAAGATGTTTACAAAGCCAAATCCTAAGTTTTTTTTAAAATAGCTCACCTGTATTTTGGAACTAAAATACATAGCCCAGTTACTAGGAAAAAATCTGACATTACCAGGTGTATGCATAAGTTTTTTCCGGTTTAACTAAGAGTGGCACCAGCGAAAAGTACGCAGCCCATTAATTTGACACAGACGCCATTTTGTTCGTCTGACATTAAACAACAAACACACACAAGTTGAGTCCGCCAAAAACTAGCGTCTTTGTTTTATCGTTCAGTGATCATGTCGAGTTTCGTGCCTGAAAAAGAACATTTGCGGCACGCATTGCTTTTTTTATTTCATCAAAAGAAAAAGGCTACTGAAAGTCATCGTTTGCTGGTAGAAACATATGGTGAACACGCTCCATCGATTAGAACATGTGAAACATGGTTTCGACAATTTAAAAGTGGTGATTTTAATGTGAAAGACAGTGAGCGCTCTGGTAGACCACAAAAATGCGAAGACGAGAAATTGCAGGAGTTATTGGATGATGACCCAACTCAAACTCAACGGCAATTAGCAGAAGCATTACATGTATCACAAGAAACAATCAGCAGACGTTTACGAGCAATGGGAAAGATCAATAAACTCGGTAAATGGGTCCCAAATAATTTGAATGAACGTCAAATCGAAAATCGCAAGGTCTCTTGTGAAATGCTGCTTCAACGCTACAAAAGGAAATCATTTTTGCATCGAATTGTGACGGGTGACGAAAAATGGATTTATTTTGAAAACCCGAAGCGGAAAAAATCGTGGCTTTCACCTGGCGAAGCCGGTCCATCAACACCAAGGCCAAATCGCTTCGGCAAGAAGACCATGCTCTGTGTCTGGTGGGACCAGAGCGGTATTGTGTATTATGAACTTTTGAAGCCCGGCGAAACCGTTAATACACAACGCTATCTCCAACAAATAATTAATTTAAACCACGCATTAATCGAAAGACGACCGGAATAGTCCAGAAGACATGGCAAAGTGATTTTGTTACACGACAATGCTCCGTCTCACACAGCAAAACCAGTGAAAGACACCTTGAAATCGCTCGGATGGGACATTCTTCCACATCCGCCATACTCCCCAGACCTCGCACCATCTGACTATCACCTCTTCGCATCAATGGGGCACGCGCTCGCAGAGCAGCACTTCAGCAATTTCGAGGAAGTTGGAAAATGGCTTGACGAATGGTTTGCCGCAAAAGACAAGCAGTTTTTCTGGCATGGTATTCATAAATTACCTGAAAGATGGGT
>VTPC01000590.1:23302-71236 GCA_011009095.1 Ignelater luminosus
AAAAAAGAGAAATGTGACAAAATCAGGAAAAGAGGTTTTAGTTCGAGTTTTGATTTGTTTGAATTATGTGTGGGCAAAATCTAGTTCTTGAGTTCGAATTTGAAGAGGGTTGTACTAGCCTACCTTTTGGCCATAAAACCAAGTAAAAACAAGTCTGGTTAACTTCAAAGACCTTGTAAGTCTAATTGGTTCTTTTTTGGTATTAATTTTGCGTTACTGTGAACAGAAATTAGAACTGTCTGCGCGTTTTTCCATACTTTCTTCTAGTCTTGAGAGAGGTTAATTTTCTAATTAGTGCCCAATATTAGTGTATCATTCTGTGTTTGATCACAGTTTAGATCTAATTTGTTCAAGTGTATTAACATTGACATTCTGCAATCTGACGGTTACCATTCTTGAGTCTTACAGGGTCAACGCTTTCTTCGTAGAATACAGGATAGAAAATCTTGGTTAATCAGAAAATACTGATCGATCCAAAATATCTTTTAAGAGTAGAAAACTTGAATAGTTTGATCAATTGGATGAGATAATAAGAAAAACCTAAGCTGCCCAAAAAGCTACTCTAGATAGCTAAATCGCAGCATTATATTGTGAAAAGTTGGCCAAGTAGGCAGATAGTTGTAGGAGAAAGCCTTGTGGGTAGAAACAATATCTATTTGCCCCATTTGCATTTAAAGTTAGGGCTGATAAAGAATTTTGTAAAAGATATAGACCATGGCGGAAGAGCTTTACCGTACATAAAAGAAAAATTTCCACAACTCAGCGAAGCTAAGATAAAGGAGGGCATATTTGTGGGCCTTTAAATTCGGAAATTAATGAATGACAGCAGTTTCAATGCGGTTCTACAAGGACAAGAAAAGGTGGCGTGGAATTGTTTCAAATCTGTCGTAAAGGGCTTTCTGGGCAACAACAAAGCGAAAAATTTCAAAAACCTCGTTGACGAAATGTTGACAGCTTACAGTAAAATGGGATGTAATATTATTTACATTCCCATTTGGATTTTTTCCCCGACAGTTTGAGAGCTGTAAGTGATGATGAGTGTGATCTGTCTGTACTTGAAAAATCTAAACGATAAAACTAAAAAGTTTAGAAGTTTCAAGTTTTCCAAATGCAAGACACTAGTTAGACTGGCTCCAAAGAAACTTAAATTATTTCAAATATATTCTTGGCTTCCAGAGAAATCGATTATAGGAATAACGAGTTTTGACATTTCCAACTTCATATTTTGACTTTCGTCACGTCTACACCTGCAAGTTGAAAATCTTGAAAACTTGCAGACTAATAAATTAGATGGAAAATTTTAGAAAAAACAAAACAGAATCTGCATGTTGAGCGCTTTTAAAGACTTGATTAAAATTCTTAAATTTGCTCTTTTTTTTTCTAAGAGATGAGTTGATTGCACTAATGTTACTTTAAAATATGATTAATGAATGCTTTTTAATTTTCCAACTAAAAAGATTTTCCTACGTAAAAGACTTTATTGAAAAATTCCAAATTTAATTTGATGAAAGTTTGCTATTTAAAAAAACAATTTGAACTCTTTTTTTGTGTTTGAATACACTCGACGGTAGCAATAATACGGTTAAGTATCATTAACTTTTATATTTAAAGAGGATGTTTCGAGATCGTGGCAACCGGACTCTTGCTGTTTTTCCCCTTAAAATCCACCATTCCGGATTTTTATTTGGGCATTTATTTGGTAAAAAACTGATGTTTATATTAAAAAAGCTAATAAAACTTCGACTCTATTGACGAGGCAGCTTTTTAAGTTCCCTCAATAAAAAATTTATTACAAGTGATCGGAATTTTATGAACACGAATATTGTCAAAATATTTCACAAGAATAAACACTAAAACATCAAAATAAACCCTGATCCGAATATTAAAGTAGAAAAAAAATTGTCTGTCGTATATAAAAGTTTCATACTGCGTTTATTGTCGTATTCTTTTTTGAAAATAAAAATATTTATAAAAATAAAAATCTGAAAGACGGGGAAATATATATTATTAAATTTTATTAAGGCAAAATAAGATTCTTTTCTGGAAATGCACATATGTTACAGCTCACGGACATCCCACAATGCTCTACGTGCCAGGAGAAAGTGATAAAGAGAAATTATTAAACAACTGCTGCGGTCACGTACCATATCTTTGATTTTAACCTCAGGAAATCTGTTACTTTAGCGATCTTACTAAAAATATCCCCTTAAAGCGAAATTATCAAGAAGGGGACGTTATATTGTTTTTTAATTTAAAATTTAATAAAGCCCTTAAGAATGTTCTTCAGAGATACATTCTGCTGATAGCTATTAAAAAGGAGTTGTTAAAACACGATGTTTCCCCTGTTGCTTTAACATTTTCCCCTCTTATAACCCTGATATACCCAGAAAATATTGTTTATCTTGCATTAACCTAAGTAAACTTGTTGTTTGCTCAAATCTCCGCGATATTCGTTTTTATTTGATTGCTTTCTTTTCCGTTTTTGCTTGAATTTCCACAGGAAGTAAAGTTTTCGAAAAGTTATGGTTAGTTCTGAATGTCAGCAAGAGCTAAAATAAGCGGTAGCAGTAAATTTTCTAAGATATATACAACGCGCATTTCGAATGTTTTAAGCTTGCGGAAAAGTTTTATTGATATTCCCGAGTGTATTTGAATGTCCCTTTGCTGTACACATTGTCAAATTCTTTTTCAAATAAAACCGACAGTTGTTTTTCCTGTTTCCTCGGTCGTGCTTCGCTGACCTGCATGCAAGAAATTTTTAGACATACTTTCAGTTTGGAATGGAAGATGCTTATTTATCTTTTATTTATTTCTGTGTTTACTGAATTCAATAAAAAGAGGAAAGAATTGAGATTTGATGTCATATTTTCTTGTTGTCAAGGAAATGTGATCCACATATAACGTGACTACTAGTTTTGAACAATAAAGACCCTCGTCATTTATACTTTGTTAAATACGTGAATGACATCTGAAACTTTTAAACATAAGACATGAATTGGAAAATGCTGTAGTTGAAGACGTTTAGAAAATACAAATCAAATCCCTTACTGTCCCCTACATACCCTAACTTCAGTTCCGGCAGGCATCCAGTAGCTTCTAGCTTTATTTCAGAATTTTTTAAAGTAACCTGTACCTAAAACTTCCAGGTATCTCGAAGCTTGAAACCACAAACAAAATTTATTGTCAACGAATTAATCGAATATCAAGATGGTACGTTTTCAAATCTCCACCTTTTGGAGCTCAAAGTTTTCGGGATAAAAAACTTTTTTCAGCTAGCTGCTGAAAATTAAAATAAAAGTCTTTTGTAGGTATCCACAAATTTGTTTTCGTACAAATTGAAAAATTCTAACCTATAATGTCAAAATTATACCAACTGTTGGAAAGAAGCATGTTTCAATGCAAGCACTATAGCTCACTTTCTAAAGGCTATTGAGTATCTATAACGTAATAAGCAAAAACTATAGAGCACAAAATCTTTATCAGTTCCGACAGCTAAGAGGAACTAAAAGCAATCTGTTCAGCGAGAACAAGAAAGTTCAGAAATGTGCAGATGGAACCAAGCTTACCTGCTTGGAGCTGGAATCCTTGTTGGGCTTTCTAAGGCAATGCATCATATCGAGGCTTAAAGAGCGAGCTGGTTAAAATGCAATGGCTATCATCAGGCAAAGGACCGACTATAACCGAGTTAACCTTGCTAAAGCTAAACTGGTTAATAGGCAAGGACCGAAGCCAATTAGAAAATTGGGATTCTCCGGCTGTATAAGTGTAAAAGACGACCAAACATGCCCTAAATGCGGAAAGGGCAAAGAAATGTTTCTTCGCTTCTTGAAGGTATGCAAGCGATATGAGAGATTGAGGTTCAAGACCCTCCAGAGAGAATTTAAAAATTTTTGCTTTTATGTAGAAGTGAGGTAGGTTCGAATAAAGAACAAAAAAAAAGATATAGTAGACAGTCATATAGACAGTTAGAAAAATGGTGAGAAATTACTAAAAATGAACTATGAAAAGGCCTATTTACTAGTCTTTAGAATCTCCCGACTATCACTATCTATAATGCAACGTGGCAATTTAAAAGTCCACCAAACACAAGCTACCAAAAGATTAAACTCGACAAGCACCTTAATGATCAATCATAAGTCGACATAATGACCAAAAGTTATTCTTGTTATGAAATTTCAAAAACCAACATGAGTGCTTTAGTTTACTAAGTTCGTTAAAAGATGTAAGCAAATTTAGGACGCCTTCTGGAAGAAAATGCTTTTACAATAGCAAAAAAAAAAGTTTTAAACTAAATCTTAAAACTGTAGATATGTCTAGAGAGCCTAATGACAACCTCTGGGCAAAGTAAGAGGGAAGTTGGAATGGCAATCTATTTAAATAAGTTGAGGGAAACGAAAGATACGAGTATATGAATTCAATAAGTTGAAAAAAGAACTATAGTGAAAACTTTGTGACTATTATGGCAGCAACAAAAATGTTCCAGCGCAACACCTTTCAACCAGTTAGTAAAGAAACTTAAGAAAAGTCAACAATATTCTCGTAAAATAGTTAAGGGGGTTTAAGGAAGTTCATTAAATCAAGTCAAATTCTATCTGTAATCTGATACAAAACTTTCAGCATGGAAAGCACAATTTTGCATTTTTTGGTAAAGACATCTCACCTGGCCAGAAAATGGTTTCGATTATCAAACACCCCCTGAGACCTCTGGTTAGTAAGTTTGCGGTTTACTAAAGTTCCAATCTTTGCATACTACAGTTTGCCAATTTGTTGCTTACCACAGCAAGCCTTGGTAGTGAGGTGTTCTGAAGAGAATCGTTTTGCTACTACTACGCTTTAATAGAAAGGATGAAAAACCACTAACAGTCAGCAATAAAGATTGTTATTGTTAACACATATAGTAATCAAGTTTCACCACTTTACCAAAATCTACGCCGTAAAGACACTTTAACACAGCATTTCCTCTGCTGGTTCTTACTATACGACGAAGTGTTCCTAGATGGTACTTTTATAAAGTATTTATATATCGCTATCAGCATCACCAATTTGCAAGCTTAGTACCATCACTACTAGGCGTCCCCAAGAATAACCACAATATTGACTACACCTTGGCACGGGATCATTATGGAGTTGCTGTAGTAAAATTCCTAACGGAAAGTGTACTAAATGATAAGACAGTATTTAGCGCATTTACTTAGTGTACACGTTTCGGATCTATCTAATACACCTATTGCACGTCATATCAATCCAATGGTCGCCGGTTCAATCTCCGGCCAAGATTCTGAGATTTTCCACGCCGAAAAGATCTTGAAAAGAATTCCATTCTCCGCCAGGGATGTAAAGCAATGGGTTCTGTGTGACTACAATGAGTTGTACGTTAAAAATACATACCGGGATGGGAGAATCTCGCGTTTGGCTAAATTCTGATTAGCAGCAAAATGACCATAGTACTTGAAGCCAGAAGGTTAAAGAGAAAGCCTCAGTTACAAAACAACTACTACTACGAAAATCTGCCAAGTCAAAATTTGATTCAGTGGCGCCTACTAACAAACTTGGCTTGGTAAAACAAAATGATAAAATTTTTTGATTCAGTAGAGACATATTTCTGACAAAAACACATTTCTATAAGAATATAACTTAAGTATACTCAGATTCTGGTAAGTACTTAGAAAGGCAAAGGAAAAGTGTCTATCTATAAAATCAATAAAAATAAGAAAACTTAAAAAAAGAAAAGATTTGATCAAATGCACTTTTGGAAGCAACCTATTTTGGTCGATAAACAGGAAAACTTAATGAAACTTTTTGATTTCAGAAATAACAAATATCTAGAAAAAATTTTAACATTTCTTGGCGCAAGTACAGCGAAACAAATTTAGACACATTTGAAAATCCTATGAAGACTTCGTATAAAAATCAAAGAAAAGTTTGAGAAAAGTTTCTCAAATCAAATACAACCAAGCTGGCTACAACAGGATAGATGACCAAGCACACTTTTAGCAACAACCTTTTGGTTTGGTAAAACGGCAAATCATAAAAATCGTTTAATTCCAGAATCGAGCAAATTCCTGATAAGGATGGTTTTGGCACATGAAAAAGGGCATTTGAAGAAATTCTATCAAATCAAATACTATTACAGAGAGATTCGGCAAGGTTCATGGATACCTGAACAGTTTTTCTGCATAAGGAAAACAGAATTCCACTGAACATGTTTCTTGTAAAATAATGTTAATATGGGCAAAATGATTTGCATTGCCCGATAAGAGTTTCTCAGCATTGAGCAAGAATTCAAAATTTCTTGGTTTGAACAAATGGAAAAAAAACCTGAGATATACTTGAGGAGCTTGAAGAAAATTCCCAGATAAACGAAAATTAAATTCAAAATAGCATTAACTGCACCAATAATATCAATGAGAAATTAGACTCCTCTAACGAAGGAACAGAAATCAATCATTGATGCGAACGTTTTGAAACGGAAAAAATCGTTTTTGATGTTACGTTTCTCATAGAAAAGATAGAGCTTTGGTAATAACTCTTCAGCATAGGAAAAGTAGACAAAATGCTTAATTTGGTTAATGATAACACTGTAGCCTGGAACAGGGCAAAAGTGAGTTAAAACACTTAATCTTCATGATTCGGATGTCACTCATTATATTAGAAAAAACGATGTTGTCTCACAAAAAAAGGAAATGTTTAGGGATGCAATCTTACAGATGAACAAAACACTGGACAAAATTCTTCTTCAAAAGGAGTGAACGATGTATTGCAAATCAAGCTAATCAATGTCATGACACTGATTTGTAATTTCTTCCAGCAATTCCTTTCAAGTCTTCACTCTTCTTTTGTAAACGAAGTTTGTTAAAACACTAAATACGGAAAAATCAAGAGGCGTCAAGCCGGGTGAGCGAAATGTCCATGTAATATTTGTTTTTCTACTAATTATCCTATCTGGAAAAAATTGCTGCGAATAGTAAATCTTTCCTCGTGCAATATGAGCTGGAGCTCCGTCCTGCTAGAAATAACTTCTTTGGAGTTTGTCATCGAGCAGTTCATTAACAAAGACATTTATAATCTCTTCATATCTTTTAAGCAGTGACAGTATCATGAAAAAATATAAGAACAATAAGCGATATTCGTTGGAAGTAAAATTCTGCAAATTTTTCTTCGACGGCTTCAGCACTCACGGTAGGTATTAAGACTCACCATTTTCAACAGAGCCTGTTTAAGCAAATCGACTAACTACATCTTCAATGTGAAAAACTAAAATGGTATCCGGAACATTAACATCAGAAAATCGGATTCTAAATTCAACTATACTATTTCGGTAATACGACATAACGATGAACGTGTCTTGTTGAACAGTATAGACCATTGATTACAATGCTGCAGAAAATAAATTTCATTAGAATTTTTAATGTTTACGGTATCTAAGAGTCTTAGTATGATCACACAGACATAGCACAAGAACAATTTCAATCTAAAAAAGTGCAATTAGAGAGAAAAGATGTGGAAAAATACAATAAATTTTAGCACAAGATTAACTAAATTGCTAAATGCAGGACAATGACATTTGCAATTGACAAATGACAGAAAACAAATACGTGCTAGTTATTAAAATAAATGAACAAAATTAGATTCCATTGTCAAGTGGACTCAGAAACATCTAGGAATACTTTATATGTCTTTTAAGCACCACCGTTGGGTTATGTAACTTCTCCCAATATTAATTTAATCATAATATTTAAATTAAATGTTAAAGTAAAAAATACATTCCTTCGTTGTGATCTTTAATATAATGTCAAGGATGATTTGAATTTTATTTTTTAAATTTGCATTTTGTTAGCTTCTAGGATTTATACTAAAAAAGGGGAAAGGAAAGAGATAGAGGAAGAAACTTCAGTGTCACTGTACTATATAAATTTTAATATAAATGCAAAAAGTGTGTAGATTGGCTGTTTCATATTCTCCGTTACAGTGTTTTTAAACCAGTTATATTAATCTAGAAATATTGTAAATGAGTTCCGGACTTTTCCCCGGAAAAGTTGTTAAGTTTTTTAAGTGTAGTGCGACGTCGTGTCCGTTTCCAGATTTCCGCTTAAATGGAGTATTGATTTGATATTCTTATCGTCAAAGTAGAACTCCGAACGCGGATGTATTTCAAGAGTACTCGATTCAATTTTCTAAATCAACTCTGAATTTTTTAAGACAGACGAATTTCTAAGAAAATAAATCTATTATTCCCCGGATTCTATTTTTGTTCACGGTATTGAATTTTTAATTTACGCTCTTTTCAGTTTATGCTTCAATTGATAAGTAATTCCTAAATAAAGAGTAGTACGGCAAAAGATGTATTCTATAATTCAATTTTCTACTATTTTTACTGGAAAGTTTAGGTGAGAGTTGCCCCACGTTCGATAACCAGCCATTAATCTTGTCCTCGCGTGTCGTGGACAATTTGTTAACTAAAAACTACTCTTTTCGTGTGTAAAAGAGCTAAAACAATCACAAAAAGTTTTTAAAAAAAGCTTTATGTTTAAAAAAATTTAATTATTAAATTATTTTATTATTAAATTAAATTATTAGTAAAATAAAGTAGACATAAAAATTAACCAATTACAAGCTCACTTCAAACCTTTTTATTAACTTTAAAGGTTTTTTTTAAGTGTAATGTTTATTTCTACATCATTTTGTGCCATGCAGAGGGTAAACTTCCTCAAGCTTCATTCACAATACCCAAATTAGTAATTAGAATTAGTAATTACGCTTAGCCGTAAATCCTTGTAAGTTTTCATAACAATATAATCATCTAGAGTCAAACCTATTAGTAATTATACTAGTACTTAATGTAAAAGCTTACAAGGTCCAAGCTTTTTCGTTAATTTACGTACTAATTGAAATTCTCGACATGCACATTTTCGTAATTTCTTGCTTTCTTGTTAGTATGACGCGATGTCGCACGCGTCGCTCGTTCAGTCATTCATAACCTCTAAAATCCGAAAGCCCTCAAGTGTTTAGAAAAAGTGATTTTGGAGTATTTTAAATTTTTTAATTTTGACGTTATAGGAGTTACATGCGCGTTATATTTTTCATGAATTTCATGTCGTTACATAAGAAAACTGCAGGTATGGATTTGTGAATCTACAAACTGGAAAAAGGTGAAAACAGATAATTTTATATGGAATACAATGCTGAATGTCTTTTGGCATGAACTTAGGGATGCTGATTTATGCAATCTGCCTGTAACATGTAAACTAATTTGTTTTGAACAGGTACTGTATCAACACTTCTAACAGTTACAATAAATAAAGTTTGGTTAATGACGTCAAGTTATCTTGAATAAGTAAGAGGGTAATAAAAATATCCTCTTCACTGATGAAGCGACGCTTTGTTTGAATGGTACCATTAACAAACAAAACACGCGCTACTGGTCTTCGCTAAATCCTGGCTGGTATGTAGAAGGGCACACCCAATATCAGCATAAAGTCAATGTCTGGGTAGGAATTATTGGAACCCAAATTTTAGGACCTTTTTTTATAGAACATAATTTAACAGCGGATGCTTATCTAGATTTTTTAAGATTTGACTTAGTTTCTGCTTTAGCTGTTCTATTTCCTAATGAACTAGATCCAGTTGTATCCCATAAAAGAATATGGTTGCAACAAGATGGGGGCCCCCCTCATTTCGGAATTAATGTCCGACAGTTTCTTGATAAAACTTTCCCTTATCGATGGATAGGCAGAAGAGGTGCAGTAGAATGGCCAGCTCGCTCGCCGGATTTAAGTCCACTTGATTTTTTTCTGTGAGGCCATCTCAAAAATAAGATTTATGTCGATATGCCTGAAGACATTGAAACTCTAAAAGGCCGTATTAGAACAGAGATTAGAGCTATCACACCAGAAACGATTCAAAATGCAGTAAACGAATTTGATAGACGACTATATCATTGCCAAGCTGTAAATGTACTCCATATCATCTTTATCGTTAGTTATGACAACCAAGTCGTTAGCAAACTGAAGCGTGTCTAAGTATCTGTTTGTTAAGTCCAATACCCATGCCACTAACTTTCTTTTTCCAGTTTTTTTAAGTTGTTGCATTGTATATTTTAAAGAGGGTTGGTGATGTACAGCATCCCTGTCTTAGCCCCTTAGTAGCCACAAATTCTTCTGTGGGATATTTACATATCCTGACTGCACTTGGAATCTTTGTATAATTCTTGGAGTGCTTTTATATACGTGTAGTCAGTTTTAGATTGCTGTAATACTTTCCACAACTCGAGAATCGGAACTGTGTGGTATGCTTTCTGAAGCTCTACAAACGTAATATATGTTTGCATGTTTCTAGCACTTTTTTTCCTATAATTTGTTTGAGACAGAAGACTTTGTCTGTGCATGATCTCCTTGTACAAAATCCGCTCTGATCTTCTTCTTCGTCTTCTTTGAAATCGTTTTCAATTAGATCTTGTAAGATTTTGCAATTCTGCTAGTAGTTTTGATAACCTTGACAAATGTTCAAATCAGTCATATATTCGAGGCAAAGAAATTCTAGAAGTTTCCAAGAAGCCCTAAGAAGGTTTATACATTGTCTTGTGCTACCTTGTTTTGTAGATATATTTTGGATCTAGATCTTTGGTGGAGACACCCTATTTCTGTGCAACGTCAGGTAGTTTGTATAGCTCTGACATTTTTCTGTCTACATAGGTAGTAGGTAGATTCCTGTCAGTTACTGGTAGTCCTTGCTGGCTATTAACTTTTTCCACGGCCCTTACAAAGCTTGGGGTTTTTGAAAACTTCGGCTTTTTTGCAAATCCCTAGACAAATCTATCCTACTTTTCCTCGCGAATCAGAGTGTTTTAAGGTCTCTTAACATTTAACTTATTTAATAAATTAAGCAAAGTAAGTAAGTCAATAACAATAAATTCTACACTTCTACTAAATAACACGTTTACTTAGCTAGCAATTTCCAAAAGATGATAGAACTGGTCTAAGATAGGTTTAGGCATGAGCGCCGCAAACGATAAGAAAATGTAAATAAAAAATCGATAATACTGATTTGGTTGGCATCAAGGCAATGTCATCAGATTCATAGTTTTTCTGGTTTTTTCTCAACTTTTAGTATGTCCTATCGCTAGTACAATCGGCACGACTATTGAATCTATAAACGCGGTCCTCAGTCTCCAGCAGGTCTTTAGTAACCAGAGGGTGCTAAAACTTCCGGGGTTACACACGAGAATTAGCACATGAAATGTTCAAAGCATGTACCATCCTGGTAAAACGCAGAATATTGTAAAAGAAGTGACCAGAATGAAAATCGCCATCCTTGAAATCAGTAAAGCAGGATGACCCAACACAGAACGCTGCTCTACAGAAAATACAACAATATATTAGTAGTATAGTAAGCAAAGAAACTAGCAGAGCAGTAGAAGGATTTACCCCGATCTCAGAAAGAGTTATGATGCTCCAGATAAAGACAAATCACGTTAAATTAAACCTAATACAATCCTAATTGACGGAAGCCTCAAGGTAGTTAGAGAGTTTTATAAACAAATCAACACCGCAATGAAGGCAGTAAACAACAGAGACATCACTATAGTGATGGGTGACTTCAACTAGAAGATTGGCAAGGGAAATGTTGAGAAGATCGTGGGAGAACGAAACGAAAGAGGAGATAGTTTGCCAAGAACATGATCTTATAGTCACCAATACTTTCCACAAGTTACCTAGTAGAAGATTATATACGTGGCGAGTCCCAGCAGATAGTAAAAGAAAAATAGTAAAAAATCAAGTCAAATGCAGTTAAACCTCTTAAAGCTTATTCGGGAGCAGGGGTAGCATCAGACCATAATGTCCTGATTGCCAATCTTCATATTAAGCTGAAGAAGATCAAAAAACCATTGAAGAGGGAAAAATTGGATACAAGAAAACTGCAATCGCGAAAAGTTAAAGAGAAACTACAGCATAAAATCTATCATAACTTGGAATAGGACCAAATGTATTTCAAAGACATAAATAAACTTTGGGAAGCATTTAAACACAACATACTTGAGGCCTGCAAAGAGGAGATAATGAAAACGAAAATAAAAATGAAATCGTGGTTGACTATGATGGAACAACGAAGGATGTGTAAGAACCAAAACCCAAACAAATACAAAGAAATAGATAAGGAAATCGGAAGGATAATGAAGAAAGTCCAAGAACAATATTTTGAAGATAGATGGAAAGAAATAGAAGAACTTGAGGACAAATACGAGTTATTTAAGTTACATAAAAGAGTTAAAGAGTTTGCAGACATACACAGGAAGAACCATATCATTACAGGTCTAGACAGACGCGGTAACATCGTAATAAATACAGATCAGAAGTTGGAAACACGGAAGGAATACATCAAAGAATTATTTGTGGACGAAAGAACAAATAAGGACATCTCTGAACCCAATTCGGAAGAAGAACTAGGGCCCGAAATAGATCAATGAAGAATGGAAAAAGTCCTGGTTTGGACGAACTACCCTGTGACCTTATCAAACTCATTGATGAGAATGACATAAACACACTCGTGGATCTATTCAACAAAATTTACACAACTGAACATATTTTCAGGGAATGGTTGGTGTCTGTTTTTGTCTGTTTGCCTAAGGGACCAAATTCCAAAGAATGCACCAATCACATACTATCAGCTTGATGTCTTTAACACACTAAAATTGTTTCTAGAAATAGTACATAAACGAATTCACTAAATACTAGATATGGACGTAAGCGAAACTTAGTTTGGATTTTGCAAAGGACTGGGTACGCAAGGAGTCCTATTTACCTTTAACGTGCTAGCGCAGAGATGCCTGGATAGCAATCAAGATGTATATGCATCCTTTATTGATTATAATAAAGCATTGGTCGAGGCCCGCCATGACGGATTAATGAACACCGTTAAAGACAAACATCTTGATTTCAGAGACGTAATGATCATTTCAAATATTTATTATAACCAGAGGGCGACAATATGCATCGATCAGCAAACATCAGAAGGACAAGGAGACAAGGATGCGTCTGGTCACTGACACTCTTCAACGCATATTCCAAAGAAATTTTAAGGAAGGCTCTTGAAGGAGAAACAGCAGGAATAAAGGTAAATGGAACATCAATAAACAATATAAGTTGTGCGGACGATACGGTATTCTGGCAGAAAATATAGAAGATTTATAGAGACTGAAGACAAGAGTGGCTAAATGTAGTGAGAGACACGGTCCAAGTCTGAATATAAAAAAAAACCGAAGTTCATGATAATCTCAAAATTCACCGAAATAACACGAATCTTATAATTAACGGAAAGAATATAGAACAAGTCCATTAATATATGTACCTTGACGCAATGACTAATTCTTCCAACGAATACGCCAACGAAATAATAATACGTACTCACGAATAGAAATTTAAGGTAGCAGGTAAGAGTTCGACTGGCAAAGTGCTATGTTTTCACAACTCTCTTTTATGGAGTGGAAACATGGACGTTTGGAGGCGTTTGAGATGTGGGTATACAGAAGAATCCTAAAAATATCATGGACGGACAGAGTAACGAATACCGAAGTCTTAAGAAGAATTAACAAAGACAAAAATAATAGGCATAATTTAAACCAGAAAGTTGCAATACCTTGGACAGATAATACTAGGATCAAGGTACACCATGTTAGGACTGGTCATGCAAGGTAAGATCCAAGGCAGAAGAAGGGTTGCAAAAAGAAGAATATCGTGGCTGCGCAACTTGAGAGATTGGTATGGATGTACATCAATGGAACTTTTCAGAGCAGCTACATCCAAAGCCACAATGATTACCAACCTCAGATGAGAAAAGGGCACTTGAAGAAAAAGAAGTAAGCCTTAGGAAATCTGAATTAACTTCACCCCTCGTGTGATTCTTTTGGCGGGAATATTATTTTAGCTTTTAATGGATAATGGTCTGACCCTCAAGTAACTCCTCGAAAGATGCGTACATCGTTCCATTGCATTGTAGGGTTGAGTCCGTACGATATAACCAAAATAGCAATGACGTAAGAAAGCTCGAATTGCTTGTCGATTTTGCAGTACTATTCAGTTTTATTATTTCGTATTTCCAAAGTTAATTATTGTATCTTGAAATTAAGCTTTTCTTGCAAGCTATTTCTTAATATATATAATTAAAGGATTGTTAATCAAGATGAAATAATTTAATTAAAATTAATTTTAGGTTTCTCATAGAAATTTAATGAAACGACCCAAAGTTTGAAAATAGTTAATACAAGAAGTATTTGTAAATTTTGACATTTACATGCTGAAAAATCTCAGTGGCACATTAAAAATAAATTTACTTGCAAATCCTATTACTAGTAACACCGAAATGTTAGCAATCTTCATACACGAACTTCAAAGAACTTAACCTATACTAAAGACAAATCACAAACAAAACAATCCCTAGGCCAATTAAAATGTAGAATACACAAATTTAATTAAAACGAAAATGCAAATTATTCCATTGTGTTTGACATATTTCCAAGGTATGTTATTAATTACGTTTTCTTACAAGTGGTAAGCACTCTCGACGTAAATTCCATTATAAAAATGTTTACAACCTCTTTCTACAAACAACGTGACATTATGTGACACAATTTATGAGGTGCAAGTTATTCTGCTATAAACACTAAAATGCCATAATTAAATCTTGGTTAACGGTCCAAGCAAGTACTCAAACTATACCTTTCTCACTTCAAGTTATCAATTCAATTATTTTCTTTCATTTGGGTGAAGCGATCTCATTGTTATGCAAATCAATTATTGATTGTTGTGTTAAATACGAGCAGACGGATGGGGGGAAATACACGGGTGAGGTATTTATCAAAGGAAAACCTTTTTGTAAACTGAATTTTCTGTCTCCTATTATAAGATCAAATCATCTTAACTGATAATAGGCCTTAATGGATGATTCTGCTATCCTCATTGTTAGGACAAGTAAGCCTTAGGCAACTCTGCTAAGGTTAATACGAGGGTCGAACCAAAACAATTGCCTATTTGAACAGTAATAAACGTTGGCTATAAGAGGGACAAGCTGAAACAATAAACTGATTATAGTTAACAACCAAGAAAATTTTGTTTAAAGTAAACACATTTCGTGAGAGAAAATCAGTTTTGGTTAATTTATTGTAGAGGATACTCAAGTTTTAGAGAGACTGGTAAGGATCAAGCATTCTCGTTCTAATAACAGGCAGATCTTATTTAATTATCAAACATCACATACTATTTGAGGTAAAGAAACTCGCGTTTCAAGTCATTACGAATATTCCCAGTTAGTAATTATAAAATCTCTGATAAATCAAAGAGGAAACTAATTAATTAAATTAGATTGGAAGTAATTACCATATTTAGTATAAAAATTGCAGAAGGTGCTAGAACACCATTGTATAGAAAGCAGAGCGGAGACACGCCTCAATTATCTGTGCCTATTGTAACCTGAGCTAATGTCCAATAAATCTCTAGTAGCAAATGAAATATGATTACATTGTAATCCGTTCTGCACTAGTTCTCACATTCATCATGTCAATTTAGTTTATAAGTCATAATAATTTTTTTTAACTAAGTTAATGTAAAATGTCATTTACGTGTAATAAATGATGAGAAATGAAAATCCGGCGCCTCCACCATATGTCACGCGGGTTTCATCATATTCTCAACACCTCCCTACGGTGATCTTGAATCAGAAATAATTAAAGTACTGAGTCCCATCTTACCAACAGTATAAGTAAAATTTTTTTGATATTGTTAGAAGCATTTTTGACCTTTATCAATTCCTATGTAATTTAAACTCAAGATTAACTTTATTATTCGTTTTTCTGTCAGAATAACAGTTTGATGTATATAATCCTGATTTATACGACTAAAAATCTTCAACAAAGGTGTTAACTAAACATAAATTTCCATTTCAATCTGATTCCGTAGATGTATGTAACTGCAGAACATTAATAAGGTTAAATTGGTGCACTTTACCTTCATTAATAGCAATAACCGTCTGGAGAAACGGATTAAACTAGAATGTAATCTCAACTAAAATCAATGCAGTTTCAAATATATCACATTTATATTGTAAGCCTGTCGTATTACCAACCGCTTACATATAATACGTCTCTGATTAAGGAGTTCATTACTTTATGTTAATCTTCTTTATTCACCAAATAGCATATAAAGGAAAATTTTAATTGTAGCTTCCTACTTTTATGTTAATTATTCTATTAATTCACTTGTATTTAATCTGGTGAGTAAATAATAGTAGAAGAAACAACTGCGCCCTATCCCTAAAATTGACTTGTTTAAAAATCATCTGTGCATTGAGAATTATGTCTATGGCTGTTCTCGAATTTCTGCTAAAACTACCATTCTTTTATATCTGAATTAAGAAGGAAACAATAACGGCTCACTTAAGAATGCGAAACATTGAAGTCACTTCAATATAACCAGACCTCAGATCTGAAGAATTCAATGGTTGCTTGGAATTTTGAGTCACCCACCTAGGACAACTTTTATTTCATTTTGTTAGTGGAACGCAGTGAATAAGGCAGTACAAATAAATTTGTATCTAGGAACCGTAAGCAAGAAACGACAAGAGTCGAGTCGAGTTCGTCGTTATTTTATCCCGCCGAAGGCGGGAGGCCGTTCTAAGCTTCCTTCTAAAGCTTTTTTAGCCATATAGAGGTGGTTCATTGAAGCGAGGCAAAATACGAACGTTGTTACCGTTCATTGGCACCTGACCAGCCGTTGGAGCAATGCAGTATCAAGTGGCGCGTGGAGGGCCGTTGGCAGCAGGGATGTTGTGGAGCCGGCGACGTCTGGTTCGTTCCGTCAGATGTAATAGTTGAGCGCGGTGGCAATTGGCGTTTGTACCTTAAGCGAAGTTAATGGTGGGCAGTCCCTGATAGGCGGGGCTTGAAGGGAATCTTCGTTGCGATGTTTTTCTGGTTCTTGCCGGAGGTTGAGGCGGTTGTGTGGCGCATTAAAGGATGTTATTTTGAGATTTCGACTTGATGGAATAACCCTTGGATGGTGTAGAGCAAAGAAACGGTTGTTGAGGTCATTGACCTTGTTGTACATTACAGTATAGTTGATGGTGCCCATCTTCTGCCAAGCTGATGATGAAGTGTAGATGGTAGTTGTAGAAGGCCGTGCTGGGCACCGCGACAGGGGCAATAGATATGGTCCGTAGCTGACGGTGAACTTGAACTCGCGTAATTTGGTTGTTTCCCGTAGTTGGCATGACGAACGGTTTTCAGAGCCACACTCCTACTCGATAGCGGCCGCTAGGAGTAAACGGTGACAGTGATAAAGGAGATCTCGGGGCCGTGAAACCTACTTAACTGCGGCCCGGGACGCGTTCGGAGTATGGACACCCAGGAGAGCACGGGAAATCATACACCAAAGCCAATAGTCGCGCCTCTCCCCTAGGCAACGACGTACGCGAGTAGTCTGAGTCTACCGGGAGGGACCACTGCCGACGTCTGCATCGAACAGACACTACGCGGAACTGCAGGAAACGGCAAAATACTGAGCATGCGTGTAATTGCCCAAATAGCTAATATTGAACTATTAACCTAATGGTTACAACTGTAATCTTCAAGGAAGATACTGTTACAACACTAATCAGGTAGTTTAGCAACATCCATAGCATTTGCACAGAAATAATAATTAAAAATTGAAAATAAATTGCAAACAAGCTTTACTGCCATTTGGACAGTTTGGCGTAACGTAAAAACTGATAAGCGAGGGAAGCTTTAAGTCGATGTGATGAACAAACTTAACAATCCAGTTACATATCAGTCGCACTGAGAAAGATGTAATCTTGTCCAACATTTTAAAAATCTTAAAGCACAATACAAACAAGAAATGCTTGATACTGAGCATGCTGCATGCTTAGTGGAGAATGCATAGGAGTGATAGAGCCGATAGCTAAAGCTCTACTGCCAGATGATGACTCTCGGCAGTCTACAATACACACTTGAGTAAGTGAAGCCATATATAAAGACGAGAAAAAAGCAGTCCTAGAAGAGCCAAAGGCCAAGAAAGCGCAAGGGTTAGTTTCTCTCTATAATAAATGTAAATTACAAAAAAATGAAGACACGAACCCAATAGGCTCATCCGTTTACTGAGCGTATTAGGTAAACTGCAAAAAAAAACAGGGACGGTCTGCTTTGTGATGGTCAGTCTTGTTTAACTAATTACTACAACCTTGTACAAAAACATTGGAAATTATTGTCAGGATCATTATGACAAGCCTGAATGGCCGGATCTCCAGGACGCTGACTAGGGGCTGTACTCTTGTAATTAAGCCTGCCGTCAGGTTGGCGTAACCAGATGAAACTAAGAGAAAAACAGTGATGCTCTAATTCTGTAGACACAATTGGCAGACGAAACATTTACAGCCAAATGAAGAGAAGCAAAATCTCCACTGGCATATAGTCTTCAGACAAGTCGTATCAGCTATGGGTCAGACTTTACATGAACACCAAGTAATGTCAATAATGGAAGATAAGATAAACTAAAGTCTTTAACTATGAATAACGCCATATACCAACCATTCTAGGGGCTGATAAGTTTTCTCACCCGATATGGACCATATCTGCAGTATTGATTCAAGGGTCCAATTTTCTGAATGTGGAGAAACGTTGGATTTCACTGAGGAGGAATCAGCAAGGCAAAAGCAAGCCATGGAGATAACGAACGTCCTGAATGATACGCGTCACTGTTACCTCTCTTGGACAGATTTGACAATATATAAAAGACTAATCGTCTAACTTTTAGATAGAGATGACCAAAGAGCAAAAACCACGAGTGGCCAGCATATCGAAAGCAAACAGGAACAAAGATTTTGTGGCGTTGTTTATCGACGCTTGCTTGGTAATTTCATTTCTTGGTTTCTAGGTTTTCTCGCATTTAAAACAATAAAAGGGTAAAATAGAATGTTTTCGTTAACTTAATAAGTGGTTTTAATTGTTGAATGAATGAATGAATGGAAATCTTAATGCGGATTTTGCATTTCTGATGATAAAATAGTTGATGGAATTGTGCATTTTATACAGCCATTTCAAGTTGGTCAGTGCCATATTTTCTTAATGTATTTAAAATGTAAAACTAGTAGTGAGAGAAACTTGGCTTAGTTGCCTTTTTACAAACCAAAACACGATACTTCTACCTCTTTCTGTTATTGGAGAAAACAATTTTTGCGTGATGTCCTACAACAAAACCTTGAATGACATAACATTCAATTCAGTAAGTTCACAGCAACATACGTTAGCTTCATTTTGATATCCACCAAAAGCTTATTTGTATTCCAATTGACGGATGGGATGAAATTTAGCTAGGACGATGTAAATGCAATGCATGGTGCTCTCTAAAGGCAGCGTTTCTGCTCTTGTCCTTTTTGCCACATCCAAAGATTGTAAATATTCGTTTATTGATTCTCGAGATATATCAGGTCCGAGTCTTGCAGTAGTCTTTATTTTTTTCAACTACGATCTGCTTATTTTATGTTTCTATCTGGAGTAAAAATATTTGAAAAGTAGAAACCCTTTTTTTGATTTACTGGTTGATCTTAACATTGTGACTGTTTTGCTTATGAACATGTGAATACTATCCAAAAATGACAAACTTGCAACAAAGGTTTCTGAATTTATTTTTAATGAAAAATTCAGTGGCGCCCTTGTAATTCAGTATTTTGATTGTACTGAATTTAGATTTTTTAAAACCTAGACAAAATGTAGTAGATTTTAAATATTATTCTACCCTTAAGTTTATAAACAAATAAAAGTTTTGATGCTGAGTATCGTAATTATAAAAATTGCATTTTATCTATACATACAAAACGATAGAATTTACAAAAAAGCACTTCAAGTAAAAAGCAGTAGAAACGAAGTGTTGTAAAATTCTTTAGAATGCCAGACAGAAAACCAGTAGAATTAATCTGTAAGAGATTCAACGAAACGCATGCTGAAATTAATTAAAGGTCGATAACAAAATATTTAGGAGTTGTTTCAACTGTCTAATTTTCGACTAAATGGCTAGTTGCAAAATAATTGCTTTTCTGTTCAAGACATTTAATTAAAGTCAATTTTTATACAAATAAAAAAAAGTCTGGAAAAAACGTTTTAGTTAAAATTCATGCTAGATATTATTTAAAAATAAAATCTAAATCTTCTACTTCTTTATTATTTTATACTTCGCCATTATGAATAAATTCATAAAAAAGAGAAAGACATTATTTTTCAGTTGGACTCATAATAAATGAACTAGATCCAAATTTATCCATTCCAAATATTAAATTCAGTGTTCGTGAAAAACTTTCTCCAGTTGCCCTAAAAATTCCCGGGTGTTGAACTCAGTTATATATTTAATTCATACCCTGGAGCTATCGTTCGTGGTGTCAGTTACTAAGCGAAAAAGTCGTTGTTATTTTAACTTTTTTTTTTGCTTCAAGGCGTTTGAGCAACTAATAATAAACCAAGAGCTTTATAATCTCAAAGAAACTCTTCTAACATACATTTTTTATGCATGAATTGAAGAAGAAAATTTTTATTGAGTTTATTTGTAAGGTTTGGAAATCTAATATTTTTTCTAGCGCACATCCGCCCAGAAAAAAATTAAATATGTTATGCTTACCTTTCTTAGATGCCCTGAAGCTATCATCTTTAGGCACATATTGGATATCGTACACTAAGGTAGTATTGGGTAACAAATCCTTATCTTTATTTATTCTGTACACTGCATATTTGAAGGCTAGCTCTACACTGGTATCCTTTTGGTCTTCTGTAAAAATAGCACCTGAAATAAAAATACACAAGAATTAGCTTTTTATAAATAAAAACCGGAATTTTATAAATCCCGATTATGTCAGTTACATAGAGTGCAGACTTTTTCTGTTTTCCGTTTGCTGTCATTTTTAGAAAAAGTGCAATTTTATGCACGGGTGCATTTTATGTTGTAAAACACTGGAACGTAAAGTGTTCTACGTTATAGCTAGCACGATTTTATATGTTATCAGTTCTTCCATTGTAAGTTTATTCGTTTTTTTATGGGAGTCAACTGTGAGATACAGAAAATTTGCTTGTAGTGTTATTATCGGAAAGGTTCCTTTTGCAATTTACTGAGAAACCTTTAAACTTTCTGAATCTTTTTAATGATGAATATTTCATAATTTGAAAACAAAGGAAAATAAAGATATTTAACTGAAACTAATAAGTACGAACTGTAGCTGTTTTATAAACAGGAATATTTACTGTGAACTATACGATTTTTATTTTTAAAAGTTAATCGCTTCTCAATTCGATATCCACTTTGTTGTTACTGTTTGATTATTAAAATTTTAGTTTAAATTGAACATTGAAAATTAGCACAATTTCATTACTTCATTACAGACCATCCTTCAGCGGTTTTGTTTCTTTATAAACTACTGTGATAACTATGACTTTGCTTAATAGGCTTACTATTCAATTGTTTACAGTTCAATACTTTAGAGCACTATCTCTTAAATTGTGCTGTACGTAGCACTGACGTTCAACAAATATAAAAACGAAATTCTTCAAATCTCTGCAGCGAACAAAGTTTAGATAACTGTTAAAAAGCCTTTGGACTTGGTTATCTCTTTCAAGTAATGTGTGATGCAGCAGATCTGGAGTACGTTCAGAAATGACTACCAAGTACACCGTAAACCGTTCAAAAAAAAAATCCTGCGGATAACACCTAGAGATAAAAAAAATATTGAAGACACGACAAATCTGCAAAACAATTAATCAGAAAATTAAACAAAAAATCCACGATCATCGATTTAAAAATTTTTATATTGAATGCGTCTACGTCTTAGGATTTTGAAGACAGCATTAATTATAATCCCATTGAGTTTAGTCAGCTCACCCAACAAGCATTCCATGCCAGACTCAGCAACAGTCACTCAGATCTTCAGCAGAAGATCTCTAGAACGCACCAGCAGTAACAACAGTCAGTTCTTTGACAGTTTTTCTTTAACGGTCATTAAACTTGAAACCTGTTTTATTTCTTACAACTTCAAATAATAAATAAATTCAACAAAACAATAAACAAAAGAGCAAACAAATGAATAAAAACAAACAAGAGTCAAATAAATACGTTAGAAAAGAAATCTTAAATAAAATAAAAATTAAAGAAAAAGAAGAAAAGATTATTTCATTTTAAAACAAATGAATGTTAAGGTTGATTTCCACCCGGAGGCAGGCGGTCGTTTAAAGCACCGTAACGTTTCTTCAGCTGAGTTGTTGGTTTAATTGGTAGCGAGGCAAAATACGTCCGTTGTTCAAAATTTTTGGATAGTTTTTTTCCACACTCTACCGCGGTGGATGTGCAGCGGCAGGAGGAGGGCCGTTGGCAGCGTAATTGGAGTGGTGTCGCGCTGGAGCGAATTGATGTTAAAGAGCTGAGCGGCAATCGTTGGTACTCAAGTGTATGTTGGTGGGTGGTTCATTTTTCGATGTTAATCTAGGGTGTTGGTTACTGGCGGAGGGTGCAGCTGCTGATGTTTTAATGCAATGCTAATTGGTGAACGGACCTATTGTGACGTCGAAGCGAAGTATTTAGTTGTTGAGGTCGTTGACCCCGATGTAGCCAAAGTCGGCGGTTGTTGTTTGGTGCCCACAGCCGAGATCGAAATGTGTCGATATGATTGAGAGGGCCGGTGTTAGCCCCGAGACGTCGGCTGTCGCAGGTGATGTTGGTCCGTATTGATGATGGTGATGTTGATGAGGATGAGATGTGAGCAACGTTCTCAGAAGCAGAACTTGCACTCGCAATAATTGGTGGTGATGGGGCATGCAAATGGTTTTCGAGAGCCACACCCCTGCGCAGATTGATTTTATTTGATTTCAAGGTTGATTTCTCGCCGGAGGCGGGAGACCGTTATAAGCTACCTTTTGTAGCTTCTTCAGCCTGATGGAAGTAGTTGATTGGTAGCGAGGCAAAGTACGTGTGATGTTTGCTTTCATTGGCACCTGACGGGGCGATGGAATAAAGTACCATGACTTGTAGCAACACGAGAAGAGCCGTTGGCAGCATAGATGTTGAGCCGGCGGCGTCCTGGTTCACCTGTCTGCTGTCTTGGTTTGCGCGGCGGCGATTGGAGTTAGTACATGAAGTGCTGTTGGGTGGAACTTAACGGACTTTTCGTTATCAGGCAGTCTTGACTTTTTGAGTTGGACAATAAGCGGTGTAACGCAAAGAGTTGACTGTTGGGGTCATTGACCCTGGTGTACATAACTGTAGTGTTCTAAAGTGCCCAGCTTCTGCCGAGCTGATGTCTTGCCGTTGAGATGGTGGTTGAAAGACATGCTGGGCGCCGCGACAGGGGCAATGGATATGATTAGAAATCCATTGGGTATAGCGGGCGATGTTGATGCTGGTGGTGATGGTAACGGATGCAGAAATAAAGAACGTACGCAAAAGGTAAACTATACCTCGCGATAACTTGGGTGGTAAATCGGCACACAAATGGATTTTAGAGCCACACCCCTACTCGCGCGGTGTAGGTGGTGAGCTCGGTAGCAGCCGCTAAGCGTAGACTGTGACAGTGGTGAAAGAGACTTCGGGGCTGTAAACCTCCTTGCGCCGCGGTTCGGCACGCGTTCGGAGTACGGACACCCGGGAGAACACGGAAATCAAACACCCACGCCAATAGTCGCGCGTGCGGAAAGGAACACCGGATCCGGGGGCCTGCGCCCAGGTTGGAAAGCCGGCTCCACTACTGGGCCTTCGCCCCCCAGAACGAAGGTTGCCAGTAGCCACCTGGGGGCCGGACGTGCCTGACACGGGCCAGTGCATATGCACTGTGTAAGGAACGGGAAGGATCAGTGCCGACGTCTACACCGAACGGACACTACGCGTTACCCAATTCAAAACGCACGTACCTCCAGGAGATAAAATCAAGTGATCCAGCTGACCTTTCATTGGTACATTATTGCACCAATGACATAAACCACGCCTCTCCCCACTCCAAGGAAAGGGGTCGCCAACTGCGATTCGGTATAAATATCGGACCGCAAACTCTCAAAAGTTAGTTCACTCCAGCCAGTGACCAAAAGAAAAAAAAAAAGAAGAAGAAGAAGCAGCAGCAGCAAGAAGCAAAACCCCAAAAGGTTCTCCACGGTCAGTGGGTCGACGGGTCAACAAGCTCTCGCTCAACCTAGCCACCGACGTTGGGGTTTATTTAAAAGGGACTTCGTGTTTTATTTAAAGAACTCGTCGAATACTACGATACGAACTCCTGCACTTCGAAATCGACCACGCTCTTATTAGAGCGCAATGATACCTCCACCGACGCTGCAACGAGGCTTCAACACGCTTGCACCACTGAGCTAGTACGGTGTTACCATTGTGGAAGGCGACCATCACCGAAGAGGTTCGACTAGCACCTTCTCCCTTGGTGACACGCGGAACTGCCTACGGGAAACAACAGAAACTGCATCGATTCTAGCACACGTACCGCCCAGAGATCGAATTTAATCTTGTGATATCAATGTAATTTTAGTCACGCTGGGCCGAGTTGGACTGTGACCCCGCGGGGTCATCGCAGACGATTTAAATGCTAAGCTTCCCGCGTGGAACAGCCAAGGGACCAATCGTAGTAGTTGAATCTTGAACGATTTGCGTCGTGTTTGTCAACAGCCACGTGCAACCTATCCATTATGGATCCACCGGCAGATAGGCAGATTGTTACAGGAAAAACAGGTATAAGTAACCCTGGGGCGTTGAATTACGGTTAACATTCAGTTAAACTGCCTCTTAGCTAACTCAGCAGTTTGAAGATAGGATGGTTCAGCGGTACACTCAGTGCTTAACTTACTTTTAAAAGACAAAGCAGAGAAATAAGTCAAAATCACTGAGCGCTAGTGAAGATTGTTTGTCACTAAATAGTAAGGCCTTGTCATAAGCTGACTATAAGGACGTTTGAGTAAGTTTAGGAAACTCGTTAAAATTTCTCTAGCTTTACCACAGCTAAAAATACAATAATTTGCTCAAACTCTCTTAAGAAACTGTTTATTAAAAGTCTAGATATCATATGTGTTTTAATGAATACAGAGTGATATACGGAGTGCGCTCATAACCATATCATCGTAAAAAACACTACGGGACGGAATCTACTAATACAATATGAATTTCAATTGCTATTTATTTATCGAGATGCTTTCTTTAATGATAGAGAGTTCTGATTTTTCTAAATAAGACGACAAGATCTGACGTGCTGGACTTATCCATACTCAAAAAGGTTACGATGATTAACCAGCTGAGTATGGTCAGCAAACTTGATTCAGATTACAATCTGATATTTTTGTATCTTGATGATGAACGAGACGGGTTTGCGAAACAACGGTATCTATGTCGTAACCAGCTTTCACAAAGCAGATGCATTAATTACTCAGTGGGACGACACCTTGGATCAGCAACTTGGACGAGCTGTGGCAATCGTCCTGTCGGTTTCAGATGGTGATCGGTGTGACCTCTTTCATCCGGCTAGAATTAGACGCCTGGATCAGTGGTTTATGAGTCCGACGGATCACGCTAGGCTAACGCTCTTGTAATAGAAGTCTACATTCCTTTGTGAGTCATCAAGATGAAGAGTGTCATGCAAAGCTGCAGTAACTGGAAACAACGAACAACTTTTTCTGAAAAATGGCAACGGTTCTGAGGGACAAGTGCTTTTTATCAAGCGTAGTGCGCATTCTTAATAGTTTTTCAAAAACCGGACCAGGTGCTGTACTTCCAGTAAGATTAGAAATCGATAAGTCTTTTGCCTGTGGTAGGAAAGAACCAAAGTTATCATGCTGATAAAACTTCAGCAGGTGTTGGAGGAAAAAGCCTTTGTTTTCTTGGTCTGATACTTCACCGTCCAGCAGATACTTGGCGTCATGGAGCACGTCATTGATACTTTGAGCAAGGGGAATTCAATCGATGCGATTCTGCTAGACATGTCAAAAGCTGCTGAATGCGAACATTATCAACGCACTTGTTTGACTGGCATCTTACCTCCGCATAAAACCGAATGTTTCCAGATCGTCAAGACCCTCAAGCTTTATTCTTCTCTTAGCATATATGCGAAGTATCTCTCCTGGTCTCTGTACGTGGAAGGAAACGCTTTGCTAGTGAGCTCCGTGTCACCGCAACTAGTTGTGCGATATTTACAGAATCAAAGAAATAACTAAAGTCAACGCCGACGAGGACATCGGGATCTGGACAAACGATGCTACCGTCTCGATGGCGACATTTTCATGTTTGGTAGTCCAATTCAACGGAAGACAAATATCTAGGTGTCACCCAACGCTAGATTGACATGGGTATCAATAAGTGTGTTAAGACCAGCTGTACTCCCTGATTAACTGACCCAACAAACTTTCATTTTAAAACTAGCTGAGGTTTATTATCTGCGTGGCAATGATGTATGCAGCTACTTTACACCTGAGGAAGCTACAAGCCGTTTAGAGCAAGGTCCTACAAATGGTATTTGATGCACCCTAGTACGTCTGCATCCAGCACGCCGTTGGGCTAGTCACAATATAGGATTTGATTAAGGAATCCTTTGTCAAAATAGGGGACTTGCTTAAGAGATTATAACAAGGCCGAACGTTACTACCACAGGCAATCTCGAATACTCTGTTTCTGTAAATTTCATGGGTAGCAGTTAAACAAAGCTTTTGCAGTAAATTCGTGAACCTGACATAACGAAGGTGTGAGACTTTGTGTAGGTACATCATAGTAGCCATGAAGTTGATTCGAGTCAAATTAAAAAGTGATACCTGTTTGATGGCGAAATATGACTCAGAAATAGAAATGGCCTATATGGACCGAATCGTGGTGGTGCTCAAAGTTTGGATAGAGAAAATACTTTGGATGTTTAGAACGTCTGGTCATTTCCCAAGTCAATCAAGTTTTTTCTGGTGACTTGAATTGTATGAACCAGAAAGGATTGCCTTAGTAAAACTCAATTCACATTTAATTGAGACAAAAGCTACCTCAGGCAATCACAGCGAAAGCATCTCTGGTATGGTTGTGGTTGCTTGGAGTAGGTTTTTTATGGGCTGTGTGTGTCGTCTAAAGTTATCTCAGAGATTTGCAGTTTATTGAGTTTTGCTAATCACAGCCGTCTTTTAACTGACCAGACTGTTTAGATCTTTACGGTTGACCAAGTTTTTCATACAAGCTTATTGGACTTTTCGTACCAATTGAGCTTTTTGATTCTTAGTTGTTTAGCTCTTTTGGCCTTCTGGATTTTTTGGAATTTTTATGTGTCGAACTGAATTAAGTTGTTTCAGATCTTAAAATGCAGCTGTATGCATGGCTCTTTTTGTGAATGTCCTTAGAAATTCATGAAAAAACTTATTGAACCTTTTCTTTAATCCTCCTAATGAGAAATCTGCAATTGGTCCCATTTAGCTTTATAAAAAAAAACTCTTTTTACTTTAAAATTATTTGCATTAGCCGTTTTGAGTTAAAAAAGTAAAGTCAGTTGAACAAAAAATATTTAGTGACAAACCCGAAGATATCCTTAATGATGAGTAAAAACTTTCTACCACACTGCACAATAGAAGTTTTTTCTTAAACCATCCCAACTGTTTGTTTGGATTTTTGTATAAAGCATTCTCTACTTACATTTCGAAGATATCTTTGTGCTTTTAGAAAGCATTACATGCAAGTTATTCGAGTTTATCAGATATGTTCACATGTTGTTTGCACAATAGAACTAATTCCTGGTTTAATCTAATGCTGTACATAAAAATATCTTTTCTGTAAAATCTGATACACCTACGTAAAGATGAAATGTAATGATACCAGTTGGGAGTGAATATAAATGGAAATTCCAACCAAGCAGAGTTAGAGAGGGAGAGTATGATATATACAATTTACATATCAAATGTTTTGATCTACATTTATATTAATTAAAGGAAGTTTACATAGGATGTTTTGGAAAATATAAAATGTCTTTCATTTAATTAAGTATTTTGTAACAGTATTTGATTCTATCATAAATAATTTTTTTGGGCTTCACTTTAACCAAATAAATAAATTAAGAAGAAGGACAAAAAATAAGTTGTGAATGTTTTCCGGAGTTTATTTCTTCTTTTTGTAACCATTTCCATTATCTGTCAGTTTGAGTTATTGTAGTTGCAAACTTTTCCTAAATAATTAAGGGAAGAGATTAACACAAGCGGGTGGAAAAATTAAAATCATTCTACTTTTTTCTGCTGTGTTTACAAATTTGTTGATTTATCGAGTTGTTAAGTTTTGTTTTTGTGGAAAGACATTTATTAGCTAAAATCAGGAGCGTTTACGTTAATGTATCGTTATAGAAATAACACTAAATTACAAGCAAAATTTAACTAAGAAGAGTTGATGCATTGTATACGATGGTGTAGAGATAGTGAGGTGTCATAACTCCAACTAATTTAATCATAAAGCCGAAACACTTTATCTCTGTGTTTTTGCAAGATCCAAGTTAATCGTTAATTAGATGATGTTTGCGAGTAGCAGGTAAACAGTAAAACTTCACTCAAAATAGCTAGAAGCTTGAAAACTATAACAAAATAGGTTGCTCTATTTGTAAAGTTACCGAACTTCCATCCTTATATAGTAGATACTAATTCTTAGAATTCTTGATAAAAAGTGACTGTTTTTATGTAATTTACCACGATGCTCGTTAACATTTGGATTTAAGTACTAATAAAAATTTTTACATCCTAAATACTATCATTAAAAGCAATAAAGATAAAAAAGCTGGTAAATCAGGCCATGATTTTAGAGCTATCTTTGTCAATGAATAAAACATCTTGAACGCGTGTCTGTAATTTACCCTATCACTCACATATCCTATTAGGTATCTAATTTATCCCATCGTTTATTAAGGCAAACAATGTTTTTGTGAAGATTTTAGAAAGGAAGCCTAAAGGTGAGATATTAATTTTGTAATATTATATCCAAAAAGCTTCAGTAAGGAGATTTAATACTTTAAACATAATGACACCTTTTATCTTGTAAGAGAGATCTTTCATTTCACTTTCTTTGTCATAAAAACCTTTGAACCGTGATCAAATTTAAAAACTCTGAGCGTAGAGAAATAATGCTATACATATAAAATCAAATTTACGTTTTTTTTTGTAATTTTGCAAGTATATTATTACTTCTTACTATATAGTCATTATGTTAAATATTTACAACCATAATTTCACAGTGTAATACTAAAGAAAAATTGGTCAATCGTTTACATGAGAGCGCAAACATTATGAACAACTGCTCAGATTTAAGTTTCTAAGTAATCTGGAAGCTGCAGTTTTTCCAGGCAAGGTTTTTATAATTTTAGTTTGCTAATCAAGCCCTGTACGCAAAATTGTATTACAGGAGGTTGACAATTACTATGTGTACCAGGCCCCAAAAGAAATTCCTAGAAAAATTCTGACACAACCTCCAAACAGAGTAGTCACAATTTATTGGACAGTTACAAAAAGTCACATGGGCTACCAACTCGGTGGTATTTCAAATTTCCAGGAGGTGCTGCAGAAAGAAACAGACATCTTATCAGGTGCAATTAGTAAAGTCTTCAGAGAAAACCTAGATGGGATGGGCTATAGGCTCATTAACGCTTAAAACGCTGAAGAAACTACTAGATATGTAGTGAAACAATATGCATACAAGGCGGTTTTACACCAGTTAGTAGCAAACAATAGAAAATGTTATGACCCTGAAAAAAATGATTTTCTGACTCTAAAAAGACTTGTTGCAGCTAGATGAAGTTTATGTTTAAAGACAGAATAAAAGAGATACAGGAAGGTTTTTCTACTATAGAACCTCATTGTAGGCAAACGTCTGTGAGAGTGCTCAGACAAAGATCCATAGGCTCTGCTGATTATAATGTATATGCATACTGCTGGATCTGCCTCTACTAGGTTAAGTGACACAAGGAGAAGTAAGCGTGACTGCTATAAAACAACTCATTGGTAAAAAGATCTACAACAGCAATGAACCAATTTTGCTAGTTGATGAACTAATCAGAGATCTTAGAAGACGTGGAAGCAACAATTTATGGTGCAAAATTAAAATTGAAATTTTAGCTCTTCTTAGGAAGATACACAGAAATTTTTGAAGCAAAGGTATATGCAGTACAAGGCTACTACGCTGAAATCTGCGATAAAGTAAATGCCAGGGTAAACCAAAGTATTCGTTGTATAGGCCCAACTACGGTGGTAATTGCTTTTTAACGAGCCAATGGTGGTTTCAAGTACAACTGTCAAAACGTCCAACGTATTGTTGCATGAGGCAAAAGTAACGTACAGTATAGAGGGGAGTCAATAAAAAGGATCTTTCAAGATCTATTCACTAGGCGCAAAAAATCTTCTAACAGTATTTCACTGCTATTACTACTACAGCCACTATACAAACAAAATGCAATACTAAAATGCACCGATAAAAACGTCAATAGAAACTACGTAACAAAACAGATTTACCTACTATAAGACAATCAAGCTAAGTTAAAGTGAAATAATGCTCTAATACAATATGTAACCTATCAAGGCACAGTAGCTTTGACGGCAACGAACAGGCCGATCGGTTAGTCAGACTGGAATTAAAAAATCTTTCTCTTTCACACACCCAGTTCTCGTATTACCGAAGCACAGAGCGCAAAACGCGCTTTTCCCTCGCCATCACCCATTGGATTGCTGGCAGACCAATCCCACGCGTGGTATGGTAGATCAGGGAGAATAAAATCACGAGCCGAATGGGGCTTGCTTTCTCACTACAATTCCCGTCCAGCCACCGAGCTGAACAGACGTGCCTTTAGAGCGCTCTATTTGATAAAAGATTTCACTTCAGTCTCCATGTACCACGATGGAACATTCTGATCTCGTCATCATCAACGATTTTATCAACGCTGATGGTGCACTGGACTCTAAGCGATATATTGCCTAGTTTCTGAGGCAATACGAATTCGACATCGACGGGTTATCTCACCATGTATGGATGGAGAAGCACTCCAAGTCATCGCAGCCTACCGAAGACATCGCCACCATCTCTGACGAGAAGAAGCTCACGAAGAGGCAGAGGCAGCGGGCGAAGTAGAAGTCAGCGGGCAAAGTCGAAGTCAGCAAGGGAGCGCACTGCCGCTTCTAGTGACAGCGTCCCCTCCTCAACAGGTGTGATCGGAGCACCCGCCGCCCGCAACGCCGTGGAAGGCCGTCTAACAGCACTGATTCAGTTGCCGAGGTCGACCGTGGAATCCCCTGCCGCCCCCCTGGGGAGTCACGGCGCCACTACCAGCTCTTATGCCGAGGTATTGCAGAGGGACAGTGACGCGATGTCGTGCGTCTCTTTTGTTTCCGATGGTAGCAACAGCTACAACTTCGACTGCGACGACGGCTTTACCAAAGTTGTCGGTCGATCAAAGAAGAGACGCCGAGATTCTCCCGTGGCGGAACCGCTACCGTCCTCGACGGCAAACCGTTTCTTCGCTTTAGGAGCCGAGAACGACGCCGTACTCCGAGAAAGCTCCGTCGTGTGTCTCCTGAGGGTGCCCCCCATAGTCCTTTACTCGAAGGACAAATGGACGGATATTTCGACAAAATCTAATCGTTACGAAGGCCAAAAACCTACGTAATGGCATCATGATTAAGCCGCAGACAGATCAGGACTACAGCAGGATTAAGGGTCTCCTCACAAGTCTGGTTCTATCCTTCCACGCTTACCAGTTGACGAAGAAGAAACCGCTTAAGGTCGTCCTCCGGGAAGTCCCGGAGTCAATCCCTGCCGAGGAAGTAAAGGAATTGGCGTCCCTACTATTTATGTTCATCGGATGCAGCGAGGTCCGAAAAGGATACCCACACAAGTCCCGCGAAGCGGCCAAAGTGATTTTTCAGACCAAGGACGTACTCGGTTTGAGGGTGGAATCCCCGCGGAGCCGAATTACTTCAGGTCAATGCTACCGCTGCCAGCTGTTTGGACACTCGCAGCGATGCACATCATACCGGGGACTGCGCGAAGTCTAGACAGACGCCCGCCACATGTGCGAACTGTAATGGCCCACATCCGGTAAACTACAAGGAGTGCCCTCCGTATTCCTGCATAGTGAGCGCGTCGACGGACAAAGCGTCTACCCCAGGAGGTCGGACTGCAGCTTCGCGACCCGTAACCCCGCTTCTAAGGCAACAAACGCACGCAAGCTGCCGACCCCACTCACAGCGAGAAAAGCGCGCCAGTCGCACCAGCTCGTAACGCCGGTTCTTCAAACTGGTTAAACTTGCTGGGAGGCCTTGACTTTTCCAAGATTACCCGAGCACTGAAGACAATCGGTTAGAAACTCTGCAAAGCCTCCGGAATCGCGGAGATGCTGATTGCCATCGGATCTTTCATCCAGGACGTCCTCGAAACCACCCAGGCCTAGAAGAAACGAAGCCCATCTGCCATCCAAGTGCCCGCTGCCACTAGAGCAAGCCACAACATCCTCCACAGTTGGTTGAACAAAGAAGGTCATCGTTCATTGCTCGCTCTCTTTCATCACCCAGCAGTCTTCGAGCAACAAGCAACACCCTTTTCGATCCTGACCACTCCGGATTTGCATACTGACCTATGCCATAATGCCCCGCTTCAACAAAATAAAGCTATTTGTTTTATTTCAAAACCATCATTGCATACCCATGCAATGACGAATCCATTCTTGAACAAAAACGACGCTACTTAAAAATCCTTGAATGAAAACGACGCTATTAAAAAAGAGCAAATGTCACTTCTTGAATTTCGATACTAAAGGTCGTCACCGAATTAAGCAACCGCCGTGAAGGTCATCGCCTTGAGTCAACCATCTTGCCAAGCCGCCGTCACTCACAGCCCTGAGCTAGTTGGCAATACTAGGAATATCTCAATGCTTTTCTTAATCAAGCTTCGAACACATGGATTAAAGAAAGATAAAGTCAGTCCAAACAGCCCATGGCTAAATATTAATTGAATGAATCTGCTAACTAGATATTTATTTCATTCCTAGAAACAACATGTACTAGCTTTCACTGGTAGGCTTTTTCTCAGTAGTTGTTCCAAAGATCTTGTTGTTATCACTCTGATGTTATTCTTTCCCGTGCACAAACATAGGCATTGGCGACTATCTGTTGTGCGTTCTTCTTTAGCTCTCTACAATGTTTTGTTAACAACAATTATTTGTCAATCACTAGCCATAACAATGAGTATTGTATTGACTCGCTACTTTTTATGACTATCTTCACTCTGTGTTCTTTTCAAAGATATACTGCATTGTTGCTTGTTATTTTTTGTCCTTCTCTGGCAAGTTTCCCAAACCACTTTCCATTTGTTCTCGTTCTTCTTCACAGAAAAACTAACCACTGATCTGACTCTGAAATAAATAGTGTGATACGATAATACAGGGTCCGTCAAAAAGGACTAATTAGTTTATCTTCTAAATAAAAAAATTAAATGTCAGAGCCATCGCTATATATTTTGTATTGTTTCAAAGGGTTGGAGTTGTTTATAAAATGGTTCAACCAGCCACACAGCTCGAATTTGTATGGAAGTCTTATGACAAACGTTTCCACAACGTCGCATTTCGCGCAAGGGCGACTTGAACTGGCCATCAAGATCTCCGGACATCGCTGTTCCAGACTTTTTTTCTATGGGGATACCTGAAGAGGAAAGTTTATATTGCAAAACCAAGAACAATAGATGAACTTAAAAGAAACTTTGCGGCAGAGATTCGAGCTATTTCGCAGGAATTACTTATTATAGTCATGTCTAATTTCGTCCATCGCTTAGAACAATTTTTTGAAAATGATGGAGGTCACTTGCGCCACACAATATTTTATAAATAAATCTCTCATTCATACACTTCAGTAAACCCTTTTTTTTCAATTTGTAATTTATAAAAATTAATTTTTATTTAAAAAATAAACTAGTTAGTCCTTTTTGACGGACCCTGTATACCGTCTATTTAATTAATAAATGGTTTGGAAATTAATTGTCGTTAAAACCAGTTTGGAATGCTTCTCATGGTTATTTGTGTACTGCGATAAAATTTGGAAAAACTCGTGTACGTTTCGTTTAAAATCGTTTGTAACTTCTTCCATCCTAACTCATGACCAAAGCCGCTGACTAAAAATGTTGGGAGAAAGTATCACTAAATCTTCTTATATTACAATCTTTAGTTAAGGTGGCACCTACTTTACTGTTTCTGCTTGTACCATTCAAAATGTAAATTATTGACGATTCTAAATAGCAATTAAAAGAATGGGCAGTTACCAAGCTAAATAGGTACATCTCAAGCGTCCATACTACTACAGACACAATTGTTGTACAATTTGAGTAAACCATTAATAATTCTATGGTTTTAAATAAATGAATTTAACAACTAAAGAAACTTAACGTTACGAATAACCACTATAGGTGTCACCAATCAGGTCAACGAATTTGTTTTCATTTTCCCATTAGAACAAAATTCAACTTTTAAGGTTATGGAACGTGGTATACTTAAAAAATTGTTTTCTAACTTTAGAAATGAAGTAGCAGGGTAAAACCTTAACTGTTAACGAATTTCGGTTTTATAAAGATCGACTTTAAATCAGATATTTGGTCCTTTCTTTGTGATCAAGCGTTTTTTGACTGCCTTCCCTCCCCCTATTCCAACTAAAACTTCAACAAAGTATTTTAGACAAAAATAATATTTTTACAAAGACAGATAGAAATTTAACTCAAATCTCCTGAATATTGAGATAAATCTAAAAATCGGACAAGGTAGACGTCATTACTCAACCTCAAACACTATAAAAAAATTGTAGTTGTCATGTGGTTGTTTTCCGGTTCCAAAAGAATCCGTGACCATTTTAAGAACGAATTTTTTATTAGTAATAAATTCGTTTTATGATGGTGGTGATAGCGATGAGCTGGTCCCATGTTACAGCTTAGCAAATGCCTTCCTGACAAGCTTGGACTATTAATCTTGGCCGTGGTTAACAGTAAGAAAAAAAGAAGGTCTCTCCACCACTCCAGCAGACACCGTATTGAGCTTGACAGTTCGCCGAAGAGTGACGGTACGGATTATAAGCGTATGGGATGGGTTTAAACCCGTCTTCGAGATCAGTAAGCACATGTCCTACATTCTTTACGAATTTGTTGTCAAATCTATCTGATGCTTAAGAAGTTACTTAAACTACATTTTGTCATGAAGAGTTATGACGTTTTCATCGCTTCAGGCAGAAAATTCTGCTTAATCAAAGAAGTTGAACTAGGCTCTAATTTTTTTTCCTCAAATACCATTTGATCAAACTTGAGTAATCACCGTCAATAAAGATACAATAAGCAGCTGGTTGAACGAAAGGCTTTAGCTTAAAGTTTGGAGCAATTTTAAAATGTTACATTACAGCTAAATATTAACAGTCAGCATTAGGGCTTGTACGAGAACAAGATAACTGTTTTAAAAGCCGCGTCAACAACGTTACAAAATCTGATATCTGGATTTTGACACATCCACGATGCCCCTGCCTGCCTGAAAGTTTGCCTGAAAGATTTAGAAAACACCAGATCAAGCAACTGAGCTTATGAATAGTGTGAAGAGAAGTGCTCAATATACAAATATGTTTTGTCCAAGCATATTTATGGACTCTTATGAGTGTCGAATATAAGAAAAGCTAGATGAGTTGCAAAAGTGTTCTTGTTTTTTTCTTTCAAAGAAATAGCCACAGCATCTGGTACTTATGACTAGAGTATCCACTATAGAATTATAGTGACACTTATAGTTTCAGGATTCCTCTCTACATAACTACGTCATCTCTTAATTGATTCTCTTATTTTGGCCCATTAAAAGATCGATTTAGGAATTTGGAACTAAAAATTAAGTAAAATACATTATTATTTGTAGTAAACTTGGTTTTATGTTAATGAGAAACTAACTTGATGATGATGACCAAAAGCTGTCAACACCCTGGTAGCTGATGAAGAAAAGCCGTGAAATTCTCGTCTCCTATATTTATATTCCTTCGAAGGGGCGAAGTTCCCAGTTTGCAGATAATTGTTGAATCAAATCCTCTGCATTGATTGGTGACAATCCACCTTAGTCTTGATAATCGAGTAAATTCCTCTCTCTCTTCTGAGCCCTCTATTGACGACAGTCTGACTTCTAACAGCGACCACTGAATGAAGCTGCGTTGTCTGATAGAATGGCATACCAAACAGAGGAAACACATTTTATTCTAACCGATGGCATTGAATACATTTGTGACTGGTGGCATTCTTCAAAGGAGAAGTTTCGTTCTCAACAAAGACTAACTTAGTAGCTGACCTCAGCAGTGTTTTGCGATGTAGACGACCTTGACTATTTATGGAAAACGTTCGTGGAGGAGTTCAAACTGGACCTCGGCGGTTGACAGTGGGCCTTCCGTAAATAATCTTAAAATTCTACGTTTTACAGTCTGCTTTGTAGACAGTTTTAAGCTTTCGTTGAAGACAGCTGAGAAGTGGACGAGCACCTAAAGTTTAGGATGACAAAAGTCTGAACACTTGTGACCCCGGCAGGCGTCTACATAAATTTTTGTTTTTTTCGATGTATCAGGATGGGTACAGAGGCAGGAGGTGTCCATGGCGGCAGCCTAAGTTTCAAGAAACTTGTAGCCAAAAATTGCACCCTCCTAAAGTTTTCTAGTTACCAGGAATTCTTGAGTAAACTAGAATGAGGCAACGTGGAGCTGTTGACTGCCGATGATTTGCCAGAGGCTATCTTCCTTCCTGTTTGAATTACTGTCCCATGGTACTGTTGATCTAAAACGGTAACGTCAATGGCTTTTTTCTTGCAAGGGATTCATCTTGAACTTTTGCTAGGTGTTCTGCTTTTATGGTCAGGGTTACATGCTGCTGACGTCAATTCTACCTTGAATATCTTGGAATTGTTAGAAGCACAGACAGCTAAAGTTGTCAATTAATCTTTTCAGAGTCAAACTTATGTAGTTTAACAGTAAATGTTCTTAAAAATTGTAACTTTCAAAGATGTTGAAGGGCGTGGGACACTACAGTATTTTGAATTAATAGTGACAGTATGTCGAGTCATTTCCTGCTTCTAATATTATATTGTGGTTGGATATAACTGAGCATCCGATGAGTGTTGTTAGCTTGCACTGATCAGTCCACTACAAGGATGAAATGATCTTGTGAGCAAACGATGGTTAATGTTCACATAATCTTCTAATAACATATGGAAGACAACTTAACAGAAACTAAACGGGAAGATGAAATGAATGTAGTTACATCACGTCATTCTCAGTGGAATAGTCGCGATTTGTTGGTCGTTAATTATATTATGACTTTTTGTGGGGAACTTTATTGCTTAAATTAGAAAAGCAAAGTGAACTAATAAATCCAATTAACTACATAATCTGATCTAACCTAACTTAAGTGTGTTCCATGTATAACCTTATCTTGCTCAAACACCACTTAGATTGCTAAGTTTAATTTAATTAAATTAAACTTAAGTCTCTTCTATCAAATTACTAATTTGATATAATAAAGCTAAAAGTAACAAAAAAGAAAATTGAATGGTTGTCATTCACTATCACTTTTTGTTCCTTCAGATGAAAATATCTTTCTTTCTATACATTTTTAAAAGTAATTTTGTGAGCTAGCGCAGATTTCATATAAATTCGCAATTTTCCCTATTCTAAAATTTGCAATATTTGGCAATTTCAGAACTCTCTCTGCTACAGTATCGGAAAAAAATGAAAAATACAAATATTGCTTTTTCTTAGCATTATGTGTTAAGAGGGAATTCTGTCTGGGACTAACAATATCCGATCGCCCCTTGCCATTAACTATTGAAAATGCTTCGTTTCACAAGTAGAAATCTTTCAGGATATCGTGAAACGTGAGCGCAAAAGGAAAATATTAGGCCTTTCACGTCGTATCTATCATTTTCAATATATTCGAAGTTTCCCTAAATGTGTGTTTTGTGTCCTTTATGCGCGAAGTGCAAAGACTGTTTGAAATGAAGGAAGTAATGCAAACATAGTTAAGAAGGGACTCTAAAAGTCAAAGTTGCACATCAAAATTTAAATAGAAATTGTTGACTGTTTAATTTTAATTTAATCTTCTAAATAATTAGGCAAGTTGACGCTTAACTGGCTTAAGAGTACAGTTTCTGTCTTTAGTGTATCCCGTACATCTTCTACTCTTAATTATATTTAAATTTACTTCATTAATATCTTAAGTTTAGTTAAATTATTGTTTCTAATAAAATTAAGCGAAAGCGAAAACGGGCGAAGGAGAACTTAAAAGGTTTATCCCCGTGCACCTGAAGTATTCCCAGTGCTCCTCCCTGTAGCTTTTCACCTACGGGGGATGTGGTTATCGAAACCCTCTCAGCCTACAGATGAAGCAAAAAAAAAGGAGAGAACTCGGAAAAGTGGAAATGTAACTTCTACTTGAAATGTGTGCCACGATTTCCGGCTCATTTTGAATACACGAGACTGTGCAGAACGCACTTCCTTCAAATATTTGAAAAGGGTTAATGAACGATATAATATTTGTAATGTTAACCTCAGAGCTTATATTTCCCTTTTCAATTAAATAAAATTGGCGAGGAAGTGAATGCCCACACGCGTCAAACATCATTAATTACATGTGGTGTTTGAATTTAAATGAATGGATGAAATTTCGAACAAAACTCAAGGAAAAAAAACGGGAAAAGTTTCTATATAAAAAATTACCTCAATGTCCTCGAGCAAATGAGCTAAAATATTACCATTATTAATTCTATCTCATCCAAGCTCGAAATTAGAAGTACATTTGTGTTGAATGAATCAAGTCCGTTGGGGTAAAAATTCATTCTTCTGATTAAATACTTCTCATAAATCGTTGTTGAATCGACGATTCTAATAAACTTGAAAAGAAGAAATTAGTCTTCTTGGGTGTCACAGGTTTTAACTATTTATCTTGAAGTTCGTCTGTCGCTTTTGTAACATCTATTACTCCAGGTTAAATATTAAGAACACCTAAACATAAATACCTTTTAATGTATTCAATTCATTAACTTTAATCTTATGCACCCTTACGTAACTCTCTGAGGTTTTCAAAGGTTCGAATTTACCTAAACATCATTGTTCACTTTGTTATGTGTGATGCTACTGTAGTATAATTTTAGAAGTTAGTTCATTTGTATTCTGACGTAAGTTTGATGGTGTTGATTTACATGCTATATTTTTAAGAAGAAAATAATATCTCACCATTATGAAGATGTTTGTGTCGTATAATAATATATGTAAAGACCAACAATATTTTATAATCTTATTATATAGAAAGTTTGTACATCACACATTTAAAAATATTAAGATTATACTTGCGAGTAATATTTTTGAGTGAGAAAGGTAGGTCCTTTATGTTACAAAAAAAAGTAACCAACGAGGGTTTTCAATCTTTTTAAAAAATATAATTAAATAATAATTATATTTGGTGAGGTTCCCCTAACTAGTAGTAGTAGTAGTAGACTTACGTTTATGGGCTTGAATTATTATTACAAAGCTGAAATTGTCATTTGGCAATAAATATTATCTGTGTGCAATTGGCATTTTGAAACTGACACGAGAGAAGTACTTTTTAGTTTTTTGTCTTAAAGTTTTCACATGATAGTGTGTTTTCTAAAGACCATCGTTCCTCTAATTAATTTGATCAGTAAACTGACATGTTTAAGTCTGATACTTATCATCATCATTATCATTATCATCATCATCACAATATTTAACTTAATTTTTGCTACGAAACAAACAGAGTTCTCTAACTATATAAATTAAAGATCAGCTGTGACAGGTGTTTTAAACAAGAACCAAACAAAACCAAGCCAAGTTAAATCCAGTATTCTAGCCCACAGAGTTACCAGCTTTAAAACCATGACCAAAATCCCATTGAGCAAGTTCACGTATTCCATTCTTGCATGGCACCGCAACCTATCATTATGATACGACTCAACATTCCTTCTTTCTGACGTAATAATAGAATAACGCTGTACTCGCCATCGAAACTGATATTCGTGTAGTTATCTTAAGCAAAGGGTACAAGACTAGAAATTGTTTTAGTTGGTTAGCAGCGTGAAGTTGCATATATTATGGAGAAGAGTATGTCGTCCTGCTTTAGGTTAAGAGAGAGAGAGAGAGACAAATGTTTTAATTGAGTTGTCTACTATTTTCTCTTAGAAAATGTGGAGAAAACCTCTTTGGACCATTTCTAGCCCTGAAATCATTGCCATGGCATGTATTGCTTCAGTCGTAAATGTTCAATATCCCATTTCGACTACTGTCATTTTAGTCGCCTACCATCTCAACTGTTAAACACATTTCTTCCAATTCACCACGTGGACGACTATTACTGCCCCACATGTTAAAGAGAGTGTATCAATCTTCAATGTCAATTCAGAGGTTTAGAACGTTTTTACCCGGCTGGAAAGGTGAAAGTAGCCTTTAGTAGCCGGGACAAGGCAGGATCTTTTAATACTTAGACCGTACCATAGCGTTGCTGATAGCAACCCGAGCGGCCACCACCGCCTTTACAAATTCAGGTACCCAAATACACACCAGTACCAACAGCATCTATATAACTGCTGTACAACCATTTTAACTAACCGGACCAATTTGCGTCGTCATGCATCGTTCCCTCCTGCATCTCCTTAGTTGTAATTAGCTTGGTAAAGGCACTTTACTGTACGATAGAGTATATGGTTATTGGATCCTGCTTAGTTATGTTAAATCAACCGCAACTTGTTCTGTGCCAAAAGTCTTTATTCTTGCTGATTTCACTTATCCGAGAATCAAACCTTAACGGTACCGTTGCCTTCTACAAAACTCTTGAAACCCTGTTTTCTGGAGCTGGCGCAGATGACTTGATATACTGTTCTTTTTTTGTTACACGTCACTTCCCATTAGAGTACGGTAAGTCCAAAACAAATAAAATGATTACCTGTGATGTCTTGTAAGTATGTGTGAACGTGCCAAACTAACAATTCTCCATAGCTATCATGCCATCACAAAAAGTTTTGGAAGTAAGAGAAATGTAGAAATGTCATAATTCCAAGTAGATCTAAAATTTCAAGAGTTCCTTTCAGGTTCTAATTGGAGTAGATGGCGAGAACTGCTTGTGCAAGGTTACTCAGGAGAGCACTGGACATAACTTCGTTAGAGATAAAAAAAATCTTCAGGGCAAGCTGGCATTGACAAATTGTGCTTGAGTAACCGATTGATTGGTTGGTGAGGTAAGAAATGTTAGGATGGTAAATATCAGATCAAACCAAATAAAAGAAGAAGTACTACGTTCACACAAGTTGGAGCGAAAAATCATTTGACAAAAAATGTATCCTAGTGAACCTGCAGCTTAAAAATTCATATTGAGCTCTGTTGGAATTTGGATGTTCAGATGTCAAAACTAAGTCTTTAGTCACGCAGGCACTCAAAAGCCAAAAAGTTTTCAAAAACTGTGATTAGCTAACTGATTGTTAATGGGACAAAGAATGTTTGGTTAGACCAAACAAATGACAAGAACTGCAATCACAGAAGGTAAAACGAACTTTATTGTTTGGGGGTTTCAAAGATATCTCTAATACTAGACCTTGTTGAGAGCACATTTTGATAGGCTTGGAGTATCAAAATTCATATAAGAGTTGTGGAAGAATATTGCAAGTTGTCATGGACCAATAGAAAGAGAGATTGAAACTGTGGTTTTTATTGAGTTTTGGAATTTTGATAAGTACTGTTCGTTGAAAGTTTTGGCAATCAAATCGCTTTAAGAATTTTTCCCTGGGGATGTAATTTGTAAAGGAGTATAACAGTACAAATAGCAACCTTCTCGGTTCTATTTTCTCTAAAGACACTTTGAACTTAAATTAATAAAATATTCTTTGCGGTAGTTGATATAAGATCTAACTAAATACCTAAAAATTTATTTATTTTCAGTTTTTCATTGTTTTAATGTAGATAGCAGATGTTGCTGTTTTTGTCTAATAGTCTTGTTAACAATATGGTATTCATAGGCCCTAACAAAGGCTGATTTAGTGAATAGCAAAATTAAATTTATTCAATAATAATATTTTGAGGATTACATCATCATGTTTTCAACAAGAGCTTTCCAACAAATAGGACATTGAGTATGGATATTTACAAAATGTTATAATTAATTAATCTAAACAAAATTTTCCCAAAACTCAATTACAAGTCAATTTCGCTACATAATAATATTAGTTCTGGAACAATACTGGAGCATGTAGAAAACTGTAAAACCTTTTTGTATTGGCTAAAAGCTGTTGCAAAAGCAACAAAAACATGTAAACTTAATTAGCACTAAAAACTACCCAGATTAAGTACAGGGCTTCAACAGCCCTTATTTTTTGTCTTGTTAGAACTCGCCGCAATAAAAACACACTTCAGTAATTTCAGCTATCCTTCAACCAGCAACAGCTATAGTATTTCATTTAGAAAGCTCCGTTTTTGCTTTTAGATGTTAATGGCTTTAAAGTGGGATTCTCTAAAATGGGGCGCTTTGAGTAATTTGAGCAGCTGTAATTTTTCTGAGGTTGGAGAGACAGGATGCGCTTTACTAAAATCTCTTTCTATACTCCTGCTCTCCAGACCAAAAAGTATTGCGTCCTTAGCAATTTTATAATCAACGAACCATTATGGAATAAAAAACCGTGAAAATGGAAATATTTTTTTGGATAAACTTTGTTTCTTAAACATTTAAACTGAAACATTCCAAGTGAAATTTAGTGCGGTTATGTTTAACGATCGTTTTGAGGAACAAACGATATTCATGTGAGAGACGACTAGATGATCGTCAGCTGGCGCGGTGATCTATTTCAGATGTCTCATGAAACTTAAATTAGCACATATAAGATGTGTTTCCGCAACCTGCATCGAATTGCATTTCGTGTTTTTGGGTTTTGTTTTAGAAACAAATTAAATAAGGATAAAATCGATAGAATATAAATCTGGTTTACGCTTCAGGATCAAACTGAATGAGGCTGACAAAAGGATTATCCAATTTACTACTTCGCATACTTTTAACGATAAATTGTATTACGTCAGAAATGTGTTGGGACAATTAAAAGCCGGGGAAAGTGAAGTAGTAAACCAAACAAGTGTGCTTTGGGAAATAGGGAGCAGTGACACGCGTTTGCCCCAAAGGATTTTCTCGGTCCGCACTTCCTTTTACTTTTCTCACTGATGCTCTCGTGTTTCGTGAAACCTCTTGCAACATCGAGTTGAAAGAAAACCTTTTAATATAATCTAACTAGAAGAAATTATGTTTACTTTAATTTAATTTCAGTTTTGGGTTATTTTGATTTGGAAAACGCATTTTAATTATAAGTTTGACAACGTTTAAATTATTTTCTCAAGAATTTCTTTTGAATTTTGGTTGCAGACTTTTTAATATTCTCAGTAACTCATACATCCTGCCACATTTATCATTTTGTGCTCTACTGGCAATCAAATCCTGTTTTAAAGCAAAATTGTACAAAGATCTTTTTGGCGTTTTATTTATTTAGGGAGCAGCCTCAGTGATAAATAAAAAAATTGCATACTTCTGTTTGTTCTGACGATGCAAATTGTTAGATACGACACCATATTAGGTCTCATGTGTTCGTCATAGAAATTGTACAAGAATTTCTATATTTTGTTCAATCGAATCTTGAAGAACTTTAGGCACACATCGGAAGACTCTTAGTCAATCTAAAGCTTGAACATCATTCTTCGAGTGCCTCTTTCTTTCTATCTGGGACAACAAGCACAATATGAAAAAGAGCTTTTAAATGACAACGGACCTTATAAATTTGTAGGTTTGAAAACCCTCACTTCTGCCTTTTTAATCTAGGACTGAAAGCAAGAGAGTAACAATGATAGTTGGAATATGATATGAGAGTCAACACAGTAAAAGTAAGTTGTGTAATGAACCTTTTATGGTTTTGCCCACAACACCAATCGGCAACCTTGGGACATTTGTTAGGAGTTTGGAGATAATAGAACAAGTGAATGCTTTTAAATGTATAAATTTAATAAAATAAGGAGAATTTTGTAGTAAACAATACATACTAACAATAAAATAAATGGCAACCTTCAACTTTACCCTTTAACCTTAACAATGTTATAATAAAAGTTTGTTTAAATAGACCAACAAATTAGAAACAAAATAGATTTATTTGTAATTACTTCGTTGCTGGCTTGTTAGACTAAATACATAAATTTATAACAAAAGCTAATATAAAATCATCCTATTTACATTATAACAGAGCACAAAACCTACAGAAAAGTTTATTAAAGCAAAAAACAAGCTTACGTAGGAGCTACATTCAGAGAAATCAATATTAGTGAAACATTCCAGTAAATGAAAATTAACGATAATAATATAGGAAAAGTCAAATTCAATAGCTTCAAATTGCAAATGTCAAATATGAAAAGTTATTGAAGTCAATTCTAATCCTGTAATATTGTTAATTAATTAAATTCGTTGTATCTTTATGACACTTACTATCATTTACAGAGTGGCACAGACAAGGTCAAGGTTACTCTCTTTAATGTAAACGGCGAAGGACATCACTAACTATACGTAAATTTTGCTTACCCGAACGAGCAAATTTTATTTATAAATATCAGTATTTTGTGCTTCTGTCTAATGAAGAATTCACACCGTCCTTTGTATAATTACCAAAATTTAAAATTGATAAAATATTTGAGTTTTAGAATACCCAGAAATATTTGCTTTTACTGAGCAAATTATAGCTTGTAATAACTGCTACTGCGATTTAACTGACAGAGATTTTAGATTGTAGAGCCTTTAGTCAGATAATTTGTATCCTGCAATCAATAAATTTCAAATCATGAGCGTTACATTCTTAAACATATCACTCCCAGTATTGTATTTCTGTCAATATGGTTACTACTTCGCACTCTTACAAAGAAATGTTGGATTGATAGAATTTGGTAATAGAGCTGTTTGCGAGCCTTTCAAATGTGGAACGGTAAATATATAAAATTCGGTCAGCAGATGATTTCCAATTCTAATTTCCACCCCCGAAGAGTACAGAAGGCCTCTTTAGTAGGTGCAGGACAGTAATTCTCAAAATCTTGTCATATGGGTTCTCTTTCTAACCTGAATAATATCCACTCTCTTCTTACTTAATTGTCAGCTGTTGAATGCTTCAAGTAATCCCAACTATTTTAATTTTTGCATACCTATCTAGTTAGGTTTGTTGTAAAGCTCTCTAAATAAGTCAATGGCAGAAAAATCTGTCGTAATTAGGGTTGCAGACAACACAACTTCAGTCGAAGTCATTATTCTGATCTCTAAACTGCAAGCTAATACTTATACGACTTACACTCTATCCACTGTTCTGTAACATCGCACAGAAGCTACAGTCTCAATAATAGGGATAGATAGATACATAGAGATACAGGAGATAGAGTGAGCAACAGAAAGATCCGATAAGGACAACTGAAGTTGAAGAAACCTTAGTAGAACGAGAAAGCCATAAACACTGTTTCTATTACATTATTTAAAAAATATTTTCTTCTGATTATTTGAATTTTAATAAAGTCTTTTGTCTTATTCTTGTGAAATAATCAATTTTCTACAATATTTTCTTGGTTTACTGATAATCATGTTCTCTCCTTCGGAATACTTTACGCCAAAGGACTGAAACCTGCAAAAAGGTCTAGTACCCGCTACGACCGTGGTGTTCAGCTCGCAGCAGCTCAATGTCGAAGATGGGAAGGGTTCACAAACAAAATATCCAAAGTTCCACTGAAAATCTAAAAAGAAACTCAGGTTCTGCCTAAAGATGTTTTAAATTGAAAGGGCGCCAGAGATTGTAGAACAATAACAGTGTGCCCGTTGTCGTCGGTGCGATCTCTCATCGACTAACACCCTGTATATAGGTACCTTATAGTTGGCACACCCAAAAAGGAACACCCTATAGCGGTTCTTTATTTTTACTGTGTAAATCGAAACAATAACTGCATTTAGACCAAAATTATTTTTGGAGAACCCCCTAGAGCAGGTCAATTCCACTTTCAACGTTCACAACATTCCCCATGATAACACCAAAACACCAGGAAGTAGAGAATATATATCTCTCGCAATTTCGACTTTTTTTGATCAAATCTGCTCAGATGGGCGATCTGTAGGTACACCCTCTCTGAGGTATCTACATTATCATGAAGATTACTCAAAAAACACCCATAAAATTATAAACCAACACTCTTAAATTTACGAAAACACCGGTCATCCGGCCGGATAACCAAGTGGGTCTACCAGAGAACCCGCGATCAGCCCGCCTAAATTTGTTTTAACAATCTCGTTTACAATGCTAAACGTGTCCGCTAAGTATGCAGACATTATCGAATGGAATCTTCCAAAGACAATTTGATCAGTATAAAACAGCTATGAGTTCCAACGAATTCTGACTTACACTACACTTTTTAGTGCTAATTAAAAGCACACTAACCAAAACAAAACTTCGAAGAAATGTAATCAAATAATATCATAAACCATTATTTTAACAAAGAAAAATGCTTAAACCGAAATAATTTATTAATTATAGTTTCCAATTAACAACCCAAAAAATATAAAACTTGTAGTTTTAGCAAAAGAATTTTTAAGACGAAATAATCCAATCGATTTAACAGGACGGTATTAGGAAAATTCTTAAAATACGCAATTCTTTGAAGCCAGAAAAATGACATTACAACGTAAACATTAACTCCTCGATATCAGTCCTCTGTGGCAATCCTGGATGTTGGAATAGTCGTGGTCATTGCTTTCGACATGGTTCTAGCAGTGATTGCCGACATTGTGTGGTGGTCGATAGAGGTTCCAACTGCAGTTGATTGCGTCAGCAAAGTGTACTGGAAAGTGGATTTGTAACAACTAAAGTTGCCAATCAGGACGTTGGGCTTTGCTGTAGTGAAACGTCGACAACGGGGACAGTACATATCAGATAATATAAATTGACTATGGCAACATCAGCTAGTTGTAAGCCGTGGTGTTGCTTGTACAAAGTAGTTTAACTTGGTTAGCACTAGATGTAGTTCTTTATACGCAGTCTTTGTGAAAGTAGAACTTCAAAAGGAAGGAATTGGACTTTGATGCCTTACTAACTAACCCCAAAAGAATAGGGTAATACAGCACACCTTTTATAGCAATAGTTCAGCTGATTCTCAAAGCTTGGATGCTCGTCGAGCAATGCTGTAAAGGAAGGTTGCTGTACCTGGTGGATACAACCCCCAGGGATAAAGTGAATCTAGACACAACAAGAACGGAAAGCCTGCAGGCGGGGTTTAAACCATGCGGGACGGCATGACTTCCGAAGTGACAGAGAAGGGAGCAACATCGAGCTACCGGAAACCAAACAAAATTTCAGTTAACATAGTTACATTCTTATTAACTTAAACTTCGATCATGTAGTTGTAAGAAAAAGAGAAAAGCCCAGACGAATCTCTTTGAAAGGCCTACTGTTAACCTAAGGTAAGTATTTGAATGAGCGATCTCAGTTACCTTACCAGCAAAATAGAAAACGTTTTCAATTTTTTCAAAACTTAATCATTTAAGATCATTCATTAATTGAATAAATGACTTTTGGGCTAATCGATTTGAATCTTCTCTGACCTGCAATTTAAAAATTAAAACTTTCTTAAAGTTGCAGAATCTCTTCCCCTAATCCATCAAGGATTTCTTTTAAATGTCAAACAAGAGCAACCTAACCTAATTTAATACAGAGTTGATCAACAAAATTCGTATGATTTTAAGTAACCTGATTTAACCCATAACAGCCTGAATTTCTTTTTTTTTGTAGAACTTGCAATGTTTTGGGCATGCAATTCATGTAACTAATGCAGTACAAATAGCGTTTTATGTTTTTCTTAAACAC
>VTPC01000591.1:6918-94372 GCA_011009095.1 Ignelater luminosus
TACCAAAAACTTCAATAAGCATTATGCTACATAAATAAAAATTGGTTGAATTTATTAAATTGAATTAAATACAGAGGTGATGGTTAGTAGTACCTTCCATACGCATGTTTCATTCAAGTAGTATGTGTAATCCATTGCCATTTAAAATGTTTGCTATTCATGTGACTATATAATAATGAGGGATTAAAATGTTGCTTGTGAGACTGGAGTCTTAATTGTTCGTAACATAAATTTTGTTATTATTTTTTTACTGTTTTAACGAATTTCAACAACCCTGCATGTTAAACATACTTCAGATTTAAGAAGGGAAAGTTGTAAAATGTCCAGGGGGTAGCTTATGATGGCATTTATTGTTCATTGTGCTACACTACAAGGGTTTAAAAACACCGTAAATCTCCTTAACTTTCACTTTTTAAGGCGACAATACAAGAAAAACTTTTTTTTTCTAACCAGAGACGGCTTCAGTTTTTAATATTTAGGAAAATTCGTTTTTTCATTTTGTCTTCTTTTAGTCTCACTTATAACCTATTAAAAGTTATTTCGGAATCGCCCCGTATAAGTGAACAAAAGAGGTTGAAAATTAAGAGATTTGTGAAGACCTATTAGAAACTCTTTTATGGCTTTATTCTAATATTTCAATTGTGTTGGTTTCGTTTTTGTAACAGTCCTTGATTTTAAAGTTCAAATCATAATAATTTAAAATTTGTATTTTAAAAATAAGTTGGTACTGTTTGAAATTTCTTGGAAAGCAGTGGGTCACGATTTATTATTACTTTTTTTTTCAATGAATTCAGATTAAAATTGGTCTGTTGTATTAAATGAATTTCATATATTTATATCTTGGTTATTTGTTTTGTTACATTATTTATTGTTCGCTATTATTATGTTGGTTAGGTCGTATACTTTATCATGATGGTAAATCAGAATTCTAAAATGTGTATTTATTTATTTCTTTGAATGAATTCTAAAAAAATCTAGGTTTAATGATCCAAGTTTTAGCTTTCCTTATTTATCTCATGTCAATAGGTAAGTCGGTGTAAGATTAGCATTGCCTTGCTTTATGACTTGTCAGTCAACATCAGCTTTTTTTGTAAGGTCGCTTATTAGAGTAAATAATACGAGTGTATGCTCAAAAGTAGATTCTATCACTGAGACGCATCATTATACATACACTAGCGCATAGACCATAAACTGGAAAGATTGGCAGGTAACACATGCTTTACGACGTCAGACATGAAATCTAGTTATTTCCAGTTACGAAGAGAAAAGGAAAGTCGTTCGTACACTGCGTTTATAATTCCACATGGTCATTACCAATATAAAAGAGTTCCATTTGGGTTAACCAATGCGCCAGCGGTATCCCAGAAGGCCATAGATGGAATCCTAGGGTCATTAAGACTTACATTTGCTATGGTATATTCATATGGTGTTCTAATAGTTTCCAAGGGCATAAACGAAGGCTTAGAACAACTTGAAAGTATGCCGAAGACCTTTAGATCAGCAGAAGCTTATTGCACAGACACTTTCTTACTCTGCACTTTAAAAAGTTTTTAATGGTCAATTACTTTAATGCCAGACATTATTTTTTGGTGTTATACGGTACGGAACCGCTGCCGCATTACTTCGCAACACTCGTCCATTGTTATTTCTAGTGTCTTCTATTGATGTTACTCTATCTAATTAGGTTGTGGAGTTTTGCCTCATCCCTTCTTCTTTCTTGATCTTAATTATGTTTTGTAATTGCGCTGTGATGTAGTCCCATTTGTTATTTGTTCTTCAACTATACGTTCTATGATTCTTCTCTGGTTATCCCATCTTACATGTTGGAATAGTGTGTGCTCTGCCGTATCTATTTGTGGGCAGTACCAGCACGTATCGTGCTCTATTTTTTTAAATTTTTTAAGTACGCTGCGAAGTATCCATTCCCAGTCAGTATTTGTGAGAGAGAATAATCCACCTCTCCTTGCTTTCTTTCTGCCCATTCCCTGACGTTTGGTATTAGCTTTTTTGTCTACTCCATCTTTCATGTTTGACTTATCCATCGAGTCTGCCACGCATTTGCAGTGTTTTCTTTTATTGTTCTATTGATATCGGCCTCTCTCTTCTCGTATCTCCGTGTTCTTTTGTTTACCATGTACTTGTAGTGCCTGTGCCTAGGCACTGTTCTATACGCTGAACAGACTCTTAATAGTATTCTACTTTGGTATCTCTTTGTATTTTTTTTACAACGCTCGTTGCTATAGCGACGACCCTTATAGTAATATGGAGTGTGCTACCGAGGCTAGTACTCTTCTGCTTTTCCGCGCATTTCCTCTGTTTGACATTATTCTGTCTAATGCTATTGCCGCTTTTGCAGCTTTTTCTGTGGCTTTCTTTATGTGGCTCGTTATTGTCTTGTTTCTACTGAACTGTATTCCAAGATATTTTATTGTTTCACTCGTTTGAATGTGCGTATGTTGTTCGATTTCTACATTCAGTAGTGTAACCTTTCTTCTACCATCCAAGAGAACTGCTTCTGTTTTCCTTGGTTCGAGCCGTAGTTCTCTTGTCTTCATCTAATCACGGATAAGCAGGCGAGTATGACTAATTTTCGTTTCCAAATCTTTTTTTGTTCTTGCCCTTGCTACGATTGCCAGGTCGTCCTCAAAGGCAACTAGTGTCACTCCTTACTGTACTTTAATTTTTAAGACCGCGTTATAGTATACGTTCCAGAGTAGCGGGCCGAGCACCGAGCTCTGCGGTACTCTGCATGTTACATCTATTTGTCGCTTCTCACTGATGTTCAGTTTTCTGTTGGTAAGATAACTACATATTATTTTAATGAGGTAAGGGTTTATTTTCCAACGCCTTGATTCCTCTACGATACCTCCATGTGATGCAGAGTTAAAAGCATTTTTTACATCTAGCGCTACTTTGGCGCATGCATCTCTGTATTTATAATCGCCGTCATTTGCTTCTTCGACTATTCTTTGTACTGTCTTTGGGACATCGACCGTGGATTTTCCTCTTCTATGTTTAAACTGTCTGTCTGAGAGATCTTCTTTATCTCTCATTTTTTTCTTCTAGTCTGGCTGCGATTAGTCTTTTCAGCAATTTTCTAAATTTATTTATCATGAATAATGATCGGTAGGCTTTTTCTTTTACTTGGTTGTTGCCTTTTTCTATAAGTACAAGTGTACTGTCACGCTTGGCTTGCGCCTCGTGCTTCACATTTCTTTTTTCTTTTTTCCTATTTAGTGAGTGTTTTCTCTTTACAAGTTGTTACGAATTGTCCAATTATCCAGCGTTTCGTAGTCATGCCAATACTCAAGGATAGGAGTATTAAAATTAACTTTCCAAAACTTTGGTCCTAAGCGCTGACTCCTGCGCCACATCTGTGGTATGCAGCATCTGAACTGTTTATTGTTCAAACTCCGAGCCCAAACGATTTCTAAATATTTTGACTAAATAATAGTTGTGAGAAATTAAGGTAGTACGTGCTTTTGTGCAGTTGGTAATTTTTGTAGCTGCTTTAGATTTATAATAGACAACTAGCTTGATATTAGGCGTGAAGACTTAAGTATTGTGGTATCTCAATTTAAAATTTAAATTTCCCGGGTTAGTAAAGAAAACTAGGTACTTATTAAATGACAGAATGAAGAGGGAAATTTCAACTAAGTATGAATAAACTTATGAATTTTTTTATTTTGTTGCGTTTAATGTAAATTAAATGTAAACTTTTATCCAACTCATATTACCAAGTACTGAATTTTTAAAATAGTTGTGGGAGTAGTAGAGGGAGGTTGCGATATAAAGAAGCGAGAACAGCAAAAAAAGGTACAGTACTCTCTTAGTCCCTTTGCCTCTGTTTTAAATATCATAAGAAAGTAAAAAAGCACAAACCATTTGCATATCTTTGATTATGTATAACTTCTTGATGTAGCATACTTGAGGACGAAAAAAGAGATGGAAATACAAATACGTAGTCAAAGATATGCATATGGGTTTAGTGTTTTTTTATTTCCTTATAATATTAAAAAATATATAATTATCAGTGTACAAACTATATTTATAATTAGAAAAAGATTTCTTGGAAGAAAGTTAAAATTATTGTATAATAGAACCTATCTATCGCATACCTAGTCGGTACCGGCCGGACAAAGAAGATGAGGTATATGGGTCTGTGTTATTTGTTAGTGACCGACCGAAGTTTCGGTTTCGGTTTCGGCCAAAAAAGGGGTTTCGGGCGAAGTTTCGGTTTCGGCCAGAAATCAGCCGAACCTTTCGGCTCGGCCGAAACATACGTTCATGGACTCTCGGGTTGCGTTCGACTGTACTCGGGCGTTTGCGTCACAGGCGTTTTGTGGCCACTTGACCTTCAGTACGCCCTATAAGTTTGTAAACCTCTAAATTTCAGGGAAATGTGTACATTTTCATAAGCTTTAAAAAGTTTCGGTTTCGGCCGAAACTAAGACCTGGGCCGAAGGTTCAGTTTCAGTTTCGGTTTCGGCTGAAAATCCTGTTTCGGTCGGTCACTATTATTTGTATCTATTGAGTTATTTCACAATACTACTACCGTTATGTTAAATTTAGAATGCTTAGCTTTACTATCTGTGTTGGTTTTGGTCTGTTCTTTGCTATTATGAACGAAAACTATAATAACCTGTTTTCTAAACAAAAAATATACACTTCTTTTTTTCCGTTTAAAAAGAACCTATGACCAGTATGCAGGTAGATTTTACGGGAAGCAATCAGTGGATTTACCCCATATATAATCACTTTGCACGAATTTTTAGTTATTTCAAAGTATAATTTATTTGCCACAATATTTATGACAAAAAAGGTGGTGATCCACAGCGACCTCTTGTAGGTGAAAGCCAGACCAACATCGTTTACCGTCAGCATGCTTTCAACCTCCAAAACAAATTACCTGTCTGTATTTTTCACCGCCATTTCTGAATCTATTAGTTTCTGTCGTATTTTTTTATTTGCACAATACACCTAGATTAGCTTATTATTGGGCGTGGTATTTTCAGAACTCGTAAAGCGTGGTATTCAATTTATGCGTAGATACTTTATATTGCTATGACAACCCGTATATTGTCTAAATTAACTAATTTTCAGTCAATTTATCGCTGATTCAAACTACTGATTTTTTAATTAGGTTTTTCGAAAAATCTGTGACTTCTCACATTTTAAAATGGCCTATGCATAATTCTCAAAGTCTCTTCTTTATTTCAAGGTATATTTGATGGTCAGGGATCAATTATTTTTTGAGATATGTTCGAATAAAGTAGGGGTACTTCCTTATGGCGTTTTTATATGGGAATATCCCAACCTTAAGCACATGTTTCGGTTTTTTTTGCAATGTTTGTGATACAATCTAAAAAAAAAAGCGAATGGCTATTTTTATTTCATTCTGTAACATCTTGTTTTTTTTACATGATTAAGAAAAAACCCGGAAATAAGTAGTAACTAAATAGAAATACTACTGGGATGAGCAACCGAATTAAAATATCGATATTTATTGCAAAAAAACTCAATTGCTGTTAATAACCAACTAAGGTTAAAACAGGTTTCAGATTACTATTAAGAATGAGAAACAGCCTAGATATCAGGTTTTTTAAGATTTGTATTGACAATATCACAAACCTGTAGATACAAGGTCGATACGTCAAGGTCAAAACATAAACAGAAATAAACCATCGTCATTTATATGGAATATGAGGAAACATCAAATAGTTGCAGACTATTCAAGATTGAAGGATAAGCTGTTGTAAATAATTCATAGGCAGATTGAATGCTAAAAATAAGATTGACAAAAAATCAGCTTCACAAATCTAAAAGATTTTGCTCAACTAAAGCGTTTGATCTCCTCACATTCGCGAATAAACTAACAGCAGCCTTCGCAAGCGAAAGCCGACTATTTCGCAAAGGTATTTTAACAAGATCCTCGCCTATAGGTTGAAGAAGTTCATGACTTAATACCATTGACCTTAAATGCTTAATATGAATTCTGCTTCTGTAGATCCATCAGAAATATGTCTTCCTTACAATCTTGCGCAGTCGTGAACGATTCCTAAATTTAAGTGCTGTATTCTCGTCATATATCTTGATATCGAACGTCCTTGAAAGACAGTTCCACTTCAGTTCGCAAGAATTATTTTTCAGAAATCGTTTTGAACAAATTACGTGTTCCGAGCCGGTCAAAGAAAGCGTGATGTTCCTCAAAGGTTGATCCTTTCTCTAGTATTGTTTATGTTCTACTGTCACTATATTTCCTGTCGCATGGACCGATTATTTAGCTAGAAACTTACGCCGCATTTGATCAGTGGTAAATGTTAAGCGTAAAGTACAGCTAAAGACTGATTCATCGTCAATCATCGGACATGACTAACGAATAATTCAATTCCATTATGTTTCATACCATTAACTATTAACTTTATCGTTGCATGCGATTATTTGTGTTACCCTATTACTATTAATGGAACTTATTATTGGCGATTGGATTTTTATAATATCGCTTAGATTGCCGCCAAAGTACTGTTTATCCACCACATTTATCATTCTTTCATTTGCTGCGCCATGGTTCGTGAAATTGCTTCGTATGAAGAGAGATGCTTAAGAATGCTAGTATGCTCCAATTCTTCGGAATGTCCTGTAAGACAGCGCAGAGCTACCTGCAGCCAAACCGAGCAGAAATACTCGATAGTTTAGGATTCCAAAAATGCTACAAAGAAATTAAATAAGAATAAAAAACACCCCGTTTGCCACTAAATAGCTATCGTATCTACCTTGTCAGATGCACTGTTCGGAATAAATCCACAACTAATAGTCCTGAAAAGTATCGATTTTAAATTCTTTACTTTTCCAACTAGTTGTCGACGCCACTTAAGATCCGAAACCTTAAGAAATATTCACAAAGACAAAATGTATTAACAACGGAAGGCTTTACCGCAAACAACTGATAATTATCCGAAAATTTCCATCGAAACTCTGCGGTAATTGGTCTTGAACTCAGTTTAAAAACTACAAACAGGACTAGCAAACAATAAAAAACAAGGACCAACAGAAACGATAAATTAGCATTGTAATAGCTGTAAGAAAAATTACAAATCAGCAAGTTATCTTCCAGAAAGGAAAGATTGAAGACAAGTTCTAAATGTTCAAAAATAATTCTCTAGTTCTTGGTTGTTACTAATAAAAGTTTTTCACTGGGAAGTGTATACATCTTGTTGGTCAGTTGGGTTGCCAAACAGGACATATTTTGGAAATTTTCAAAAAGATTCACCAAAATAGTGTCTTGGTACAATATAAAGATTTTATAATTCCTATCGTTTAATGAGCTAAGATTGAAAAACAGTAAATAAATTCCAGTATTCATATTAAGGACTGGTAACAAAAGTTTTGCAAATTATAAATCATTCAAAAACTGTACAAAACATTTGCAAATAATCTCGGTTTGTGTTGATTATTTTTTGTTTCTAAGTAGTTGTCAAGTATGATTATTGCTGTGCAACTGCCATTGCAAACGATTGTAAAAATGAAACGAAATGAAAAGATTCGCTACGAAATAATGATCAAGTGGTCTGTGGATCCTAACATAAGTTTAAAACAGTTGGCTCGTAAGTGCAACAAGAATTACTACACCGTTCGAATAGTAGTTTTGAGGTTAAAAGAAGCTGGAGTGTGCAAGATAAACCTAGAACTGGTCGTCCCAAAGGTTTAATAGATATGAATTTAGAAAAACGGGCCGTTCACATCATTCATCGTCATCCCTCAATGTCCATCAGGGATATTGCAAAAAAAGCAGGTACTTCACATGTAATGGTCGTAAAAATTTTATTTTATTAAAAGGAAAAAGGCACCCAAAAGACCTGAAAAACAAAATTCTAAAAGCATTACTTATACTATCAAGAAAGCTCTAGGAACAGAAATTTGCAAAGAAGAAAGTGTGTGTCGTTATGAATGACGAGACGTACGTAAAAATGGACTTGGCTACGCTACCAGGCTCACAGTATTATTCAATAGCACCTGGTTGTGATCTTGAGAAATCCCAAAAGACAGTTGCCTTTACGAAATTCGGCGAAAAAATATTGATTTGGCAGGTCATCTGTTAATGTGGGAAACGAAGCACACCATTCTTTACCAAAGGAACAATTAACGGTGAAATATACTCGTATGTTAAGCAATGTTTAAACTGGTGACTTCTACCTTTTTTAAGAAATCACACAGGTTCTACAATGTTTTGGCTGGATTTAGCGCCTGCACATTATTCAAAATCTGCTCTTGAATGGTATAAAGCTAAGAGTATGAATTTCGTTCCAAAAGTGCTTAACCACCCCTAATGTGCCACAGTTGCGGCCCATCGAAAGATACCGGGCAATTATAAAACGAAAACTGCAGAAAATGCAGAAACCAACTTTGACAGTAGACGAAATGAAGATTCTGTGGAGAAAAGCCAGTAAAAATATAACTAATGACACTGTCCGAAATTTAATGAAGAACGTCCAAAGGAACACCTGTGTTTACGGCCCACAACCTAAAAATTAATATAAAATTCTCGACAATCACTTGTTTAGGAGACATTTACCTAAAAATAATAAAGAAATTATTTTTCAATACTTTGTTTTAATTTTTACATACTGATTTCATTTTGCAAAACTTTTGTTACCAGTCCTTAAAAAGTCAATTGTAGTAGGTTTAAAAGATAATGACCAAGGCCCGGATATTGATGACATGACATCTTTTTTTTCCTTATACTGTATATGTTGACAGTGAATATACAAATCCTGTTCATGGTCTACCGATTTCAAAAATGTAAGATTTACAGGTCATCTTTTGTCATTTTCTGAGAATTCTGGCTGTTTGGTCATTTTTCTAAAATTTACTTTATTTTTCATCATTTTTTGACATTTTCGAAGGTTAATATTGGTTTTTCCGTATACAATATTGATTTAAAATCTGAATCACAAAAAATGCATTTGAAACTGAGAATTTGCATAATTCAAGAATTTTTTAATTTAATTTGATTGAAATTCTGTTCAGGGCTAAATATTTTCTGTATTGTATTGTAATTTGTTGGAAGATTAATTTATTGTGATTCATTTCTATATTGTATTAACTTTCTAGAAATTTAAAACTTGGGACAAGTAGGTATTATAAGAAGGGATGGGATTATTTGAAATTGTGTATGAAGTTAACTTGCCTGTCTTTGACATTCTATTTATTTAAGAATATTATAAATCAGTTATTCATTCATATCAGTAGGCATCCCTTTATGGGTTTTCCTAGTAATTGCTTTTAACAATTTTATAAATATACCCCTACAAGAGATTAAAGTAAAAGCTGTCTATTGTTAAGATAGGATCCTTTTAAGAAAAGGAAAAGCAAGTTTTTTTTTTTTAAATTTTATCAGTTCTTTTGGCAAAAATATTATTTTTTGTACGATGCAAATGTATTTTCCAATAAAGCGTTTAAGTACATTTTTTAAAAATTTTAGGTCATTTTATTATATTTTTAAAGTCATTGTATGTATAGATCATTTTTAACATATTTATAGGTCATCAAAAAGACTAAGGATTAATGGTTCGTAAGTGGTATCTGTGGTTGTAGTCTGATGGTACCGAGCGAATGGAGAAATAGAAAAAGCTTTCCAAAACCATACTACCGCCACCGAGATTGCAAGCTGCACTAACTCTGGGGAGAGGAGGATCCCCCAGTTTGACATATTTTGAATTATACCCACCCAGAAACGTCCACCTGTATCCTTTCAAAAAGATGCCTTTGTAATTAGACCGACTCATAAATGAGCGTAGAATTCTAAAGATCAAATTATATCATACCAAGACTTTACCAGCAGATAGAGAGGGTAAAAAAAGGATAAAAGAACGAAGTAACTAAAAATTTCAAATCGTCTTAGGTAATTGTACAAGCGATCAATATGTACAAGGCATTGCGATTCATGATTACTAATATGTAGTTAATACTAATAATAAAATTCTGAAGACGTTTGTAAATTTCTTTAGCTTCGAACTTCTAGACGACGAAAGATTTTTCAAACAAGATTTTGTGGTTGGTTTCATGTTATTGCCCAGCAATAGCTGAATGCGACGGTAGTCTTAAATTTACATAGTAAAGGTGGTGTGTGAAAGGCGAGACTACCGTTGTACATCGCTTTTCACACAAGAAGTACATTCCTAAGAAATGTGAAGAATGTACGCAATAGACCGGTCTATATTCTATGTTTTTTACATTCTTCTGCGTATCGCGCCATTCTATTTTGAGCGTTTTTGTTTAACCCCGCCCCATGTACTTATTCTATGCAAAACGGTCTATCTTTTATGTGGTCTGTAGCTTTATAGAAATAGGAATAATCACAACTATCAGTACAGAGATCTGTTAGATAAAAGCATAGAGGATTGAAGATGCATACAAACAACTTATAAGGGTAACAATATACAGGGTGATTCTGAAATAAAGGGTATCCTTTTAATAGGTGATAAGTGAGGCTAAAAGAAGACAAAAAATGAAGAAACGAAGTGGCTCCGTGAAAGTTGAAAATTTTCACAATTTTCCGAAATATTAAATACTGAAGCCGCCTCGAGTTAGAAAAAGGAAAGTGTTCTCTGTATTCTCGCCTTCGGAGTAAAAAGTGAAAGTTATGGAGATTTACGGTTGTTGTAAAACTATTGTAGTGCAAGAATGAAAATTTGCCAGACATGCCTATTTTCTTTGAACTAACGCAGGTGTAGTAGCACAATGAACAATAAATGCCATCATAAGCTACCCCCTGGACATTTTCAACTTTCCCTTCTTAAATCTGAAGTTGAGGAGATCAAAGAAATTGTGATATGTTTAACAGGCAGGGTTGTTGAAATGTATTAAGACAGTAAAAAGATAATAGCATAATTTATGTCACGAGCAATTAGACTCCAGTCTCGCAAGCAACATTTTAATCCCTTATTATTATTTAGTCATTTGAATAGAAAACATTATGGAAGATACTACTAATTACCGCTTCTGTATTTAACTCAATTCCATAAAATCAACCAATTTTTATTTATGTAGCATAATGCTTATTGAAGTTTTTGGTTCTTCGGAATTTTACAGAAAAAAGTCACTAACAGTAAAAGTTTAATATTTTTCCGTTTACAGATCAAAAAGTAAATGTTATAAACGTGTCCATAGGTTATTTATGGCATTGTAGAAACCAGAAAAACTATTATAAGCGTTTAAAGTGCGAGAAAGGTTTGGTGTGTTTACCATGCTTTCGGCGAAATACCGGTTCCTTTTAACATAAGCTATCGCCTTTTTATCTCGAGCAAGTAGTAAATAGTAAGTCTGTCAACTAAGCAAGTACAGCAACTTTATTTTACCCCCCATCATGTTTATTTCTTAATCCAAAAAAGCGAGAATTATAAAAAGGTTTCTCGTCAAAACGTTTTCTTGGAGATTAAATATTTGGTACCTGCTTCTTTCAAAGGCACTGGCTTTACCCTAACAACTAGGTACTTCCAATTTCTTTTTCTAAAAACATATTTCAATAGTAAAATGAAGGTCGCTGACCGCTGCCTATTTAACACGAAAATATAGCTTCTTTCGTTCATGTCAGAAATGCGAATCTCATTCAAAAGCGCACGAAATCTTCTTTCGTTTTCTTGTAAAGACTAAACAGAGTATCGCGACGTTTACGCATTCATGTTATCACCTTATTACTCGAAAGACGAGCAACTTACCAAAATATTACAACAAATGTTGAAAATGACCACCGTCGACCTGAAGACAAGCCTCTATGCGTCGGTGAAAACTGTTACGCACACGAGTAAATATTCCAGCTGTATTGCGAATTTCTGCGGCTGCTGCTAAAATGCGTTGTTGAAGGTCTTCTGCGTTTTCGACTTCCGTGCGATATACAACAGACTTCGTGTGACCCCACAAGAAGTAGTCCAGAGGATTTATGTCAGGGCTACGAGCAGGCCAGCGTACGGGACCATTGCGACCAATCCACCGATAAGGAAACATTTCGTTCAAATAGCTCTGCACACGTACGCTAGTATGCGGAGGGGCTCCATCGTGCATGTAATAAATATGCCTACGAGTTTCTAGAGGTGTATCATCCAACATATCTGGCAACTTGTTTTCTAAAAATTCCAGATACGTGTCTCTGTTTAACCGCTGTGGTAAAATAAATGGTCCAAACAATGTGTCTCCTAAAATGCCACACCACACATTAATAGAAAACCGTCATTGAAATTTATTTTCCCTAATCAGGTGAGGATTAGCGTCATTCCAATAATGTACGTTATGAAAATTTAAGATACCGTCTCGCGTAAAACAACACTCATCCGTAAACAGTACTTTCTCTACAAATTCCTGTTGTTGTATTGTTTTTTGTTGAAACCACTCACAAAATGTTCGTCTCGGTGCAAAGTCATTTTCAGTTAAATGCTGAACCCGTTGTACGTGATAGGGATGTAATAAGTACGACTTTAATATCCGATGCGCTGTTGCTTGGGAAACGTTCACGTCGCGTGCGATACCGCGGGTACTTATTGTAGGATCTTCATTAATCATATCTAATACATCTTCTTCCGCTTGAAGAAAGTGTGGTGCTCGTTCTTGTCCACGGCCTTCATATGTTGCGACGGTGCTACCTGTATCACGAAGTCGTTGTATCGTTTGCAGTATTGTATTCCGCGAAGGCTGTCCTCGTTGTGGAAAACGATCGGCGTACAGTCGTTTTGTCGCTTCTACATTATAATGACATTCTCCATACATTAAAGTTATGTCTGCCAACTCTTGAGTGGAAAACATCTCGCTCACTTTAAATTTTTTCACACCTTGTCACTCTCAGGAAAGTCAAAGACCGACTGATTGTGACAACATGTTCCGACCCTTACATGTGTAAATAGCTACCTGCCAATGACAAGGAGGGTCAGTCAACCCCTATCGATTTTTACTTAAGTAAAAGTATGAGAGCAGGACCGGCTTGGCTTAGCGATTAAATTTCAAAAGTTTTTTTCTCGGAAACTATGCAATTTTTACCTTTTTTTTTATTGCAAATGTATGTACTATCACACAGCTATCCACCTTTAAGAGAATACCCTTTATTTCAGAATCACCCTGTATATCAGGGATAGGCAACCAGTTTCTATAACACTGTATGGCATACATTCAACCGGGCCCGAATCGAACTCTGGTTACCATCGCTGAGGTGATGAAACGATAATGAATAAGCTTGGTGATATGAAGTTGTGGAAGTCTTTCTGAGCATGGAAAAAATATTTAAAATGTTCTTTGCCGATTAATAAAATATTATATTCAAGCATATATGAAGTTAAAGTAGTGAAACAAACTGGCAGCATGGCTTAGTAAATTTAAAAAACGAAACATCAAGCAATTGACAAACAGCAAGGTTTCTTTTGCTATAGATAATATTGTTACAATCTTGTCAAACATACTTTGATATAAGTTTGAGTAAAGGGGGAATACTTTTGAAATGTAAAGAATTAACAAATAGTGTACTTTGTGGATTACACAAGTACATCTTTTGGATTTCATGATAGAAAATCCTTTAATTAAATGATTGTTTTGTTTTCAGGAACAATCCCGTGAAAAAATACCATGGAGCACATCCACTATTTCTGATCACCCTTACATAAAAAAATAAATAAAAAAAATATTATATACGATATAGAGCTTTGGAAAACCGTAAAAAATTTAATTTAAATTCATATATTAACGAGCAAAAACCTCAAATTTAGTTGTTAAGGTTAAATCTCGTATGGTTTGATCTAACTGGTAAAATGGTCGATTACTGAAAAAAGGTCCTTCTCTCTTTTTCGTATATTATTGAAATTACATCATTTCCACCTACTTTTAACTACCGTTACTACCGTCACAATAAGAACAAAAACACCTCCATTAACACAAGTTGACCATGAAAAATAAAATTTGGTGTCCGTTTAATTGATGAATTAAAACTGTTTTTAATTGTTTGACAACTGTCAAGCCAAAAGCACGAATTTACTATCAAATTGGTTTCATTATGCTACATGGGAGAATGTAAAAAAGATGGATTTACAGCAATCAATTTCGACCAGGACCTTTTTTTCCACATCTAGTAACCTAGTTTACAACTCGGATTGATTTTTCATGGCCGACGTTTATTATTAATATAAAATAATACATTTTCCCTCCGTGTTTCATATTTTCAAACAGCCAAAGGTGAAATATATTTAAATTGTAACCTCATTCCTTTTTTTAAACGCCCCGATTTACATTCTTCAACTTTAGAAAATACCATCATAGAAATTAAACATTCTCTCCTCGCATTACCTTCTTATCATTCAGAGTTCATTTACTTACCGGAATGAATAAAAACACAGAAAGTGAATTTTCTGAACTGTTTTTTTATAATTGCTGTAATTTATTCACTTTCCTTTTCTGTAGCACTTGTATGTACCACTATGTCGTTATTTTATGCGTGGGTGGGCTTATGACGACCAGTAGTTAATATTATTACGGCTAGTGAAAAATTAGATCTAATAAAACTATCCTACGAGCCTATATAAAATATTAAATAAGATGTTCGCTAGCATCCATTTTTTTATTATCTGTAAAATATTTAAATGCTCGTCGTTATAATAATAATTTATTTCCATATTATGTAAACAACTAAAAAGAAATAAATATATTTTATAAACGAAGATAACCTATAACCTTATGATATAATTATATAAACACAATTTGAAAACAATTTTAAAAGGTAAAGGTTGTTTTATCTTGTTATTTGTTTTTTGTTTTATATGCGATAATTTGTTTCGTTTTTTTATTTACCAGGCCTCAATCTTACCTTAACTTGTAAGCATATTCACATTCGATGGTAGCTCGATCTCTAACAAAATGTCCATATCTTTCCAAAAAGTCTATTCCTTTCAGAGTGTGATTGGACAGATTTTCAAACTGGTCCTGTAAGCAAGCAGAAAGCAACATTTAGATTTACGTACACATGTATAAAAACGGGAAGTAGTTTGCAAAAGCTATTTTGGTACAGGAAGATTAAGAGTGTTATTTTTATACGCCAAAATTCCCTTTATTTGCATTCGTCACATTAAGAACGTAAAGACGTAAAAATACGCCCTTCCCCAACGGGCGCCTCATCATTAAAAGAAAAAGAAAAAATTCAATCTGCGCTTTTTAAAATTTAAAACTACCAGCAGCTTCAAAGCTAGGCTAATGATCCTATTTTTATAAATGCACTTAAAAACCTTTACATTTCCAAGAACATAATTTTATATTCAGGAAATGGGAACGAACCAATATTATAGTGTGTAAAATATAAAAACATAACAGCAATTAGAATCCAACATGTTATGTTATAATATAAACGGTGAACCTGGACTACGAAAATAAAAAACTCAAGGACATAAAAAGTACTGCCGGCTACAATAAATGTACATTAAAGTAAATTGAAAGTTTAATATTTAAAATATACCATCGTGTTATACAGACATCAACGCTACGCGCTAATACGTAAACGAAAATTAATTAAAAAGGCTGTTCTCAATAATTGAAGCAAAAAAAAACTAATTAAATTACATCATTATTAATTTTATCTAGTTTGCAGCATAAAGAAAATCGTTGCAGATTTTAATTGTAAAGCATACAATATTATTAAGTATCGTTTACATTCTTAAATACATTTTACAGTACGCTATAGCCAATTTCGGTCTTCTTTTTTCTAACAACAGTGTGCACCAATCTAAAACAAGTGGCTAAAATTAGAATCTGACATTGATAGTCAAGATGTAGGCTATGTGATGATGACATTTGAATGAAAATAAAAAAAGAATAATTTAATTTAGTCAGGTTGGCCAACAAGCTGATTAATTTATCAAAACGGCCGTCTCTTCTAATTAATTACTGTAATTTAATTGAACCTCTGACGCCATGCGAAATGCTGGAATTATTTAAGTCTCGCGTTTACGTACCTCAAATTCTTGTGTTTTACGTGTAATTATTCATTTGTTTGATGGCTTTCTAAACTGTATAGTTTACTGCAATATTAAAACAGTAGAAAAGACATATTTTAAGAATTACTGTTCGGATTAAACAGTACGTAGCAATTTAGGATTTCAATTTAAAATTATAATTTATAATGATCAAAGATGCAAAAAGAAGAAGCTTGTACTGCATTAATAACTAGCCGGCAAATTCCTAAAAACAATACACAGACTGAAAAGGCGGGAAATGTGCATTATTATTGTTATAATAAAAGGTTACTTCAACTAGAAACTCAGCGAGTTTGAAAAATACAATCGAAAGGCAACTTCTAAAACAAGAAGGGAAACTTAGTTACAGTTAAAAGCCAATAACAAATTGGAAAGAAAATGGATGATAAATCATAACTTTGCCGAGGAATTCAAGAGAAAGTTAAACATCTTCCATGACATCCGTCTCATACATCCTCCCCCTCCACCTTCTTCCAAACATTGAATAAATTCTTGACAAGACTCCACTAGCTTAAAATATACTTTTCCCGTTCGCTTTGACAACAACTAGCAATCTTTTCAGCAACTCCACCAAGAAACCAAGCTATATACAACGCTTACCAGATAGACGAGAGCTCCCAGAGAGATGAGTTCGTTAGGGACCAACCATACCGGATATTGCGTTTCTCTACCTTAATTTATATAATTTCTTGCAGATACCGTCCTAGATTTACTAATACCAATTCCATCCACGGTTGAAGAAACTGCTTCGGAAAAATGAAAAACAAATCTCGCTGTGAAACAATGTGCCTCAATAGGTAGTACGAGGTGAGCAACATCTAGTTAGTACTTGTGGTGGTTGAAAAACTTAAAGTATCAACGGAAAAGTAGTAAGCACATTTGTGTGACTTGGAATTTATACCCCTTAGGAGCCCACTTCATACACAAAGTAGGCAAATTTCTAATAGAAATCCTATTTATAACGTTATAAATAAGAGGTTCCAAAGGCTCTATGCGTTGTGCTGAAAGAGGTTGTTTCGGGATTTCTGTTATCTTTTTGCATATGGAGTTATTTCGCAAGACTAAGAGCCCAAAGACCCACAATAATCCGATAGTTGTTAAAAAACCTGAAGATCTGCAAAAACTAAAAGTTTTGTAAAGACTGGAACCCTGCTTGGACCTGCAGATTCACATGAATTTAAAACCTCCCAGGGATCTAGATGATGCCCACAAAGACTTAGATAGTCAAAATTTACTCTTCAGATTGCAAAACGGATTATAATATATGCACTACGTATTTTGAACTAACCAGGAAACGTATCCTCGAGTTTCGATTAGACGAGTAGAAAAAACTTCGAACGATCGAAACTCTCTTAACTAGAAATTCGTATGAGAGCCTAAAATGGTATTCTCCAGTCACATTCGAATTTGTACAGCGTCAAGTTCACAATTTCGAACAATGACGATACGTCGTAACTTAGGCACTTGTGTACTTCAGGTTTTTAACCAATAGCAATGCTCGCTGATCAGTTGATTGAAATGTCTCCGTATCCTCCCGGTTAGCTAAAACACGTTCTACTTCTTAATTTTGAAAGCGTTTGTTGGTTGGATATTAGCGAAGTTAGTTTATTGTATTGTTTTTGTTTTATTAATTGTTTCTGTTGTTTAGTTTGATTATTATATTACTTGTAGTAAGAGTTATATGATAACAAAGAATTTTAAAAATAAATTTTTTTACAAAAAAGAAAATTAAGGGTAGATGGATGAAAAATTAATGTATAAAAATGAAAATATTTACAAAAAAATGATAATTATTTACAAATGAAACTTAATTTACAAAATAATTAATAATCGCAGAATCGTACAATTTATTCGACCACAACAATAATAACCACGTTCTTCTCTTACCCTACACCAGTAGAAACAAATTCGATTAAGAATTCGAACAGACGACCACTTGCAAATCGTATACGAATAGCGTTCGAGTTTCGAACATACGGTTCGGTAGAATTTCGATACTCACTGATCGAATTACGTCACAATTTGTTTAAAATTTCTACTAGTCGAGATTCGAGGATACGTCTCCAGGACAGTGGATGTTGCTAAGTTTTTAAGATAAGAATAGTTGATCTTCAAAAACAAATGATCGATTAGTTTACTTCTTTATTCGTTAATTACTATAGAATTTCTTCTTTTAGTTTTCTCTACTGATTTCCTAAATAAAAAACTGTTTTACTTTTCTTCATTTAGTATGTTAACAATATTATACAATAAATGAAAAATAAAAGAGGTATTAGTGACCCAAATCCAATTCACAAGGTTGATACTTGTTGATATTGACAGGAAGATGGTGGTTAAAGCTGCACTAATTAAATACAGAAATGATAAGAAAAAATGGACAACATACAAATGCAGGATGAAATCAAAAATTCAATCAACTGCGATAATAAATTAGGTGTATAGAACATTCGTGTGGTTTGTAAAAAGGTTAACTAACCTACAGTTGTTTCAGAATCACCCAATGGATTTTACAAGAACTTTAATGTAGGAATTACATGCATATTGTTTATTCAAAACTGCGATTTAAGACAGGATTATTTAAAAAAGAACTAATTAGAAGTACCCACTAATTTAAAATTACGAAAAATGTCCCTGCTATAATATATTGCCTACATTTAACATACAAAAAGCATTTATTCATGTTAATTTAATTCAACTAAGGTAGACATAATAAATTAAAAAGTGGGTAGAATTTACAGTAAAATAAATGAAAACATTATGGGAGTTGCATAAAAAAATTTGCATTGCCATATGTAGTTCACTCGTAATTTAGAAAAATGTATATTTTAAATGTTAATGGTCTTTTTTAAATGTTAAAATGTTACCAAAACAACTACATAACGTTATATGAACCTTGTTTTCTATTTTATAATGACTTTTTAAATTTTATTGAATTCATTTGATTGATGAATATAATAAAATAGTTTTCAATTTTTTTAAATTGGATAAATGTATGAAAATAGAATTTGTCATTTCAGATATTATACACAACATATTCTCGTCCGCTTTTGTCACGTCATGCTTTACAATTTTCCAATGTCATTAAAATCCTCCTGGTCATTCACACTACTAAAAAAGTAACAGTAGGCTTTGGCCGGTGTTAATTTATAAATTGGTAAACAAATGAAATTGGATTTTATGCCATACTGTACCATTCCTATTTTCTGTTATTCCCATGCTAAGTTAATTCCTCATTATTACGTTTATTATAACCAAAAAAAGCTGTTTAAGTTTAGAGACACCTTTTAAGGTGTGTGTGTTAGCATTAGTAGATATAGCGATGATGATGTGTATCGAAAAGAATGCAACAGACAGGTTCCAAACGTGTAATTTAGAATGGTCGAGAAAAGTTTTTATTGTTGGATATTTTTAAAATACAATTAATAAAATTAACGTAAAAAAATATAAGTAGTATATACAGGGTGAATTTTCCTAATACACAGATTGGTCGATTTAGATTTTAAAAGTCAAAAGGTAATCATTTCTTATTTGATTGATTTAAAACAAGAAACTAAAGACTAGGTAAGTTTTCATTATGTTTATTACTAGAAGATAAGATCTAACCATATCTAACATAACCTCAACTGACAAAGTTTACTCATTTTAAACCGACCGTAATTCCATTGACCTTCTTTTTCCGAGGGCATACTAGATCTAATTTTGACTACTTTAATGATTATTAGTGGATCCTAATATTATTTAAAAGTTGACCGCACACACAGGTGTGTATATTTTCCACTACATTTACTATTACGTATATCACGATGACCTTTTACATGTCGATATTATGGTGAAGGTTTTATAATTGTTTAATGTATTTTTGTAACCAACGTTTTTCTTTTTTTTTTGCCTTCCTGTGTTCTGGGTGATCAAGTGACCTACTCAACGTTGAAGTTAAGCAAGTTTAAAAAATATATCTGAAGTGAAGTCGGCTTATGGTTACTGTGCGTGATTATGTGTTCTGTTCCTGCTCTTATTATATGATTAATTAATTATTATAAGTAGAGTGGAATGCTTTTGTGGGCAGTTTCATACTACATTCATGCTTTACATGCCGAGTTTGTAATAGCAGCTGCTTTCTTTGAAAAATAATTTTTTACATTATCTGTTATTGCATTAATAGCAATTAAAATGTTAATTTCATATATTGATTATTTCTCCACTAACTAGACTATACATTTTGAATAAATGCAAGGCCCAATGGACAGCTTAATTAATATCAATTTAAAAAGAAAGGAATCTCATAAATATTTTATGTATGCAGTATCTAGTACGTACTATGCAATAATAAATTTGCATCAGATAACTATAAGTGTGGTATTTCCGTCGCACAACCTGTTTTCCTACAATTTGTTCGCTTAAATTTCTTCTTCTATTATAAATTTATGAAGATTCGAATCGAATATCAAGGGCTTTTTCAAAACTCAAATGCTAGAAGTCCTTACTAACTTCTCTAGAGGGAATGCCTCTTAAAATACCGTTCCCAATGAACGGTAGAAAACAGTTCGGCCTTACGAATTAAATCGACGACTTGTCTTCTTCAAAACAGAAATCGGAGTAGTAGCTGTCAAAACTATTTTCAATTGTTCCCACAATAAGGAAACTCCAAAAGTTCTTTGGGAGAACGGTCCAAGAGAGGCAAGTCTTTAAGAGATGCGATTAGAATTTTATTGAACAAGATAGAATAGAAGGCAAAGTATTCTTTGAAAATACACCAAAGAAATGTTAATTGTGAAATATACGGTAAATTCTAGAAGTCCTTCGTGAGTTACCATTACCATATAACTTTAAAATATGAAAACTCGACCCTATTAATGATACATGCCCCAGTCTATTTATCCGGGGAAATAAAACAAAAGCAAGAGTTACCTTAGTTAATATCAAAACAGTTCACAATTTAAGTAAGTACATTGCTATATGGGTATGTTACTGTACACTCAAATACATTTCACTAATCTCATTTAGCTGGAGAGGAACTACGAACTATTCTCTATTAGACGAATTCGTCCATAAGTCAAAATATTTAAATTTCTGATATTCTTTGCCTCATGTGATTCTTCTGATTTGGTGAAAAGAGGAGGTAATTTCAATAATGAAAAAACCCACTAATTGTAAGTTCGTGTGGGCCTTTCCAGGAACTACGGCACGAAACAAAAAATTAACATGATTTGGATTTGGAAGTAATACTATGTTTCCAATTTCTATTTTTGTTGAGGAGATAATCTTAAGAATGAATTTAAAATTTCCAACATGTTGAATTATCATAAACAATTATTTTTATTTAGGACTAGAAAATGTTACCTAGTTGTATGACGTATGTCTTTACTTAAATTCCGTATAAATCTCGCTAGAATATAAGATCTTATATGTGGGCTCTATTTGCATTGAGAGTCTTGCATCAAATTGTTAAGTTAAAAGCTAAAATATAAAAAGGAAATTTCCTTGCATAGTGCCGATGAAACAAGCTATTTTGGAAAAAAGCATCAATCTTCAGTTGTAACGGTCATTTCATCTATTAAACTTCGAAATCTGCTACTGTTGAGGTAAGTTCTGCTACATTAATATAAATCCTAATATTATCTATCAATAAGCAGCTCGAGATAAGACCCAGGAAGTATGTACCATTTTAATTTGTTTACTTGCAAAGGCCAGCTACATTATCCTAGGTGAAGTGGCAGTACGGATATCTATACCTCTTGGAGACTCTATAGACATAAATGTAGAGAAAACCATAAGAGCACACAGAACGGAATAATACATAATATTTATTAGTAGAAACAGAATGTGCACATCTACCTAATTGAAGTGGGGAAAATCTTAAGTGATTCCTTTTCGTGTGCTATTATGGCTTTTGCTATGTCTGCATCGAAAGTTTCCAAGTGGTATATGTTTCTGTTCAAAAAAAAAAAAGTTTAAGTGTCGGTCAATAGTAAAAGATTCTTCCGTTTTGGAAAACTTTAGGCAGGTTTGTTCTTAAGATAAAATAAATTTTCAGGAGCTAAAAAAGAAACCGAGAAGATGTTATTACAGAGAATGGAAAAATCTGAAAACATTTTGGTGTTTGGGGCGATCAGAAAGGAGATTTTACTGATGATATGAAGGTCAAAGATTTTTATGCAGCGTTATTCACTTATGACTGCCGATGAAAATGCAAGCCAAAGCGTCAAAATGAAGATGAGATATAAACCAAAACAGTGATACACACATGAAGTCGGCATTTCTCAGGACAAGAAAGAAAATAAGATGGGAACATTTACAGAAGAAAAATGAAATCCATGCCAACATTAGAAAAAAGATGACTTGACTCAAGCACGTGGAATTAAGTAACGTTTTGACAATAACAGAAAGAAAGAATCAAAACTTGACAACGTCCGCAAAATGTATATTAGCGAGAGGTCCTGATACACTTGCATGTGGTGTAAGTAGTGGAATGGTTCTGACGGCTGCAGTAAAACTTGTGCCTTTAAAACCTTAGAAGCCTTTCAGGCCACTTCTCAAAAATATCTAAATAAATTTTAAATTGAAAAAAATACGTTACTGCCGGGAATTTTAAACATTTGCTATTACTACATACAGACCAGCAGCGCTCTAAATTATTACGCAATTTTTTAGGCAGGTACTTAAATATTTGTTTTAGTCAAAAAGTTTCACAATTCCCTTATCTCAATAAAAATTTCAAACCTCAACTGTTTTGAAGTTTAAGGTATTTGCTAATTTAAACAAACACAATCATCATAGCAATCACCTACTAGCTGTAATAGTATTTCTAAAATTTACATTTCTAATACAAAACACATCAAATAAATATTCATTTTTCTAAGATAAAAAATTCCTTTAGTTTACTATCAGTGACTAATACGTACATTATTATTTATCAGTTGGAACAAAACCACTGACTAATTTTATTCTTCTTAAAAAGACTGACGTAAATATTGTAAAACTATTTCTATTTCTAACATGGTTTTTCTCGTGTAGAAGTGTAAAAGCTAAAGTATTTCAAGCATTTTACAGCTTTTAGAAAAGGTCATAAACACGGTGTATAAATAGTAGGAAGGAAATAGTAGTTTGAAACAAACACGACCTTGATTCAAATGAATTTAATTAATTCGTACTGATCAACTAATTGCTTTCAAACTGCGTATATATTTTTTCCAAGTGCGATCGCAAAAATGTGATATAAGACAGATAACTTTAAATGAAAAAGATAAATAATTCTATTGCAAAATTATTAATTTATTTCTTAATAAAGGTGAAACACAAGTTTAATGTTTTTTTTAATTTAACACCCGGTAATTAGATTAATCAACATATTAATGATTTTAAAATATTAGAAAGTCCGAACAAATGTGATTTACATTGCAAAGGTTGATAGATAGAATTGATTGATAATAAAAGATAAAAGCGAGTAAATAAAAAAATACTTCAATGAGAATTACAGTAAAATTAAGCAACTGACATGGGATATGATATACTGTCAAATGTAGCAATACACAATGTCACAATTCTAATACGAAATAGCTTTATGGAGGAAATCCCTTCAGTGGAGGTGAACGGCAACAATGATTTGATTTAAAGTTTGCCTTGCTGTTAGTAGCATCTTAAATAAATATTTTAAAACTGGTATAAGAAAAACCAAGCGACATCTAGTGATAAACTAAATAACTTCAGTTAGAACTGAAAAATGCAATCCTAATGACAGTGCAACCAAAATTCAAGATCCTACTCTAACTTTTCCATATTTTCCTAAACTGACTGGACTATAAAGAAAGTCAGGAATTAATTATAAAGACAAAAAATACAAGAAAAGAAAAATCAATAAATTATCTTAGATAAAGATCTCCAAGATTCACCTTTTTATAACAATAATCAGACATTTAAATGAAAATAAATCGAAGGTAAACACGAACAATAAAATTCAAATCAGACATATTAACGATAAGATTAAATAAAACTCAATCAATACTCCCACTGAAGCATTAAAATCCAAGGTCAATGCCACAGCGATACAGGAAATAGGAACAAAACAACATTATTGGAGAAGATAGACAAAAAGGCATGCCAAAGACAGCGAAATAGGAAACGACAGTGATTTATTCTCGTTATGGTTTTCTTCTGATTGTTAGTATCTAATGAGCTTGGAACAAATTATTGTTCACTACGTCCATGTCTTGGATAAGATGCACGTCTTCGGGGAGTTGTAATTGTTTCAGAGCCATTTGGTTGGGTTTTCTGCTTAAAAACTCTTCGAAATTTCGAGTTTTATGTTTTGCCTCGGCAATAAATGTCTCGAATTATTTTTGCGCAAATTTTGGGACTATCATTTTCAAACATTAAATCTCTTTTACCTCCAAAAGGTTTATATGAATGTCTAACAAAATATCGTACTTGAAATTCTTGCTTCAAACACAGACTACCACCATGTTTGAAAATAATTCTTTGCACTTTTCAAGTAGCACCTCCATCATCCGAGCTTTCATAGACAAAACTTGACAAAAAAAATAATCAGAATTTCTGAAGTTAATTGATCGTGCTGGCTTTTTGAAGCAGCAATCTTGTGTAGTCAAAAGATTCTTTATCCAAATAGAAACGGAGAACGAGTAGGCTAAAATCCAAAAATGCTGGATTATGACACAGTAAAATTAGATATTAATAATTTCTCGCTTTATGATCCAAGTCTAAACCAATAGCTGCAACGCTGCCTAACGGGTTCGCAACCATAAGCATGCGTCCGGGTGGGGCAGTCGAGATGGGATTTTTCTTGGAAATATCGTAACATCGTTGGTGGTTCTGTTAGTCTCATAAATCGAAATATAACTCACTAACTAAAAGCATTTTGCATGGTGCACAGTTTCACTGATAAAAGGGTATCCTATCTGAGATTTAGATTGAAGAATATCTTAGAGACTATAAGACAACTATTGAGATGAGGTTTTCACCCTTGCATTCAAGCTGGAACAATGAAGCAAATAATTCCTATGCCAAGAACGACAAGCTGTTGTAGTGGACGAACAGTTGCTATCGTCGCGAAACACGGGAGAAGTAGCAGTTGGATTTTGCTGTTTACGTCATTGGTTTTCAAATGGCAATCATGGCCTAGCCTACTGTTTTATAATTTGAAACAGATTATATGCATTATGTTTAATTTACTGTTATTTTTTTTCTTTCAAATTTCCGCAAGTCAATTCAAAGACGGTAAATGTATTTGCAAAAAGTATGTAACCACGTGGTAACCATAAGATTTCACATCTAATATTGTCATTTATTAAACTATGTTTCTAGCCATGGTTTCTAGCTAAAATTTAATTTCAAAGCCGACCGTGATAAAGGTTTCTTTTTGATCGCTCTATAAAAATTAAGCAATTTTAGATTTTAATTTGAATATTTTATTAAACTTTGAAGTGATGCATTACTTTAGTCCAGTATTGTACATATACTAATAGGCTGATAACTTTATAAGACTTATATGATAGAGATAAAGAAAATGAATGATTTTTGGCACTTAGCGACTTCTTGCAATGCACCTTTCAAATGGAATTACATCTGTTTTAGCCATTATTTTGAAGCAAATATCTACTCCAACCTTTTTCTAAGGAACAAAATAGATTAATTAGTAAATCTTTATGAAAGGTTTGCCATACATTGTCTTTTATCTGAATCTCTTTAAATAAGAACCTGAATCCACCTTTCGTATTTTGAACTACGGAAAGATTTAGAAAGTTAGTAATAACGTTTAAATGCATATGAACAAAATTAAGAATAAAACATTCGTTTAATAAGATGTCTAAACGTTTTCGTTAAGTCTGGAATAAAACTGGACATGCTGTTTCTATTCCCTTTTATTAGAAAGATACCATGCTCAATCAAGCGAAGAAGAATTGATTTCAAAATTCTCAAAAATCTTGAAATGTCGGAATGGTGATCAACAAGATTCTAGGACACCGCTCAAAATTTGAAGTAGGCACATCATAAACTCACAACACTACGCCAATTATTTTGTACTAATATATACCTAAATTGTAGTTTCTGCAGTTGATATAATTGGACTTGAAACAATTGACTGCGCAACTGTTACGTCATCGGCCAGTGTCGTTATGGTAATACGTTCTAAACAAACCAACAAAAGCATTGCTGACGACACTACTTACGCAGTGAAACGGCCAGTGTTGTTATGGTAACACGTTCCAAACAAACCAAGATGACGACACTACTTGCACAGTCAATTGCATACAGCGCTTATTGTAAATATTGTAGCCGCTTGAAACTATAGGATACGCTTAAAAAGGTGTATATGGATAAACCAAGCCTATTTTCACTTTAGTAATTCTCGCTATCGATGTCAGCAGATAGCAGTTCTTGAGTATAAAACAAAAAAAATTAACACTTGCAATTATACAATTAACTGACTCATGTATATGCATTTACGAAGACCATGCTAATTCAAAAACGTTTACAAAATGTTGCAAATCCTCCGTTTAATGAGGTCGTCTAAGAATTACAACATCCCACTTCAAATTTTGAGCAGTGTATTTCAACACTGGTCCCAATTGCTATAAAAAGCAAATCCAACTGGGAAAATGGGAAAGCCAAAGTAAGAAAATCGAGCTTTTCAACCTTTCGGTATTTTGGATAGGGAAAAAATTGAAAAAACTGTTTGGACCTTGACGGCTGGGATTGAAGTCTTGTATTCTGCGAATGCTGAACATTGGTGTGACATGAGTAAGATTCAGAACCATAGCTTTGCATTCGAAGTAGGTGTACAATCAACCTATGGGGAGTAGTTATCAAAATAAATCATCATCACTACCAACCGGAACTTCTACAGTGAGGTAACCAAAACAAATACAAAGATAAAATCTGACATACACAAGAGGTCAGTGGAGAAAGATCCTCATAAAATAAATATTGACCAAAAACCAAAAACAACCATTTGGATTGTGCAATTTTATCTCTCATTACCCGAAACCAAATAATAGTCGTTTTGTCATGTTATCTCCGGGATAAAACATCGAATCTCACTGAAATTAAACTTTTTCCATAATGCAATCTAGTAAGAGTACAACATTGGTTGAGTTGGAACGATTTTATTTCATTTTCCACAAAGAAAGTCTAGAAAAATTATTCCCCAAAGAAATGCCATGTTCAAGATCGAAAAATCACAAAAAACAAAACCAAAAGTAGTGCCCAAGACGATCACAATTATCAATAAAAATGATGATCGGTAAACAAAATTTACCTTGACCAGGGGATTTGCATGCGTTTCAACATAGAAATTACAAATATTTAAAATTCTTGATCTTGGAGATGGTTGGTTTGGTTCTTCTTGTCGCTGAATTTAACTGCCTAAAATTATAGTAGGCCTACCAATCAAAATCTTGCATCTGTGATAGGGTACCGGCTTAACTTTTTCTAGATGGAGAGCAAATGCATATAACGTATTCAAGTATAATTTTCTCATATGTATGTATCATTTATTTTCAAAGTAAGTGCTTTCTTGTTTGGAATACAAATAGAATTCAGAATTTAGAGTTAAGGCCTTTTTGATTTGCAGAGCAGTATATTGAAGCGTTTTCAAAAAGATAACAAATAAAAATTGCATCTGAGATTTGGTTTTCGAGCGAACATATTCAGTATAAAGGTCCACTAACGGAAAAATCACTAGATGATGACTACAACGTGGAGTTAGTCAGGGCCCACCAAAAAAACTTAACTCAGTTCGGTATTCCCAAATTAAAAAATTCACCTCTTTTGAGAATTATCAAAGTGATAATAATCATGATTTAATATTTGTGAAAATAAGAAAGAAATAGAGTCTGTAGAATAGAATCACTTCAATGTTACTTTTCCGTTATAAATCTTCATCCTTGTTTCCTTCCTGCACTATCTATTATAATTAATATCAGCTCATATCAAATTAGAAGACGACAATTTCTAAATTAATTTCTTACATAATAGCTGTAGAAAATCGTACAACATTTCTGCATGCATAACTTCTCACACTGCAATAAAAAAAGATAAAATTGAAAAACCAAAGAAAGTTGGATCTTTTTATTCCATTACAGTTAAGTATAAAACCACAATTATGACTAATAAAACCAAATCATGGATGGCTAGCATAAAAAATAATTAAATCATGACCATCAATGAAGATGTGAAAGAATGTTGGGTTGCTATATAGGTCCTCATTATTATTCTATAGAAACATTAAAGCCACTGATTGTACGTAGTGTCGTCGCCTAAGGTATTTAAAAAATTCATAGACCGATCCTAAATTAGTTTACGTCAAATAAAAAAGGTTCATTTTTGAATTCCTGAACCGAATACAAAATTAATTTTAGTTTCCTAAACGATTTTTTAAATAAAAAATTGGCTCGATTTATTAATAAGTAGAAGAAGCTCGAGCATAGACCTAGAAAATTAATAGCTTAATAGCAAAGGAACGTTGTTCCCCCATAGTTATAGTTTATGCTCTTGACCGGATATATCCGCTCACGCGTGTTTATTAAACTAAATTTCGTAACATAAACCGCCGAAAGGATGTTCTTGCGCTCTGGAAGATATTTTTGGATATTTGCTCACTATATTCCTCCCCACCCTTCTTCGCCTCTATTTAAAATTACGTTTGCTGTGTAAACCTGACCTCAACAAATTTTGTCGCGTTGTGTTTATATTGCTGTATGTTGTAATAAATTTCAGGGCTACTGCAATATGGTAAGGCAATTTTAGTACTACACTATTCGTCGTTTCCTACTGACCTCTTTCACATATAAAAATGATACACGTTCGAGCTTATTTAATAAATTAATAATCGTAATTACTTACTACAACGAGATATAAACACCAAATAGATTGTGGAAGTCATCGCGTATAGGAAATGCTTGATTCATTGATTAGCCGTGCACTTTCACCTCTTTACAAACTCTTGACGTTATATTTTACGAGGGTATCTACGATATGACTCACACATGTCATGTATCATGTTATATGAATATTTTAAACATAAAAAAGTCCTCAAACTGATATTTTTAATCTTTTCCGGAAACAAAAGAATTTTAGATTTACATATCTTAGCCATGTGCAAATTTATGTACATTGAATCTTTCAATCTGAATGTAAGAATCAAATATGAATAAGCTATTAAAACCATACGTAACATGCAAAGTAATGGATGAAGAAACTCGGCACAAAAATAGTTGCAACAAATAACATTAGGTATTTATCCTGATAAACACTAATTGGACTATTTGATGATATTTTTTTATCAAATATCGATCTTTTAAATTGGCGACGAGATATTATCGGTATCCGTTTTCGGATTTTTCGAGGATTAAATTAAAATGTCAACATTTATTGCTTACTACATTTGGATATGTCAACAGGTTTTAATGGTTGTTTAAACTAGCTCATTTCTTGGTATTCTACACTATTCGACAAGATCATTAGATTGCTGTTTCAAATTGTAGTGAGTCGAATGAAGGCATTTAAAAAGTCAAAGTAAATCTTTACATCACATTATCAGCAGAACCTACTAATTTAGCCTATTCCAATTTTTTCAATGTCTGTATTTTCAACAATTACATAGTGATAATCGAAAAATCTTCTAGTCTGTCCAAAACTCAGTTTGAACCATTGTCCAATAATCGCACTGTGGTGGGGCCTAATATATTTAATTCCTGCCCACATGTAAAAACTAAATGAGTATGCGATGTCATATAGTGCTTAGGAACGGTCACGGAAAATTCCAAAACGGCATACTCCAGATCTAACAAGTCCATAAAACCAGGTCGAAGTAAGGCAAAAGATGGCTTCAAATATTAGACTTTTTTACATTTTATTCTTTATGTGAAAAGCGAGACGATTTTCGTGATAATTGAACACCAACATATCATACAGCCTGATTCATAAGTAAAGCCTGTCAATTAAAACACGAAAACGATTAAGAACAAAATAACTTTATTAAATATAAAGAATATACATTTAACCCTGATTATCAATACCCAATATAGTCACCGTTTCTGCACACAAGCGTATTTAAACGTGTTGGCATTGAGGCGACTAATGTCTCTGCAAACGTTTGAGAGCTTTCAATGATGACCTGGGTTTGCTTGACACTGTCATCTTCATTATTAAGGTCTGGAGACATTGATGGCCATGGCAGAACCTGGATGCTGTTGTCTTCTTTCCGTTGTGTGCATTTTCGTGACCGATGCTTAGGGTCGTTGTCTTCTTGCAACCACCACTGTTCAGAATCGGCACCATACATAATACGTGCAGACGGCAGGAGTCTCTTCTTGTAAATGCAGCACATGGAATTGGAATCTAAATTACAAGTAAAAAAGAATAAGCTTGCCGAACCCGAATTGCAAAAGCATCCCAAGCATGCACTTTGAGAGGATGCTTGCTCCTCTTAATAACATATCTCTTTTCCTTCTTTACCCAGAATATTTTTTAACGTTTTCCATTTGGAAGGTGCATTCATCAGTAAAAATAATCCTACTCTAGTCCTGGCTCTGTTGCGTTTGCGCTCACTCATACCGTTGTTGCACATGACGTTCTGTTAGGAGAGGAATCACCTTCGGCGCCTTAAATCTGAACCCAAACTCCTTTAATCTACGGATAACTATCGCTTTTGATAGATTTATGCCCTTGCGTTTTAAAATTTCTTGCAATCGTGCGACAGTTTTGTCTGGATTGGTGTTAAAAACGTGTAACAAGACTTTGTCTTGTTTTCTGTTGGTTTTTTCCCGGCACCACTTTTTGGAAAATCATTTACATTTCCTGTCTCTTTGTAACGATTAATCCACCGCTTCACAGTTTTTTCACTTACACTTACATACTTCAATATCCGTGCTTGTGTCCATTTTGGACCGAAGCGGTGTTGAGATAAAAAGACAATCTCTCATCGTTTTTGCACCGAAATTGACATTCTTTTAAAGTGCACGTGCGTATCACGAGGAACACCTGAGGCGACTAAAGTAATTATCGCTGATCAGCATTTTGAACAAGTAAAAAGACGCAGCAGGATTAAATAAATTTTTATGATCGGTTCAAAATTTAAGAGGGCGTCGTTACTTATGATTCAATTCAGGCTGTACTTGTCTGTATTATACCGATATCCTGAGAAAGCATTAAATCTATGTTCGAAATTATGTTGATGCCGTTTGTCAATATTTGTTTCCGATGTAGAACGATCATAGACCCCTAAAGCTAAATCTAAACGATTTATAAATTCTCCATTTCATGCGAATTAATTGAAATTAAAAATAAAACACTGTTGGCCATATGAATAAAGTGGAGTAAATGCTTTTACTATATATCTATCTCATTTTTACCAATTAGAAAATATATCTGTGATCCTTTATTAATTGAAGTATAAGCATTTACTACACTTGATTCATATCGCTCGGTCTTCCCACCAAATGTTACAACTATTATGATGCAAAGCTATCTTGAACTAAACTCTGCCATGATCAGTTTCAATCAAAAATGTTTTATGCATAAGATTTGATGGGAAGACAAGGTGTTTCATCTTTAATCCCAAATGATTTGTTTTTTAAAAATCCATCCGAGTTTAGCAGTTTCGTTTTCCGTAGCTGGAAACAGCACACAGTTCAGCCTGATATGACTTTCCGATCAGACTGGTCCTCTTTCAAACGAGTCCTTTATTATCCGGCATGGTAAGAGTCTTGAAGAGTGTCTTAGTACTAATGAATTAAAGCTATCTGCCTGCCTTTTATTCAGAATTACACGTTTTAGGAAAATAAAGAGTTATTTAGGAATTTGTTGAAAACCTCTGTTGTCTAACTATACAGAAATAATGTGTAAACTTTTAATGTTTATTGTGTAAATCTGAATATCAGGTTTTTTTGTCTTTTTTGTCGAAACCATCCCCAGAAGGTTACGCCCTTAAGATTGATTTTCAAACCCACTTTAAGGTTGCGCCTAGTGATAATATTGTAAGAAATAAAGATTGATATTGATTAGACAAAACCAAGACTGAAGTTAACGTAACAAAATTAAAACTAAAACTTGCCAAAGTGTTAGATTCTTCCTGCAACAAATTCTTTGTCGTTGGATTACTAAATTCATGGCCAAAATTGATGCCAAGATCTGTACATTTCTGCAACGACAATATCCAAGGCTTATTTTGTCTTGGTTTTACGAAATATGGCGGTCTCGTCTAACCAGAAGGCGTTTATATTTTCAGATATTACATCGGTATGGTTCCTACAAATTTACTTCTTTATTCGAGAAGAATGTTTTTGAATTTTTACGTCTTTAGCAGTTGTTGGTCTGAGCAGATTGAACATACAGGAACATCACTGCTATGTAGTCATACATGCTGATCCACAATACAAGAGAAAAGGTTATAGTTCATCTTCATCTACTTACACTGGTGAGCAATAATGTACACTTCATCAACGCTTAGATAATTGAAAAATACAACAAAAAAAAAATCAAAATTTAAACAAAAACTGATGTATTTATAAGATGTGAAATATACTAAATTACATCTTAATTACTAATGTATAAAACACAAAAGAAAGAAGGTTTGTTAAATTCTACTAAAAATAGTAGTGCAAAAGTCTACGTACAACACAATAAAAAGCTATGAAATTCGCACAAAAAATAAAAACCAAGTATTTAACTGCTGATTTAATAAGGTGTGGCATATCCTTTAGCTTCCATAACGGCTTTTATCCTTTTGTGCATAGAATTTACAAGCTTCTCAGTGACTTTTGAGTCAATACTGTTCCAAATTGCGAGTATAGCAGATTTTAATTCTGCTTTGTTTGTAATGTGCTTGATTTCAACCTTCTAGCAATTACATCCCATATGTGTTCAATAGGGTTCTTATCCGGTGATTGGGGTGGGCTATGCAGTTGTTTCGGAACATTGTACAATAACCATTCTTGAACTAAGCGGACAGTGTTTTGGATCATTGTCCTGCTGAAAAATATATGATCCATTTAAGCCCAATTTAACGGCACTTTCTTGAAGATTGTTTTTTAAAATATCTAAATAAAGATATCTGTCCATAATACTATCAATAAAAACAGAACACCTCCACCTCCATGTTTGACGGTTCCAACTAGATTTTGTTTTTTGTAAGCTGTATTTGGCTGTCGGTAAATTTTTATTGGCCCATCATTCTGATGTACATTAAATTTACTCTCACTGCTGAAAATTACCTTTGACCAAAATGATTTGTCATGATTTAAGTGCAATTTAGCAAAATTCCGTCGTTTCTTTCGGTTTATTTCATTTATGAATGGTTTCTTTCTAGCTCTGCAATTGCGATAGCCACTCCTTTTCAAAACTCTACCTACGGTAAACCGACTGGAGGTTTTATTGGTCTCTTCTAACATCTCTGAGGCTATTTGTGGTGCAGTTAGACGTGGATTTTACTCTAAGATTTTCTTCGCGGACGTCCAGAACGTTGCTTGGATTTGACGGAACCGGTTTTATTATAGTTGCTAATGATAGTTTGAATCGTAGAATGAGTTTTTCCTACGAGACTCCCAATAGCTCGTAAAGACATTCCCTCTTTGTGCTTTTTTATTATCAATTCCCTCACTGACGTTGGTACTTCTGTACGTTCTGCTTTTTCTTGATTTTTCATAGCAAAAATCACAAATTTAGTAAAACCAAACTATACTGTAAGGAATCTAGATTAAAAATGAGCATTTAATTTCAATTTTGATCATATTGAATAAACAGAAATTTGAGTTTTATTAAATGTACGTAGACTTTTGTTACGTGATATTAAATGCTAAACCCAACATGTTTAACTTTATTGTTTTTTGTAAATATCTACGAAGATAAATTAATAAAAACTACATTGTTTTATTCTTGTTTCAACTGCTGTTTTTCAATTATTTAAGCAAAATATTGTTATTGATACAGTGTACGTACATCATTGCTCACCAGTGTATCTTCAAGCTAAAATGTTTGTTCCATTACTAATTTCTGGGCGAAGATCGTAAATTGATGAAGTATCGATCATTAATCATGACGAAGTTTTTCTGGCATGGAGTACAAGCACGCAGAAGTGAACGCCATTCAGCAGAGATTTGGTAGATCCCGAGGGAATGCATAAATTCGTTAATGACTTTGAACTGATATTCAAATGAAAGAGACCTTAAGACAAATGTCCTATTCGATTGTAGTATTCTAGTAAGATAACATCAGAATACAATTAGAACTTCGTTGATTAAATAAAACTGACACGTTCTGTAATGGGACGTAACATTTTTCTCGGGTCATCAAAAAGTTACGACCTAAATGAGCTTGCATTATGTAAACAGTTAAAAATCGAGCAAAGTGGAGATCGTTTAGTAAAATATTTCGTTCTAGTAGTAGTTTTTTGCTTGACTTACGTGTGTTGTGCAAAAAGGAATAACCAAATGTACCTCCTGACAACGGCAGAGAAGGTTGTAAAACATCGTTCTAGATCACTGATTTCGTAACATCTTTCCAATAGGTACCAGTGTAACGGTTCGTTACTTGTCAGAATATAATTATTTAAATTTCTTAAAAGCCCCCGAAGATTTCATTATTGTAGGCTGGTATCATAAAATAATGTGGATTTATACTCTCGACTTTTATCAATTCAATTTTCATAATTTGTTGTCGAATTCAAAATTTGGTTTGTTTATTGATTAAATTGAATTAGAAATATTCATATGTTTTTAAGTTTTTCTTATTTAAAATTGTCCTTTGTAAAGAAATAAACATCTTTCGACTTCCTGCGGACTTTCCGTAACGAAGTGCCCTTGAAAGTCCGATTTTAACATTTTCTTGTTCTCCCGTATAAAAACTTCATTTGTGTTTGATAATTCTTTAGAAATTCTAATTTGATTTAACAAAGTAAAATATCGATCGTAAATCATCGATTTTCTCTTCAATTTAATTTTATAAATTCAGTTCTTGGATTTTGAATTGGTGTGATGAGTATGACATCATCTTTGAGTGCGACTTTTTCCGTTCCGTTGAAGGGACGATTTATTGTGTGGCGAGCCCTTCAAGCAACAGTTTGTTGCGTTCTTTGTTTTAAAATTTGTTTGGTGTAATTCTACTTTTGAATGTGGAATTTCTAGTGGAAAATGGTCTAATTACCACATTTCCATTGCATAACTGTGTTAGTGGCTTTTGAAGCAATTAGTGCTGCGAATTTTGGAATTTCTTGGTTAACAAAATTTACATCCAATGGTAAATATTAAATTGGGTCGTCTGGTATTTTTCTTGAACTATGGTTTAGGTATTGGGAGAATTAAGAAATTAACAACGTAACTGTTTCTAATATGGTGCAATATGATCAAATCGCTACCGAAGATTTCATGGGCGTAACCACTTGCGGCATTGGGGTCGGTGGTGAGTTGACATAATTACATTTGTACCAAGTGTTTTTTATTACACGTTCATATATCATCGTTTAAATCGGTTTGAGTGCGATAAATAATAATGGCCAGGGCATAGTTCCCCTGATGGTCAGGTTTTTAACCCCATGTGGTCAAAAGGGACGGATTAAGATAATGGCAGGTTTCCCCGGATGGTTAAAATTAAAAATGTGAACTGTTCAATCCTTTTTAATGTTTTTCAGAAAAAGATTACAAAAATAAACTATACAGGGTGTCTCCAAGAGGTTGGGACATAGCTTAACTGCAGATTCCTGGGATAAAAATAAGAAGATTTAACCCAACTCACCTATATCCAAAATCCTCTCGTTAAGTTTTTTGAAAAAAAATTAATTTCGCGAATAAAAATAGTAGGCTTTGATACATTTTTATAATTTTTGGTGTGGCATGTTTTGTGACTATAAGTCACGTTTCGAGATGGTTTTGGTCTTCATCACTAAGTTGTAAGTGTATTAAAAAAATGTCACAATACAAATTTGGTGATAACTTTTTAGTGCCTAGGCTAAGAAGTAATAATTTCTTTTCCAAAAAGATCTTTTCTTGAGAAACATTCTTTGTATCTTTGTCAGTGAAAACATGCACTGACTTTTCATTTTAGCCATTGATAATATTGTAAAAATTGTGAAATAGTATTTGAATTTGTATTCTAATTTACTTATTAACTTTATTATACCTATTGCACAATTTCAAACTTCTAAAATAAATTTGAAACTACGCTATTTATTCTTGAGATTATTATAACTACATATAAATAGTTAAAAACCATCTGTGTATTTTATATTTTGTGATATTCTATTACATTTTTAAATTCTCTGCCTTTTAATTTTAACCGAGGGGTAATTCACCCTTGAAATCAGGTGTACACAAGAGTTGAAATCGTAGTGAAATCACTTGAAATCATATTGAAATTAACTGAAATCACTTGAAATCATCTGAAATCACTTGAAATCAAAACTGAAATCACATGAAATCAACTGAAATCACTTGAAATGAAAACTGAAATCGCTTGAATCACACTTTTTTTATGAACATATGGAGGAGTTGGATCCATAACAATCTGCAATTTACTCTCAATTAAAATTTTCTCAGCTTAAATTGTTACATTTGCATAGAACTTAATGGACATGCTTTGATAAAATTAATAAAACTGTATCGGGGCGAAAACGACCTACGGGAATATCCATTCACGCCTTGATTATTTAGTTCCCAACCTTGTGAGGAAATTTTTAGAGCAACCAGGTCACTAACAACTACGTACTCAACAGTGGTAAATTTTAGTATGTACGAAATAATCCGCCGAATGAATAAAATTCAATACATAACGTAATTCAAAACGTTTCTGTAAAATATGTTTTTCCCAGGCAGTAACCATGTGATGGTTCTAATTCCCAACAAACAAAAATTACAATTGCTGATGAGGAAATTGAAGAAATAATTTTGAGTACTTTGGAAAATGCCAAGAAAAACTGTGGGTATTTCGCTTATAGAAAATTCTTGGAATACATTAATACTTCTAAAATCAGTATCAACGACAGAAATTGATGAAGAATTGAAAGATGGCCATATGCATGTATTAGGCGAGAGCGTTGTATCTGATCAAATTGATAGCTTAGTGGCATATGAGAACAACTCAAGGATAGAGGAAATTAAAGTCAAGCCTGATGGTGGAATTTCGGAAAATGTGAAGAATCAACTACTGAATTTTAATGGTTACCTAAATATCAAGAATTCTAAATCTTCAAAACACACTCTTAGGGGCCGTCCTTAAATTACGTAACGCAAGTTCGAACTCTCCTTGAATATTACGTAACGCAAAACTCTTAGCCCCCTCCCTACATTTAATATGAAAATGTTCTAATTTTTTATTGAAAAAGATTTTATTAGAAAGAAATGCATCGAAGTGGCGCGCGTGCGACCGTTGTGGTCTACACACAGACTGAGTTCAGACAAGTAAATGTGAGTTTAAATAATTTTTTTTTATCAATAACATTTTATCGTTACGTAACGTTACTCTTGACCCCCCACCCACCCCTTGGTAACGCTGCTTAACGCAACTCTGGACCCCCCTGGAGCGTTACGTAATTTAAGGACAGCCCCTTAGTGTGAATGTTGGAAATGAAAATTATACATTGTCAAAATCGTCCTTGTGCTGGCTTCTTAGTGAACAATCTTTTCGAGTTAGTTTTGGCCGTACGTTTAGATTCAGGTGTCCCCAAGATAAGACGCCACAGACTGTGAAGAAAATTAATATTTATAAAGAAATGTACTATGCGGTTTATTACGATGACACGTGGTACATAGATAGAGTCTTGGACATAGGCACTGGTAGATACAAAATTAAATTCTTAAAAGAAAATTTAGGAAACTACATATGGCCAAAGAAAGATGATGTACAGGAAGTTGAAGAAGGGTTTGTTTTTTATAGACCAATCACGATGGACATTGCCCAAAACGATAAACAATGTATCGTACAAAAATACAGATTAATTAAACATACCTCTAAGTAATCTGTTTATCTTTTTTTTTAAAATATTTTGATTGAGTTATGTTTTAATAAATAATATTTCAAGACTAAACTGCAGCATTCTTTTATTGAGATTAGACTGAAATCACTTTGATTCCCATTTGAATAATACATTAATTAGATTTATATAGTCTTTTTATGTTAATTTTAAAATGACGTCACATAATGATTGATGTAATACAGAATTGTTAAATCGCATTCTAAATGTAACCTCAAATTTTTTCAATAGTCTAGCACGAGACTGCTTTGGTAGGTTAACACAGGTACTATTGGAATCAATTAAAAGTAAACTATTAAATTTACATTACGCAGCTAAAATCGGACGTTTACTTTCTATTGCTCCCGATAGTACATAACACGTAAAAACATTTGTTTCAATCAATCCTACAAATGAAAAAATCGAAAACAGATAACTTTCAAATTCAGAGCGACAAAAGTTGTTAGCAACAAAGCAGTTTGTCATCCAACGTTAGGTATGAAAAATTTACTAGATCTTAACCATTTCATCTGCACAACAGATTTAACCTATAGTTGGAAGTTTTGAAATTAAATCTTAAATTACCATCACTTCATTTTGAACTTAAACTTAAGAATAATATACTTGTAATCACATGCAATCACTTGAAATCACATGAAATCAACTGAAATCACTTGAAATCACAACTGAAATCACTTGAAATCAAAACCAAAATCACTTGAAATCACGTGAAATCACTTGAAATCTGGTGTACACCATTTATTAGAGAGAATTACCCCTTGATTTTAACAATATGTTCTGCGTATAACATTATTATTAATATACTTACAAGCAGCATTAAACTTGCAGAAGCGCTAATGATGAAATATTTTGCTGCCGTGTAAGAAATGTAATTCAGTGCTTCTTGTTAGTTGGGTGATTTAAATAGTATGCATCATTAAAAAAGTATTTTATTAATATACTATCATGTTTTATGTTGTTAATTAATTCATTTGTAACGGTTAATTGCAATTACAGAAATGTTCTAATTGAAAGTAATTTATCAATTACCTATCACTGATTGTTGTTTTTAATTTTTTGAAATTACAAAACTAATAAGATACATAATATTTACGTCGTACCTACACTTTCTTGCAAAAGTACCTACACTCTCTTACAAAAATAAAGGATTATAAAAAGTGAGCTATCAGGGGAAACATGCCATGCTACTTCAGGGGGCCCAGAAAAGACAGCCAGGGGAACCATGCCATGCTATTTCAGCCCTACGTCGACCATCAGGGGAATCGTCCCATACCGATAATAATTACCTGTGTATTAAAACTATATTTTTGTGTTAAATTCGAATTTTGGAAATTCGCTTAAAACAAATATTTGTATAACCTGAACGTTGAATAGGTTACTACCGACATACACAAGTATTAATACAGATTTGTTTTTGCATTATTCATTTGTTTTTGTCTTTTCTAACTATTTTATTTAAAGGTCCTTTTTATTAAAAGGATATAAATAACTAAACAAATTAAAATTGTTCTAGTTTTTAAATGTTATCTGGTCTCTCAATTAAATAATTAAGTTTTTTTTTTAATGTAAAATAACGATGACGTCATCATAGTTTGTTTTGAAGAAAAGTACAAAGTTTATTGATTGATGTACTGATTTAAATAATTTGGTTTTTGGCTTTTGCAATATAATAAAACATAATTTGAGTCTTTATGTTGTTGTTTTGTGTTGCATTGATAAATCATAAATCTGCCATTGAATTTATGTTTCCTTCCCTTTATTATAAACAAAAAACATTGGCGCACGACTTTGGTTGTATTTAGAAATAAAATCATCGGACAGATTTATTGTTTATCCTCCCCATATGTCAATATCCAACTCTGACCTAAAGCTGATCGATACCTGCAGCCCAAACAAGATCGAGTCTCTTCTAAGCCGGATTGTGTTTCTGATGAGTAACAATATGTTATTTGAGTAAGTAACCTTTTTAACGTAAAATAATCGGGGTTAAAAAGTTATTGTTACGCCATCAACATCAATCAACTTTCCAGGCATTTCGGCTTCTCGTACCTAAGATCTTGCCCTTCAAACGGTAAAATAGCAACAACTGCCTAACTGCTTGCAGTATAAACCCACAAAAACACGTCGTTAACAAATGCAATAAAAAATGAACATTCCAGAAACAACATTACATAACAAAAAGCGAGCAACTTTAATTATCCAACCTGATTCGTAAGGAATGTAAATGACCGACCATCGTGAGAATCTACACCAATAATTGTCCGTTGTTAAGAAACAATAAAGGAAATTAAATTTGGTTTGAAAATTAATCTGGATAATAACCAAATATTATATCAAATTGCATTATTTTTTCCAGGTGAGTAAACTTTCCTCGACAAAAATTCAACAGTTCCGCTCACTTGACCCACAAAAATAATGTCAAAAACAGACACCGAATCCCAATTCTTTAATTTACTTCCTTCCATTAGCTTTAGGCAACATACAACGGTCACTTGTTCTCTCCACTTTATATAGAAGTCTCATTGCATGATTCTTGAGAGGTCACGAGGTTAAATTCGTGTACAAGCGTTTGACATTGCTGCCAATGCCTGCTATGAAGTGCATTTAGTTTCGCTACGTTTTAATGCACATTTTATCTTGATTTGAATTTTAAGAAATAAATCAATCCCCAGAACTTAGTTCAAGAATTCATATAAAACTAGGATTATTACCCATCATTAAATGTGCGTTAGGGCTAAGTACTGAAATAATTACTTACATTATCAAGTTAAAGCTTACATAAACGTATTAAAGTTCTCTTATGTTCCACCACTTGAGGATTAATGATACAACTGGGTTTCAACCGGCAGTTTTTCCCTAGTTCTCATAATTTTAGGAACTAGAAACAAATTAAGTATGCTCTACAGTCTACGCTCTAGTAAACTTTATAATCCACTATATTCCAGTTAAACATAAACATATTCTAAGAGCCTCCTATATTCACCAATGTTGTATATGGTAAAGTTTCCGGTCTAGACACTCCCCCGGGCCACATGTGCGATGAAGCGGCACGTGCGGAAGTGATTTATTGTCCCTAAAGGTTTCAGTCAACTCATCTAAAAAACGTAGGGCTGCACTTGTCGACTACAAAAACGAAAGAAATAATTACTCTTCCTGCGTTGTCCTCGCAATAATAATATAAAGGGAGTTGTGGTTGGTTTCATTCTAAATTCAGTTTTCCGGGAAATGAAGAAAATAAGAGATTATTTCAAAATATTAAAATGTCTTTTCCATCCTTTGTTTTGTTTACACTGTGTAGTATAGTATCGTACTTGCAATTTCCAAAGTAAGTAATAATCTTGCTTATCACATATTCATTCAAAGGAAGGTAGCGATGCAGAACAATCCAGGAATTTGTAGGTCAAAAGAGGAACTGTTGGGTCACGGTCAAGCGTCTGAGCTCGCAGATGTATTTTGCTTCTGCAGGTCTTTCAACTTTGTTGTCTACTGTTGCTGCTGTTGCCGGCGAAGAGCAACGAGAGAAAATCAGCTTCGAAGAAGTGCTAAATCCAGTTGTAATTAGCACCGACTCTACCTGTTGGAATTAAAACGTGTCCGTTAAATTTGCTAACAATTTTATACACACGCACCTGAAACATGACTTTCGTGAGGTAGCGGAGATTAGTTTAGAAAAAGGTCTATGGGTGTATAAATAAAACGATGAGAAATATAATTCTTGGAAACAGGTAGGTAGGCGCTAGCCTTTTTAGACGCACGAAAATGCAAGTTTATCTTTTCGTTTTTATCCTATACGAAGAAAAGAATCCTAAATCTACCACTTGACACGCGAGTTGAAGATGTACTTATAATAATGGAGTACAGTACCAGAAAAACCAGAAAAATTAAGTGTGCCGATTTTACTGTTTTTCTTGTTCAAATTAAAAGAATCGTTATTAAATTTAACGCATCATACATCTTACTGAAAATACGTCATCAAAATAAAAAAGAATTTTCTTCGGGTTTTCTAATATAAGTACTTCAGTAACAACTTAGGGACATTTGGGCTTTGTGATTATACAGGGTGGCCCAACGAAAACGAAACAGATTGAATAACTCCATAAAAATAATTTTTCAAAAAAACACAAAAACACGTCGATTTGTATTGGGAAGGGCGCATTTCTTGACGTACAATTCCAATCCTAAACTTCAATTCACTGGGGGGGGGGGGGAGTAAGAGTGTTGGAACATAGGCAAAAGTGGGTGTTAGAAGATACGTGGAAGACAATAGAGGATAGGAGAAAAGCAACGGCAGACGTAAACAAAGCAGGACTGGAGCGGAAAAGGCGGAGGCTAACAAGATATACTGAATAAAAGAGGAAAAGATAAAAGACAGTATATTAATCAGCCAGCCGATAGTGCTGAGCAAGCAGCTAATACTGGTAATTCTAAAGAACTGTATAGAGACATTGTCAAATAAAAATTGCTTCGTCAGTAATAAACCTGTAAAAAACGAAAAAGGTAAACTTCTTACTACATAGAGCAAATAGAACGGTGGAAACAGCACTTCCAAGAAATCGAGTCTTTGTGATATGGGGGCAAAATTGATGGATTTAAAAGCGAAAGCAGCAAACATAGGCATGCGCATAAATGTTGCAAAAACTAAGAAAACCCGAGTCAATAATTTGAATCATTCGGCACTTCAACTAAACGGACAGGTTATTGAGCAGGTGAAGAAATTTTCCTATCTTAGTAGTATCGAGGCAAAGGATGGAGGAGCAACCAGGTACGTCGAGACGTAAGACCAGGGGAGCTTTCGCACAATTTCGATCCGCATGGAGGTCGCGACAACTTCACTTAAAAACAAAGCTTCGGATCTTTGACAGTAACATCAAGTCAGTCCTCCTGTATGGTTGCGAGACGTGGAAAGTAACCAGAGACATACAAAATAAATTGCAAGTTTTTATCAATCGTTGCATTAGAACTTAATGAGAATATGGTGGCCAGACACTATTACTAATGCTGAGCTCTGGCATAGCTGCATCAGATGCCAATTAACAAGCAAATTCTGACAAGTGGAAGTGGATCGGTCACACGCTGAGACAAGAGCCAGAGAAAATTCCAAGTAAGCCCTCGACTGGAATCCCCAGGGTAGGAAAGCACAGGGTTGACCAAGGATTACCTAGAAGAGGTCCACGCTAAGAGAGGCCAGAAGAATGGGAAAAAGTTGACAGCAGGTGAAACGATAACCACAGTCAGAGAAGGATGGAAGAACTTCGTTCCGGTACTATGCTCCACCGAGAAGTAAAAGGATTTAAGTAAGTAAGTAAAATAATAAACTCTGTACTGGTCAATTTGAAGATTGCGAGTGTTTGAAGTGTTCCCAAAAAATAACCACAAAACTTGACAGCTAATATTGTCATTTATTAAACTATACTTGTAGCTGTAGTATGTCAAGCACCGACGTACGTTTTTAATTTCAAAGTCGACCGTGACAAGGTTTCGTTTTGATCGTTCTATAATGATGAAACAATGCACTATTTTTCCCCACCTTGTCTTTCAAGGACTAGGTGAGATATCAAAGTAGAGTTTTCTACATGCTTGTTACTCTAAGATGTCTACTAATCTTACCTAGTTTTCTGTTTGATAGCCTTATCGGAGGTGGGGAAACGAAAGGGGAGCTAGCTCATTACCCTAAAGAAAATTATTACGCTATTGGAAAATTAAAAAATTTCTCTTTTTGGAATCAACAATCAATTTGGCAAGTCTTTCTTGTATTATTTCCATAGAATGCGTCATGTTCTAGTAAAATTAATGTTTTAAAAAAACCTTTCAAATTCAACGGCTTATGGTAAGGTCATTCGTTATTTCAAATTGTATTCGTGTCGCATTCATCGTCGAAAATCAAGCCTTTTTCGTCATACAACTTTTTCCCTAGAGTGCACTGTTTCTGAGATACAGGGAGAAACCCACGCAGGAAGATATACTTGCCGGGAGAAGTTCATGCCGGGGAAAGGCTGACGGGAAATATACCTGCTGGGAGATATCCGCCGGGAGTTGCCCAGTTCCCAACATATCCATATTACTAAAGAAAATTACAGGCACGCTTACTCATTTCCCATCACTACTACAGTAAGGTATACGAGGTATTTCTTTGCGTATATTACAAATAAAATGATCGAAAAAACAAATTAATATTGACAGATTTTCTCCATCACTGTTCGTCTTTAAAGGTTAAGAGTACAACGATACAAACGTCTCGCTCTTTTTAATAATAAGCGAGATATTCTATAAAAACACGGGAAATGGACACCCTGTACAAACGATAATCCATACTTCTCCGGGTCTCTTATTGAAGGTCTTCGATATTTATTTCCATATTTACATCGCTTACATTCGTATTGTTTTCTGACCAGCTGCGCCCTTCCTTTTATTAAGTTTTAATTGGAATCTTGTGTACCTTGAATCAACAAATTAACCTAACCCAACTACGTAACCTTGTTTAAACTAACTACAGATAATCTAAATTAAATTTTGTAAAGATACCATTTACAACATTTAAAATTTGTTATAAACAAATAAAAGCTAAACAAAGATAAAAGACAAAATTAAACACAAAAAAATAGTAAACAATATTTTCGTTGGTTATGTAACAAACCTTTGAATAAATTTTTGCGTAAATAATTTAAAACAATGCTGAATGCTATCAGACGCAAAAGAATTATATTAGAAACAATCGAGAATTCCTAGTATGATTATCTGATTGTGATCTTATTGAAAATACCAAGAAGTACAAAAACATTGCGGTTTTGCGGTCTTAATTCAAATAAGATACTGCATTTTAACTGTTGATAGGTTTAAATGTTTAATGGGGCATTAACTTGTTGGTTATACATTTTTCTCGATATTTTCTTCTATTTGGAATTCAAATAATGACATACAGGATGTTCTTGTTTGTGACACATACCATATGCATTTTCTCAATCACCGAACCAGAAAACCTAGACAAATCATGGGAAAATCGTCTGGAAATAATGGGCGAATCAAAATAACAATAGCGTCGTCCTCTCTTCAAGGTTAAGTGATAAAACATTACTTTTTCTAACTGAATGTCAACTACATTGACTAAAACGTAATACACACGTATAAAGTAATTTTCCCAATGAGTGAGTGGGTTACACGTACTCGAATTCCTAATAATACTAAAATTGTACAATGGGACCGGAAATGTAGTACCGGATGATATTTAATGGTAAAAATTAGAATTTGCATCTTTTTATCTAGCACGTACAATGACCTCAAAATAAGATTTTGTTTCACTTGCACACATCCTTGCATATCAGGCATCCTTCCGGTTAGCAAGTTAAGAATCGACGTAAACATTGTCTTGTGGGTGTAGGAACTTCAAGAATAAAAGAAATCATATGCTTATGATATTGCCGATAATGTAAATAATACAAAGGAACATCATCGGTTAGGTTTTTTTAGATTTTGAAAAGGCTTATCACAAATAATATTGCTGTAACACAAAAATTAATTTCTTTTATTTTCTCTAGCCGAGATTAGTTAGAATTATGAATGAAATGGTAATATTAGGTTTTAAAATCCTTTCTGGATTTCCCTAACCAAAAATGACTATACGTGCACCACTGACCAACAAAAAAGTTAGAATAATTTCAACAGAAATTAAAGTAATAACGGAAGAAATCTACAATAATTGGCATTCAATTTTAAATTTTTATTGCCAATTCAATAAAAAGAAAAAAGTCGTAATAATCTACCCTCATCGGTGTTTCATAAGAAATTTCCATTACCTTAATGAAATTATTGTTTAATAGTAAATCTGTTTCCGATAAAAAACAAGTTTAGTTAGTCATTATTACAAAACGCGATACTTTCGAAATTCCCCCAGTTAATATCACACGAGCGTAAAATAACTAAACTAAATTAATCATCCAGTGACGACAACGAATAACAATTGAAAGGAAAACATAACACTATCCTTATCAGATTCTTCTGCTTAATGTAACACACTATGAGTGAAATCGAATTTTTTAAATTCCGCTTTAAAATCGTGCAGGTATTCGTTTCAGCATCGTAAAATCGGACCACATACCGCCTATTATATTTTAAACAAAAAGCAAAACAACTCACCATTTGTTAGTTTGAAAAAATATTCACAAAAGAAAACGTGTCATGCATCCATACACTGTTTATTAGCAAAAGAACATTGACAGCAGTTGTATGGTAGTAGCACACAACCTCCAAGCAAAACACCCACTTTTGTATTATTTTATGCTGCTGATTGTACAACACCCACTTCGTACCAAACCTCAAGTGATTTTTATATTGTAACAGACTTTAATGTAGGTAGATGACCATATTTTATGCGAATGACTAGCTTGGATTTCAGGTTTTGATGCAGGAATAAAACGAGTCTGAAGTACTTTAAAATGGTTTTATTTGGCGATTGGAATTTTCCCCTAAACGACTTTAAAATGGAGGAATGTTAATAAGATCTAGAATGTTTACTGGACTAAAATAAACAATCAGAAACTAGTTTTGGTGCAGTTGTTGTAGTGAAATAAAACATAACCTATTATAATTCATTCGACACGAAACAAATGTTTAATAACAATAAAAATACGTGCATTTATAATTCTAGAATAGGTATATTAAATTTCTGCCAGATTTAATAACCTTAACCGACCACATTTATCCTGAAGACGCCTGGCAAGTGGCTATACCAGCTGGTTCATAATGGAGGCACCAAAGATGTAGTAAAACATTCAAGACAAAACCAATATTTTTGCAAAGCCATCAGCCTTATAATGACTTTCACCTCTACCCTACCCAAATCTGACCTACCTGCAACTGAGTACCATACACATAATACAAGAGCAAGAAACATTCAAAATCTTTAACTGCTGTCTTTATCTGAATACTTCCCAAACTTCATTTCTTTCATCTTCAAACAGACACTACGCCATTAATTAAGTTTTCAGATACCAAGTGTACCTCTGACCTTCTGTCTAGCAAGCGAGGTTTTCTCAAGGCTTCTTCATTCAACCCTAAATATTAGTTCTGTTATTTAGAGTGATAAATCATCTTCGCAACCAGACGCTTTCAACAAGGGTCTGATATAGCCTTTGCGTTTCTTCAATTAGTTATACCGCTCGACTCTCTAGAAATCTTCTGTCACAACAAACTAGATATCGACCGATACCGATATACACATTGGTATATCAGTCATGAAGCCGATATGCGTGATATAGACGCCGCTAGAAACCGATATAAAGAAAACATGCACGAAATTGAAATTCTAAACGAAAATGGATCGATATTAAGCAAAACGACCATATTGTTGTCAGTACAGACCATATATTCCAATTTTCTATTTTCTATTCATGAAAGAGACAAGATGTGCCACCATTCCTATTAAACTAATACAGTCTATGGATTTATTGACAGTTTTGTTAATCTCTTGATATTACATATGAACGTACAGCGGCTGATATAAAAGATGTAGCACGAGACGTGACGTAAATATTTCAAAATATGGAGGCCAATTTCATATAGATATAGGCCAAAAAAATCATATCGGTCAATCTTTCATGCTCTCACTTCTATCCGTATCAGTCAGGAACTTGGAAATTATCTTTAGCGTATCAAAGTTTCATTAAAAATTTCTTATTAGTATTTCAGTACCTCAAAAACAAAGTGTGCTATGAAACTGAAATTTCTCGTGTGATTTTTCCTATAAGCTATAAAGTATCTACCGTTTCACACAGTCCGGCTTCAAGTGCGGAGCGAGGTAGTCAATCCGGTCTCCGTCTGTGGGTGATGCACTACAATTGAATAGTAGGCAGCAGTACTCCAACGGCAACTCAATACCCGGATCGGGAGGACGGGTAATAGTAGCAAACTCTATCTGCCGGTACCCTGCGCTTAGGGTCGGGGCGTAGGCTCGGTAGAGTTCCAATTCCTCAGTCTGGTCCGCACGGCGTGCTCTGGGAGGGGGGGGAGGCAGGTATCAAGCAACTCCACTGCCATTGTTGTAATTCGAGCCTGAGGCTCCTCGAATGCAGCCACTCCACAGCTGCTGAAATTCAACTTCCGTCCGTCACCCCCGGATAATCCCCTTCCTCCCATCCTTTTTCCCGCCAAATTGTGTTTCTGAAAAGAACCGTTTACCACTGTTATAACCTTACCTATTCCTAAATCATATTATTATCCACAACCAATCTTAAAAATCCATCATTATTCTCAATCAACTCAACTTCCAATCATGTACAGTCTACAGTCCACCAAATATTCCAATTTCACAATCCAATTCCAAAAACCTCTACCATCAGCTCAAGCGTTTCAGAAGATTGTATGAATATCTTTAATCAAAAACGGAGACGTAAAGCAAAGTTTTTCTTATTAAGAAAAACTGTTTTTGCTGAATTAAGTTTAGAATTCGAGAATGGTAAAACTTAGCTATTTTTACAGCGGCGTAATATATTTTTTTAAAAGATCCTCTAGTCAGGATTGTCACAGATTTGCAGAATAGTAGATACCCTACAGCAGGAAAAGTTTAGTTCAACAGTGTACTTTTAATATTTTCAAGATGAGAAAATCAAAATAAAACTTTGGCCAGTATTTCAGAAATCATTCACTAAACATATTTTAAGTTCTTACTGTGTAAGGCAATACCTTGTAGTTAATATGTAACTAATTTTGAAATCAGTGGATGGTTAAAAAAAGAGAACAAACTGAAGGACGTATCGTCAAAGATAAAAGTGCTGTTTCTTCTCGATTACAATATAGTACATAGTTATTCACGTATGACGTAAGGACCATTTTCTAATTTTACCATTTCGTTGTACCGTAGTAATCCTTATTTAAAAAAATTCTTTAACAACTAGCTCCGCTGCGACATCTCTAGGACTTCCCTGTGCTAGCACGCCCTCCAACTTAATCGGGCGCCATCAGGTCAACAGCCTGGTTTCATCGTGCTAAAGCAGCAGTCACCCATCGGTATTCTTTTTGTACGAATCTGGTCGGGCTTCACCTCCATTAACCATCTTAAGAGAGCTAAATATACACACGGGTCGGGTTCCGTCCTCTAAAGGGCCATCTGCGGTGGCCCGCAATCGGCCTTCGCTCTCCTCTAACTCTTTTAATTAAGCTAAATGAGAATACGGGTCGAGCTCTGGCCTCAAACGAATACGAACAAGAACTTCCTTTGTACTCCATTAACCATCTCAAAAAAGCAAAATATGAAGAAAGATCGGGCTCTCTTTATATAATATTTGGGATTGGTGCACGGTGCATATTAAGAAAGGGCAGAAAATAAGAAAGAAATCTGCATTGGTTAAATCGGTTTCGCTGTAGCATCATAAGTCCAACGAGTTAGAGAGAGCGAATTTTCGAAAATTTCTAGCGGTTTTACTCTGTTATTACTAGAGTATTAGTGGTATTGCATCTGGCATTAATGAAATCACAGTAGCATTATAATGGTATTACTGAAATTAGCGTACAAGTACTTAGTCAGGTTTACCACCTCGTTATCAAGGCTGAATATGAAGAGGCAGCGTTTCCAATCAATAAACAGCATTTAAAGAAGGTGATTAATAAGAATAAGACTGCCCAGATAATATTCTCCTTTGTTGTGGAGAAGACGCGCAAATGATCATTTTTGTATAATTGGATACCCCTCTCATTTCAACTCTTTTTGAGTTACATCTTCTGATTATATTAATGTTAATTGTGCAGCTTTTTTCTGGGTATTAGAGTGATCCAGAAAATTGAACTTGAATGTAACCTTTCCATTGCTCAACGACTTAACTTTTTTGAATTTTTAAATTTTTTGGTACAATAGCCTAAGGATCATATATTATAAAAGAACAAGCGATAAAAATGTTTTTAAAAGATAAGTAATTGCAACTGATTGAGGATGGTTTGAATTTGGCGCCAAAATTTTTCACGTGGTGGATTGGTTCTAGTGCGTAAGCGTTCAGGGTCATCCGGGGGTAAATTGTCAAATTACATATATTGTTTTTATTAAATCTTGTAAACAACACAGACTTGACAGATTGCAAAACGTAAACAAGTAATGCAAACATGAAAATAATTTAAATATGGTGCCAAATTCAAACCATCCTGAATCAATTTCAATCACTGTATACCAAGAGATAGCAGCACAAGTAAAGCATATTCTAAAACATGCAGTGGTATGTTCAAAACTTAGACTGGTACTGTTGGCGAGAAAATTCCGAGAATTTTGTCTTCCCCTCTTACCTGATGTACAGCGCCATGCGCAGTTATTACTTTTCCATTAGTTCCTGTTATTTGTTAATGTGCTCAGCTTTTGATAGTGCAGTAATGCTGTTCAGAATTTTAAAAAGATAATTTGCAAGTGAGGTGCCTTTTGTTTTACTCATATTATTTAAGTATTCTTCTCCAAGTGTTTTTAAGTATTGAGCAATGATATCGCCATCAGCATGTCCTTCTACTCGTCAAGCAAACAGAATTTCTGGTCGGTGGAAAAGACTTGGAACAGTTAGCCAGAATGAATCAATTACTAACGTTAAGGCAAGTACTGTTAAGATTTCATTATTTTCTGCATGAAAAAGTATGTGAGAAATTCGAGTCCGCGACACTATTGAAGAACTAAATGTTGTAGAGCAGAAAGCATTTATATTCGACTCACAAAACACTATTGAAAAATTAGAGAATATAATAAAAACCGTGAAAGGATTCACAAAAAGAAAGCCGAAAAACAAAAACGACTTGAAAAACATAATTTGCAAAGCTCATCAACCCCAACCTCTACGAAAACTGAAGAAATCTGGTCAATCAGAAATTGAATGTTACAGACCTTCTTCCCAAAAAAAAAGAAGGCGTTGTTACCAGATTTGCCACCAGAGCCTAAGTCACGGCGAAGTCTTTTTTCTGCACATGTAACAAGTGAAGTGCATTAGACCGAAATAAAGTTTCAGACCGAGAGACTGCAAGGCTAATTGCGCCAATTACCGCAGCTTTGGTAGAGGATTCCAACTCATTATCTCCATCACGGAGCACTCCCCGACATAAAAGGCAGGAAGCAAGAAAAACTGTATTTGAAGAAGTGAGAAAATCATTTTTCTTTGACGATCTTGTCATTGTGCATTGGGACGGAAAAATACTGCCTGATATTTTGAGTTCTAAAAAAGTAGATCGTTTACCTGTTTTAGTTTCTGCAAATAGCAGAGATAAATTGCCTGGAGTACCAAAACTTGCTAGTGGCATAGGTGTAAATGCAGTGTTTAATGCTATAGAAGAATGGGAATTCGTTGGCAAAATTGTTGCAATGTGTTTTGACATGACATAGGTCAATACTGGACGAAGAAATCGCATCTGTATACTTTGCTAGGAAATAAAATAGGGTATTCAAAAAGTTCAAGGATGCATGGAACCACATTGCCGGAGAGAATTATCAGGCTATGGAAATCGTTCCCAACCAAGATTTTAAAGATTCGACAATTAAAGTTTTATCAACCCCTTATAAACAACCCAGAGATGAATACATTCTCTATCAGAAATTCTTTAGAAAACCCCAGATCCAGTACATCATGCTCGATGGATGGCAAAGCTTATATACGTTTTCAGAATTTACTTATTCAATGAAGGTTTCCAAACCGCCAAGAAAAAAAAGTATCAGTTGAAGCGGTTCGTTAAGTTTGAAGCTCTTTTATATGTGAAACATGGGGTTTAAGCTCCCCTGCTTGCTGATGCGCCTTTACTGGATCTTCGGTTCTGGAAAGACGTATTGAAATACTAAAACATTGACAATGAAATTAGCGTGACAGTCAGAAATGCCATAAAAGCTCACCTGTGGTATTTATCAGATGAATTGGTGGCTTTGAGCTTATTTTCTAATAAGTTATCAGATGAAGATAAAACTGAAATTGTACAATGGATCAAGAGCAGCCGCAACAGTTCAGAACGAAATGTGATTTTGTAACTGGAAAAACTGTCCAGCTATTTACAAAAAATAAAAATTAATGAAAGTCTTCTAGATACACCCCCGGAAGAATGAGACAAACTCAGGACTACATTGAGGGGAAAAAGAAGATTGAAAATCTTAATGTAGTTAATGACATTTCTGAACAGAAAGTAAAAGTATTTGAAGAATTCAACACCATCATAACAAAAAATGATGAAGAAAAATAGTTACTGTTGCAGGTAGTTGGGGCCAATCGAAAAAATGTTCTTATGGTTGACAGCATTCGATCAACTACAAAGAAATAATTTAAAAATGTATAATTTTTATTGGTCTACAGTGGAGTTCGGATATAGTGAACCCGCTTATATAGTGAACTTCCGGCTATAGTCAACGGTATTTCAAGTACCGAGAAAAATTCTATACGACCATGTATATTGTTTACCGGTTATAGTGAACCCACTATTATTAACTTCCAGATAAGGTGAACCGAATTTTATTAAAGTAAGGTAAAGTTTTCCTTTTATACTGAAACTTTCGGGGGTTCCTCTCGGTTATTAACCAGATCGGTTTTAACCTTACGACGAACACATTAGTGCTATGTCTGTATTTTTAGTAGCATTTCCGAATTGACCATGAACAGAGTGAAGGAAGTTAGGAGTTAGTTTATTGTATCATGTGGGATGTTCAAAATGGAAAAGCAAAAACGTAGAGCTTTAATGCTAAAAGGCAAGTATAATAGTATTCAAAAGATAGAAAGTGGTGTTAAACAGAGTGATATTTGTTGTGAAATGAATTTGCCGAAATCAACCGTTTCTGTAACTTGGAAAAAAGAGAAGAGATTTTATCATCTATGGTAAAGTTAATGTAAAGTGCAAAAGGTTGAAAAAATCAGCTCATGAAGAGGTTGACAAGAGACTTTTACAGTGATTTACTCAAAAGACAAAAGAATGTTCCCCTAAGTGGCCCTATTCTTCAGGAAAAAGCCAATGAAATGGACAGTAAAATTGCTGAAAAAAAAATTTGCATGTTCTAGAAAGCTTGTTGACGAGTCTTCATCGGTTGATATGAATGATGAACTATGACAATCAAGACATTTTTATTTTAAAATAAACTAAGGTATTTTACATCATATAAATGCAACAATAAAAAACATATAATAAACATAAAGAATTTTATTTTTCTTTTATAATGAACCTCGGATATAGTGAACCAAATTTGATGCATTTTTCAAGTTCCCTATATCCGGACTCTACCGTAATTGTTTTATTATTTGTCGTTTATTTCGTTAAAACTTCTTTTAACTTTATTTATTGGTGTTTGTATTTCACAATCGGTGTATGCACCGAGTTTCGGAATTACTATTTTTACTATGTCTTTGAGCACTGCCTTCCACTTGGAGTACGACACTCAAATTTTAGCAAAATACTTTTTATCAAGAGTTAAAAAGAAAATGGATCGCCCTATGGGTATACGTTCCTTTTCTCACTTAGCCAAGCTGTGTAGATCCTTTGGATGTATTTTCTGTCTGTACTTCGTTTAGGTTCTGTATTTGTTCGAATTCTTCTTATACAATACGGTCTGACTGTACTTTTCTTTATAATTAATTATTATATGTTTTTTGCCTGACTTCACCAAAAATTACGATCGAGGTGTCATTCGATTCGGAATGGCATTTAGAAACTTTTCGAACATTTCGAAGTCCCGCGTAAACAAATTGCAAAAGTTATAAACAAATACGTAAAAAACAAAAAAGGGGTTTCGTTTTTTGCAAACATCTCTCGGAGAATATTGCAAATATCTAAAATAAAAAAAAGATCCTCAAAGAGCAGGAAATTTCCTATAAAAAAGCCCTAACTCCCGGAATTGTACCACCAATATTTATAATTTTAATTTAGATGTGAAAATAGGGCTAAAAACGCGTGATCTGGCCGCCGCGCGCGCCGCTTAGTTTGCTCTCTTTAACAAAAAATTTTTTTTTACCTATTAAATATAAATATTAAGGAATAAAAAAACTCAGGTATCATTGGAATACATGAATGAACAATAATCCATCGGAAAAAAATTTTTCCCGCAATTTTTTTATTAGTTATGCTTTTATTAACTAAAGAAATTTTACCAAATGAAAATTTACATAAAAACCATGATATTTTTTAAACTAAAAACCTGAGATTTTTTTCACTTCTTGAACTTATTCTTCAAAGGCTACAGAACAGATATAAACAATCAAAAAAATCTCCGAGATATTTGCAAAAAACGAAACCCCTTTTTTGTTTTTACGAATTTGTTTATAACTTTTGCAATTTTTTGCGCGGGACTTCGAAATGTTCAAAAAGTTTCTAAATGCCATTCCGAATGGAGTGACACCTCGATCGTAATTTTTGGTGGTCAGGCAAAAAATAGCCAAAATGGAACTTGTGAACTAGACTAGGTTGCAACTTTTGCTACTTTAATTTTTTTGTAAGATGCTGTTTCTAGACGAAATAGAAGAAAAAAGGAGATATCATAGTTTTTATCCTAATTCATACAGTATGGCAACAAAACTTTAAAAGAATATAATTATAATTTCGTTATTTAAAACGAAAGAGGCTACTACTGCTGTAAGACGAATGGTAGACAACCTGGCCATCAATGAGGTAATTTAATAGCTGACTGCACAAAATTGTCGACAGTAATAATGTTAATTATTCCGAATTTCAACATCCGAACATCAACGGTTAATAAGGTCTGGTTTTTAATTTTTCAATTAATTTCTTTATTCATTATAACTTCTAAAAAAGCATTGCAATAATAAAGTTGAAAAAAGGAACATGAAAAATCTTACTGGCGTATTTTAATAATAATCATTATCAATTAGTCCCATGATCATAATTTGCATTTTTTTTTCTCTTTACTCTAATAACAAAAACCTTTTACTTATTTCTCCACTTTCTCTTCTCGTTTTCAATTTTACTAACCCCACTTGAAGATATAGGTAGGCAACATGTTTTTCTTCTAATTAAGTACTAAAGACTTTCAACATGATGCATCTCACAAAAAGATATTTATTATAAACACATCTAAGAAAATTAGAACCCACCTTTGACCTCTTTTAATATTATCACTCTATAAAAATACCAATTAATGTTTATATACACAATCTTATTATTATTTATATGAGAGATACTAGAAAGCAAACCAAGTCAACTTCCCAGACTAATTAAAAGAAAACAAAAAATAAATTTGTTTAACTTTTTTATCATTATTATTATAATTATAAAATACGTGCGTTGGAATAAAATTAATTTTTATTTATTTTACTGCATGAACTTTTCCTTTTCCTTCTTGATTAATCAAAAGTTTTTCAAGCTTCGGCTAAAAACATATTTAAAATAAAAAAAGAAATTAGAAATATGTAAAAATGACAATTTCGATCAAATCAAAACGTCATTATTACAGAAAACGTTGAAATAATAATAAATTATGACAGGCTATTATTATTTATTTAGTAACGTTATTGGATTGTTTTCTAACCGTAAAACTTAAAATCATGGTTATTGAGCACCAAGGTGCATCTGGCGGAAATTAGTATCTGGTTACGTTATACTACAACATGCAGCCTTACTATTGATCAACCTAAAGGGAGTATTGCACAAAGGTAAAACGCTTAATATTCTTGTTTTTGTCCGAAAACGCTTCTACATTATTTTACACCAGAAAATTACATTAAATAGCCTAAATTAGTATTTTCTATTTATAGAAAAAGAAAACAATAATTAATTACTCTTAATGGCTTCGAAACCTACTAAAAACATTTGATAAATATAAAATTAAAAACATACGCCAAGCATGTAGCGTCGAAAGCGCCGCAATTCGGTCGTTATTATAACATAAGCTATGCGGTGATTTGCTGCTGTCAAAATCTTGACAGTTAGTTTTACGTTAATTTTAAATTTAAGTTAGAACTGATATCGTTGCCATGGCTGGTAATTAAAAAAATATCTTTAAAACGTACTTGATTTGAGATCATCGTACTATTTCTTGTTTTGTAAAAAAAGTAACACGGTTGGTCTTTTTTTACTCAGAAATTGTACAGGGTGTTTCGAATTTGAGCTTAAATATGGTAATTTCGCTTATTATAACAGATACAGCACAGGTTTAAATTTGGCACTTCTGTTAAATTTTATGCTGATTAATAATTTAAAAGAACTTTTAGTTAACTTTTTTTGTTTTTGACCTTATAATCAAAAAAAGGTAAAATCGAGATTTACGTTTTTCGCCTCTAGCTCTAAACATGAATAAAACATTCTTTAGACAGTTTTTTATTGCTAATAACCCCAGAGTGTCAAAATTGTCGATCGAGGCGACGCACACTGCGGCCTTTATATGGGTACATTGGACTAAAATCATAACTCCCGTAATAATCGTAAAATATTGGTACTTACAGTCGAAAATAGTTATTTATTACACTTCAGATTGCAGATATAAACATTTAAATCTAAATAATATTTGTAAAACCTGTAATCAAACGGACCTACAGTACCTATGACAGGCACGTACTTTCTCTAGACTTGTAAGTTTAATTTATTACAGCAGTATTGATATATTTACATTAGAAACAAAACATAAATAAACTAAAATATCACAAACCATTTAATTATCATTTACATCTGAGTCAGAGCTATCATCTAACTCATTATCACTAAAATAGAGGTCATGTGGTATATATCTAATTGATTTAATGAAACTAATGGCTCGGTATCTACTATATGCTTCTGAATATCTGAAATAGCTCTGTTTAATTTGTTTGGCGTAGTCTTTCTTTGACTTGATATCAGCAGATCCAAAGTAAGTAATAGTGCGTTCGTTCATAAGGTCTGTGTTTGTGTCCTCCCTTCTCGTTTTACGAGTGCGATGTAATCGATGTTTCCTGATTTCTTTATGCCTAGCTTCTAAAGCTTCCTCAGAGAGAATACCTATAGGTAAGTCAAAAGAGTCAATCACATCAAAACCGTCTATTAGACCTTATGCACGCTGCTGGAATATAATACCAATTATATAAATTTAATTATAAATCTAACGTGTCTTTTAACAGTATTTTACATTCACTTACATCTATTCTCTTACCATTAGATAGAACTCTTGAAATTATATGAAAATTATCTGTTAGATTTTTATCAATTCCTGTAATTTGACCCATACCCAGGTTTTGGCTTATCTACAATAAGCCCCATGCGTGCCTTTAAATCCGCTTGAATCCTTCTTCTGTTACTCTCAAATAGTTCTTTGTTTTTGTCTCCCCTTACTTGCCATGTCTTGATTGGTAGTCGATAAGCAATATGAAGGAGACATTCGAAAAACCGTATCCACGCATGCAAGGTAGATAAGCCAAAACGGTACCAATCGGTGTTTGGAGGTTTTTTAGTAACTTTTTTAAATTTATCTCTTTTGGAGTTGCTCCACAAATGTAGCAGGTAGAAGAAGAGTTGGTACTAGATAAAGTGTTGCTACCACTGCCATCTAACATGGTAAAATGTAGCTGGTACTTAATTTGCATGTTAGTACCGCCCAAATTAAGTTGATACAAAGAAAGTCGATTAATGGCAACATTCATTAAAGATTCTTGTTCCCTAATTAATTGTTGATTTTCTTTCATAAACATAAACTTGACAGGTCTACAAAATAACGTGGAAGATGGGCGGGGAATCATCCACAACTCTGCCATTTCTATTGGCAACTAATTTGAGCGGTACTAATGCAATTAAAAACAAAAATTCATCCGTATAAGACGAGTTTTCTGTAAATCTTTGCTTATAGAGACTGTGCCCCGAGTTACCGTCAAATCCCCATTTGCATATGAGTTTTAAATCGGTACAGTTTTCAGTTTCTACCATTTCTACGATTCTGTCAATGGTAATGTTTAATAAATCTTGAAGGCTAATCTCTGCAAATGTTTCAGTAACAGATATGTTGGACGGCAAAAACGATCTTTTCATTTGCATACGAGTCTTTATGCTTGGAAAACAGTCCTTATGGAATGTATTGATAACATTACGTAAAATATTGTATTTTCTTTCTAAAAGGTCCAAGTCTAGATAGAAGGCAAGAACCTGATGGGGTGGTAAAGTAAGGTGGGGTAGTATTGCGTGATGATGTTGAAGACCCGCTCGACAACTCCGCAGCAAAACTCAACTCATCAGAGGACCTCGACGAAATCAAATCTTGGACACGACGTTTTTTCGTCTTCTCGATGCCTCTTCAAAAGATATTTGAGGCCTTCCACGTCTGGGAACTGGTAGTGGTTGACTGGTTGTTGGCAGAGTTGATTGTTTCTTGCTCACAATATCATCTGATATTTGGATTTCTTTGTGCAGCCACTCACTATGTCGTTGAAATAAATAGTGCCGGTTTCTCGAACAATCTTTCCACTTTTTACTCAACGCCAAACAGTAAACGTCACTTATTTTATTTAATTGTTTACTAACTATTCCGAACACTCACTGATATTTAAAAGTGACTTCAGTTTTAAGAGCACTTTTGAAAATTTCTTAGATTTGCTGTTAGAAATCCATTCTTCGAGTAAATTACAATTTCTAATGCTGCGATCGCACTCTGTAAAAATAATCATAGATACTAGGACAGCAGTTTGTAGCAGAAAAAACGAACAGAATACTAAACTAGAATAAGTAAGCATATAGAAACAAGCTAAACTGCGAGATATTTTGAGCCGTTTTTTTCTTGTTGTCGTCTGAGTTAAATATCTACTGAAATATTAATCTAATTTGAAATACACACATTAAAATAAAAAGTGGATATCTCGGCCAACATTTTCCATAGTAAATGTTTTTAAGATACACTCGACTAAACTCACAACTACTTCTGTAATTGCAAGTTGCAACTGATAAGGCAAACTTGTTCTTACCTGTCTATATACAGTTTGTCTTAGGCTACTAGGAACATAGCCGCTATTGTTGTATGTGTATCCAAGGTTATGAAACAATTGTTAACAATGAAATCACTAAAAATAAACAAAATACAGCTTGTCTGGGGCTTCTACGTACTTACAAAGTCTAGGTAACGGAAACTTGCTGTTTAACAAAACTAGGTACCCTCGACTAAATTGAAAAAGAATGTCATGAGGATATGTCAGTCTGAGAATTTTGACAGTTTGATTTTGTTATTTGTGTTATCGTTGTTATTAATTTTTTTAATTGAGTTTCTCACAAAAATTGAAGTTTATTGCATTCCAGGAAAAGTACAAGTTGTAAAATGGTATTATTTGGGAAATTCTTATCGTGACATAACCAATTTACTAGTTAATGTGTTTGAAAACCGACCTCCACCGTCGGTTATAACCATTAGCAAAATATTTTCGAATTTTGAAAAGTTCGGGTGTATTTCACCAAAACTTCATAAAAATAGAACTGTTCGTGACAAAGGAGAGGAGGAAGAAAATCAGCAGGTAGCTGTATGTGCTGCAATTAGGCATATTGGTGAGGTTTTAGACATTAGCAAAGATACTGTTTGCAAAATTTTGAAAGAAAACGATTATAAATTGAGAAAACGGTTATAAAGATGACTCCGCTCACGAAACTGCGGAAGTACAGGAATTTTTAAATAATACTTTTCCTAACTGCTTAACAAGTCATAGACGAAGCATCAGCTGGCCGCCAAGGTCGCCTGATTTATCGGTAAATGACTTGTTTTACGGGGCATATTAAAAATGTTATTTATTATCAATAAACGAGGGCACATATCAGAAAATCTTATCCAAGCTATTAACTCTGTCACTCCTCTAATATTAAGAAATGTTAGACAAGGATTTTACGATTGTCTGAGCTATTGTTTGGCTCAGGAAGGCGTCTTATTTGAACGTTTATCGTAAATGTAAAATTAAATTGTAGAATCTTCGTATTTTTGGGAGAATTAAATAATTTAGAATTACTGAAAAGTTTATTGTAAATACCTATTTTTTGTATTTTTGTAATTATTAAATTATCTCAGATTATCAAAAATATGAGTTTCTTTAATTCTTAGTTGGTTTCTATGGTTTTTTTACAGTACGAGCTTTGTAACTATTGTTTCATAACCTTGGATACGCATACAGCAATAGTGACTATGTTCCTAGTAGCCTAAGACAAACTGTATATCCTTCTTTAACCGTTTGCTGTCGAGTCACCAAAGACTTCACCGAAAATCCTATTATTGATTTTTAACATATGGCTATTTGTCTTTAATTCTATCTGATTAATGTAGGGGACGTTGAATAACGGATTTTTTTATTTTTGACCAAAGGTGGACGCAGTGTGCGACGCTTCGATATCATGGTTTATTTTTTCTTACGAACACCATATTTCATATTGACATTATGTGATAGGATTTTTCGCGCTGTTTTTAATGATACAAGACACTTCATGGCCAACTCAATTTACAAGAGCAACATACAAGAAACTTGGTAAACAGTTACATAGTAAATCAACTAGGCCATGTTTTTTATTCAATACACTTGAAATCATTATTTTAGTATTGGGTACGCTAAAATGGAGCCCAAAGTCAACAACTTCGAGATTTAAGAGTTTTACTTGTTTTTAATCCATTCATTCATTGGACATTTTCAAAACTCAACTCGCCCTTTAACACTATGGTCTAACTTGAAATTTCTATTTTTCTTTACATGCTACTTGAAGCAAACCAGATTTTTTACAAAGGAAATTAAAAAAAGTAATGTTACTCCAGTTTTCTTAGATTCAACAAAGGTTGTTTTTCCACCTGGTTTTATTCCGGTAATCAGTTACGCCACTAGGGGCCGTCCTTAAATTACGTAACGCAAAGTTGAACGATTTTTATACCCCCCTCTCCCCCTTGTAACCCTCCCTTGAATATTATGTAACGCAATACTCTAAGCCCCCCCCCCCACAAAGTGGGGTTCGTGCGACAGTTGTGGTCTACACACAGACTGCTTGAGTTCAGACAAGCAAATTTGAGTTTAAATAATATTTTACCAATAACATTTTATCGTTACGTAACGTTACTCTTGACCCCCACCTCCCCCTTCGTAACGCTACTCTAGACCCCCATCCCCCCTTGGAGCGTTACGTAATTTAAGGACAGCCCCCTAAGGAAGACCACTAAAGAGTAGCAAGCCGCATAAAAAATTCCATCTTGATATCCAATGTCGTATTCAAAATATCAAAGAGAGAGAGAGAGAGAGAGAAATTGAGTTAAACTCACACTCTCTATCTCGGGAGCTGTGCATCTCCAAAATAAGTCATTACACTTTTTCATATGTCTAAGTACGTGCTATTTATTATTATTTCTTGCGATTCATTTAATAATTAGGTAGCTTTTATTAGTGTGCTAACAAAAATCACAAATAATATCTTATACAGTTAATAAGACCAGTTCTATTAAGGAAAAACACGATCGCCGTGATTTCTATTGGAAATTTTATTAAAAAACTAGTTTGAGAGTGATCATCGGATAATTATACTGTTTCCACAACAGTAAAACATACCGTGGTAAACAATAATAAATGTTTTAAATCTTTCGATTTGGAAATGTATAGCTAGCTCTGGCAACGTTGGTTGTACCTGATGATCACCTTTTCTTCTGCCACTTTGATACATCTTGATGAAATTTAACGCCATCTCTTGATGATTTTTTCCTATACAGTTGCCAAAAAATTAATTATTTCGGAGTATACTGAAACAAACGTGGTACCTACTTAAATATAAACATCTGGGAATGCAAAGCATAACCACAACGAACTCCGTTTCGTTACTTTTTTCAGACTTCGGCAGCCATTTTGACCATGTTCCCGAGGTGATATCAGAAAACTAAAACTACACGTTTGTCTTATTTTTTGATGTAGAATACGATTCTAAAGTAAAAAAAAAATTTTGAAAATTTTCCAATTTTCGGCCGCCATTTTGACCATGTTCCCGAGGAGTTAACAAAAAAACGAAAATACCACGTGGTCTTTAGTTTTTGATGTAGAATCAAAATCTGAAGTCAAAATTTCAGAATTTGACAAAAATGCGGATATACAGACAGACAGACTTCGCAAATTCAGTAACAATTCCTTCGGAGTTCGTTGAAAAGTCCACGAAATCTGGACAGCCAAAAGAATTATTTGAGAGATATTCGAGAATTTTAAAATGAACTGTTAAAAACGAAAGGCGTGCTTCTGTTGGGGAAATAACTTTAACGGTACCCAAAGCAATAAAACAAAAACATATATCTGCAGACAAGCAATAAAAACAATTGGGCTATAGGTTTTATAAAGTAAGATGATATGACAGTAAATTAAACTAACAGGTTAATCAAATCTAGGTCAATACTTTTGATACAGGGCTCGTACTCTCGTGATTTTTCTCTTTTCCTTTTGGTTTTCTAGCAAATCGCATTTAAAGATGCTAAAGTAATGAGGCAAAAAACATTTGAAAGAACTGATAGGAAAGAAATTTTGAATATGATTTCTTCTATGCTATGGCTACTAGGTTCCGGTATTTATGACATGTTATATACTATGTATTTTTGTTTATGTCTATTTTATGCCGACCACATTTTTAGTGCGAATTAAGCTTTTTTATACAATATTAAGTGACTTTTATTGGTCATATAAAGTCATATTTTAGTTATGTTTCGTAAAAAGTATTTTTGTTAAAAACACAAAATTGAAAATTTTTGTAACTATTCCTAAAATTTCGTCGTTCGGTGAAAAACTTCAAAAGCTACGATAACGAAAGTTTTGAGAGGTTTTGAAGTATTTCTCGGGATATTAAACAATATGTAACGAGATGTAACTCGGCATGGAGGCACAGGTAGTTTAAAGAAATTATCCCGGCCAACAAAGACGCAGGCCATTAAGGCGAAAGAGAACTAGCATACGTACCTGTTTTCTTAAAGAAAGAATGATTGTTAGAATAACAGCCATTTTCGTTCGATTTACAATGCTTTTGTGTAATTAACCAAAAAAGATTTGTTAAATGCATCGAGTATGTTTCATCTGTTAAAGCTGTTACTTTAAAAGTACATTTTTGACAACTTAAAATTGTTTAGGTTCTAGAAGAACTTTGTCCTCGGTGCAGAAATTTGTTTCGCCATACTCTTACAAAATCACGTAGTTTTGCACCACAAGATGTCTTTTCTTTCGGCTTGTTGGAAAAGTACTATTATTGACAAGTGACTTAAAAGCACTCGCTTCCGAAAGGCAACTAATTTGAAAACCTATAGTTTCAGTACCACCTACCCACTCAATGGTACAATATCTCTGGGAAAATCCTACTTTAAATACTTCAGATAAAAACGACAGACAAAATGCAGACGAAAGAAATTCGGGGATTTCTAGATAAGAGGGCCCAAAAGCAAACCCATTGACTTATTTTCACACAATTAACGACTAATTTGGTATATTGACCGATGTCAATCATTAATGCCATTCATTATTCAATAGTTCACTGGAATCTTTAATCCTCTAGACGTCTAAATAATAAAATACCTAGAACCTAAATAATTTGAGTTGTCAAAAATGTACTTTTAAATAACAGCTTTAACAAATGAAAAGCATTGTAAATCGACCGAAAATGACTGTTATTCTAACAAACATTCTTTCTTTAAGAAAACTGGTACGTATGCTAGTTCTCTTTCGCCTTAATGACCTATGTCTTTGTTGGCTGGGGTAATTTGTTCTTTAAACTACCTGTACCTCCACGCCGAGTTACATCCCGTTACATATTATGATCCTGAAGAATACTTCAAAGCCTCTCAAAACTTTCGTTATCGTAGCTTTTGAAGTTTTTCACTGAACGACGAAATTTTAGAAATAGTTGCAAAATTTTCAATTTTGTGTTTTTAACAAAAATACTTTTTATGAAATATAACTAAAATATGACTATATATGACCAATAAAAGTCACTTAATATTCTATAAAAAAGCTTAATTCGCACTAAAAATGTGTTCGGCATAAAAATAGACAAACAAACATCTGGGAATGCAAAGCATAACCACAACGAACTTGTTACTTTTTTCAAATTTTGGCGGCCATTTTGACCATGTTCCCGAAGAGTTATCGAAAAACGAAGATACCACGTTGGCTTTAGTTTTTGATGTAGAATCCAAATCTAAAGTCAAAATTTGACAAAAAAATGCGGACAGACAGACAGACTTCGCAAATTCAGTAACGATTCCTGCGGAATTCGTTGAAAATATACGGCATGTCATAAACATCCGAGGACAGGCTGACAAAGAAGGGACCTAAGCATGAAGTAATTGAAATAAAACAAAGATCTTTGATTATGTTTCAATATAATCCCCTTCGAGTTCAATACACTTTTTACATTTAGATATCAACGAAAATAAACCATCAAAATAAAAATTTTCTTCTTGTCCTTCAAAAAAGCTTTCAACTTCCCCCACTCTAATTCATCATCGCTAACAAATCTTCGTTCTCTTAAGTGTTGTTTCAATTTTCTAAACAGAAAATAGTCGCAGGGGGCTATATCTGGGCTATAAGGGGGTCATTTAATTCTTTCAAGTCCAATTCACTGAACATATCCCTCACAACCAGGGCCGGTTGAAAGTTTTGCGGGGCCCAGGACAGTAAAATTTTGTGGGGCCCTTAAAATAAAAAAAGAAGAAGCACACTGCTTTCTCAGACATAGTCTAATTTGTTTATTTTAAATATTTACAAAAAATTGTAAATTTTATTTGTTCTGAACATATCGATACAAAGAATTAATTATTTTTCTTTCAAGGCGCGGGGCCCTGGGCAGTTACCCCGCAAACCCGGCTCTTCAGCCGACCCTGCTCACAACACGAGCTTTGTGAACAGGTGAGTTATCGTGCAAAATCAAAATTTTATTTTCAAGTTTCTTCTACCGTTTTGCTATTATTGCATCTTGCAATTTTCTCAAAACTTCAGCATGGTAGTTTTCCGTTTTACTAGTTGTATATAGTAGGTAATCTATCAATAAGATTCCTTCATAGTCTCAGAAAACTGTAGCCATAATCTTGCTTGCAGATGGTTGGACATTGAATTTCTTTGGTGGTGGAGACCCTTTGTGTTTCCATTGCATGAACTCTTGCTTGCTCTCGGGATCATAATAATGAATCCATGTTTCATCCCCTGTTACAATCCTTCTGATAACGTTTTCCCCCTAACCTTCACAAAGATCCAAAAAATGTTTGAAAGTTTCCAATCGCCGTTGTTTATCGAAAAGTCAAAAAGAGTCAACATCCGCAGCACCCATCTAGCGCTGACCTTTGACATCACCAAATGAGCATGAATTATAGTCCCAACTCGTTCTCTACTGATCTGCAGTCTCAGCAATCTTAGCAATCTGAATTCGTCGATATTCTAAGATTAATTGTTCAACTTTTCAGACGTTTTCTTCAGTGATGGCAGAATTTGGACGATCACTGCGAGCAGCGCCATCTTCTAGAGACTCCCTACTCCACTTACAATTGCTTTGACCAAAATCTTATGGTTTTACAAGGTGGGACAAATTCACTATAAACTGCTGACATGCGATCTATTACCAGTCGGCGCTCAATTTTGTCCATTATGAAGAATATCACAACACTCCAGCACAGGAAAATTCAAAAATCACAATGCGACAATAACATGTAGGAGACACATATTTGACACTATGAGGAATACGTCAGAGAAAGACTTTTGTTTTTCTAGGCCTACTTCATACTTAAGTACCATTATCAGCCTGCCCTCGTATAACCGGTTTTTACAGATTTTTAATTCGGGAAAAATAAATGTTTGGCTGAAGGTACGAAATTTGATCTCCTGTTTTTTTCCAAGATTATAGACTCATGTTAAAAATGAAACAAAAAACTGGGTATGCAAGTCGAACACTGAAAATAATTATATGGGCAATAAAAAAAAATCGATCGATCACTTTTGAACATCTTATCCAAACATTTGTATTTTTACCAGTGAAAAAGCAGAAAACATTGGATATGTCCATTTTCAACTGATTATTTTCAAATTAAAAAAAAAAAAAAGAAAAAACTTGAGTTCTAGAGTTTCAAGGTAGTCCATGAACGTATTAATTAAACTACAAACGCTCAGATGTCTTTGGGAAAAATCTTAGTAGATATAGTCTTGAAAATAATAAAAGCTTTTAAAACGAGCGAGATTTCAGTGATTGTAACTTTTACCTTTTATGACTTGTTTAGACATTTTATATATTTCTGTCCTAAGCACAACTATAAATATTTTAATGCCATTTTGGAGATGAAAAAGAAATTAGTTTCATAGGCTTTTAGACAATCTGTTTGATATAAATGCATACATATACACTGGTGCAAAATTTAAAAATTTTCTGAGATATATGAACCACAATTGTTTCTAATTTCGGATGAATTTTAACAGGGAATTGTCCGTAAGTAGCAATCTGTATATGTAATTCAAACAAATCTCTTTGGTTGATATGGATATGGTTGGTTTTGATTACTTCTGAGCGCGGTTGGGCGCTGCTTAAAGGTCTAGTACTTTAGAGAGCTTACAGAAAGTAAACTTGAATAATTTTGAAGAGAAAACGAATCGAATCTCCATTGGTTACAAAGCAGCATTACACCTGGTTCTTTCATATCTTGAAAACATTGCGTCGAGTATCTTTATTGAAACCTCTCGAAAGAGACTACAATTTCTAAGTCAATCTCTTCTTCCGAGTTAAAGGTATTCCCGCATAAATCTCTTTTTAGTCCGCGAAACAGAAGTTACACACAGAGAAATCGTATGAACGAAGGAATATAATGTGTGTATGAGTAAGTAGTGATTTACGGTTAGGTGACACACTGAGAATATTCTCTGTATGAGTATTTATATTGTTGAACGGTGTATCACGGTGATTTTCGAGCAATTCCAATTTTTATTTTTGAAAACAGAACTTTCGCAAAAGTCTCTCTAGGACTGTGACAGTTATTTTTCGATGTGCTTTGTTGAAACCCAATGAAGACATCTTTAAAAATAACGACATAAAATTGTAAAAACTATAAAAAGGTTAGAAAACTTTTTTGTTAAACCTCGTACCTTACCAAAGAGATAATTTTAGCAGGAATTCTTGTCCTAGTTCTGTTTTAATGGTAGTTCAAAATTAAATGTTAAACGACTATTATATAAAGCGATGGACTTTAATCTAGAATTAACGTCAGATAAAGAAAAAAATATAAACTAGTACGAAGATCTTAGACAACAACAGCTTTTAACGTTTTTTTGCATATAATATAAGGAAATTATTGATACAATCTAAAATACATTTTAAACTAGATGAATTTATTAAGCTCAATTTTGAGTCCAATAAGCTTCTGCTTTCTATTCTTATTATAACCGGCTAGAATTGAACGAACTCACGACCTCCATATTTATGAATCAATACAATTTTTAAAAAATATTAAAATTACAGACAATGCAGCACATAAGAGTTCATATAGTAGATTTCAAAATAGTTTTGTTGTAGCCCAGGGTCGCTGCACTCCGAAGACATTCATAACAACTAGCAAGTCTAATTATTACAGTAATTGCTCTAAATATACAACTCATTAAAATGTAAATAACAGAAAAGCAACTCGTTATTAATTTAAAAAAATTGCCTTTACTTCTAATGTAAAAAAAAAACAAAAGAACAACACTGTGAGAAAAAACGAAGCAAACGGTGGGCATACGTCATTGCATACACGATTAGACAAATCGCATCAAATCAAAGAGTTTTGCTTCATTCAAATTCCAAGGCGATTGATGATCGATGACTATTATTTTATCGATTCATCGTCTTGAACGAGAATAATGAAACTAGCTTCTATTAATAGAACTACATTTTAATAAAAACTTCTACTAATTATTTTGATAACAATGCAAATCAGATAATAACATTATAAAAGAATAGGAAAAAAAACACAAAACAAAACTGCCTGTTAAAAATGACGCAGAAGGTAAAAATTTCCGTTGTTAGTAATCTCTTGAAACTAAACACGGGAGGAAAGTTTACCTTTCGTTGCAATATTTCAAACCCATGAGTCATCAAATACAAATAATATTAACGACCTATCTCAAGAGTATGGATGTGCGCATGCTATCACCCCTACGAACCACCCCCTTAAGACAAAGATAACATTGTGCAACAACATGAACAACATCCCTGTTCCTATAACAAAATTATCTCAGGTCACGTGAAATACGAGTGTAATTTCTCGGATAGTTGATTTTACGTTAAAATCAATTTTGGGGTCAAAAAGGGCGAATGGGAATCGAACATAAAAAATAAAAACATAAACAATACTTCTATAATGTAAGGAATTTAATGTTTTTTTGTTGACTTTTACTTCTCAAGAACTGAATGGAGTTAAAGGTGAAATTTTCTAATTGTTAGTATGAGAAAAAGATTGTAGAACGTAAACAATACTGGTTCGTTCTTTTAAAATTGATATAAAATAACTACAGAGAACATGCATGGCAAAATAAAAATTAAAATCGCCTACATGCTTAGCAACAACCAGTTTTGAAATAAAAAAAAATAAATACGTAAAACAAAAACATAAAGCCTGGTTTTAACGAGAAACAACTGAAAAGTGACAAAAGGTAAAAGCAAGAACTACTACGCTCAAAATTAAATCATAATCTTTTCATCTCGTATCTCAACATTTTTATCTGAAAATAAATCCATATAAAGAATACTTCACGAGAATGTTACACCTGCAACTACCTGAATCATTTACAGGTTTTTGATTTGTGCGTTTATAGAAAATATCATCGATAGTACACGCTTTCAAAACCATATTATTTTTTGTAAGATATTATCAATAAAAACACTGATAGACATAAAACTTGAAAACAGACATTATGTGCATTATTATTGTTTCCAGGGAAACTCTTCAGACTTGTTCGCCGATTATGTAGGTTGGGTCATGCAAAAAATAACCGTTTTTAAAAAGTACTCACCCACAACTCCGTACCCCAACTCATGGTGGCGGTATTTATATAATCCAATGCTCAAAATCACTCACCAACACATTTAATAAAACATAAAAACCATTACTTTTACGTATAAAACCGTTTTTTCACTGTCACTACCCAACATGGCTGTATACTATACCTCTTCCAACGAACGAATTTATAAAACTGAAACAGCGATATATTACAAAAGAGAAAGAGGCACCACTTTCGCGCTGTCGCCATCTACTGTACCACCTTGTAATTATAAAAGATTCTGGGTAATGCAGATTTTTTTTAAGTTGTAGTTTGAAGATTGAAATAAAAATGTAAATAAAATAGAAATATAAAACTTTATTGTAATTAAAAGCATAAAAGATGAAACACAAAATTACAGTATAAAAACATGATTAAAATATATATTTAAAATTGTATTCAAGCGTTAAAATCACCAACATATGAATTTTTTAAGTACATCATGGAAATACTGGTTGGCTAGGCCTCTATATAAAAGGCATGCAATATCATGTACTTTACTGAAGCTGAACATAATTAGCAGGGAAGAGTCCGTAATGGCCTTTGCACATACCCCTCCACCATCCTTCATCAATCTAAAAATATATTTTAATTTAAGCATTTTTATCACAATATTACATATAGTAAAAGATGTACCTTTTCTACATGAGTAATGATATCATCAGGGTCAAATGATATTTCATCATCAGCACCAGCTTGATAATCGTATAGTGCTACTGCAGTAAGACCAGTATCTACAATTTCATCTTCTTGAACGTACTGCACTTCATCTGACACTACTTGAGTTGGACTAGGTGTTTTCTGATAACACAGTATAACAGTAATTATTTGTATCACTAATTCAGAAAATGAATTTTTGCAAGTACAGTTGAACTTCGATAACACAAAATTCTTGATAACTTGAACTTATTGCAAATGACCAATGTACATACATTTATGTAAAAATACCTCGATTAATTAAAATTTTAATTGCTTGACGTGTCTTTTCTTTGTCTTCAAGTTCGAGTTATTGAAGTTCAACTGCATCAGTACAGTTGTGGCGAAGGTAATTAGCTGAAGCCCACAGAGAAAAATACTCGCAAATCATTTTTAATTGATACCTGAGTGACAGTTAACCTAAATTTAAATTTGAATTTTCTCACATTTCATAAATTTAATTCAGTTGTTTAATTTCACTTTTGCTGGCTTAGGTTGGCAAAGGAAGTAAATTATTATGATTTATATTAATAGTAAATTATTTAACAAGCATGAGATGGCTGCTATTATTCTCCATGAGGATGAAGGATCATCCAAGTGTCAAAATAGCCATTATGTGCAAGTCAAATATGATAGTTTATCTACGACTATAAAAAAGAAGCAAATTCATGGGTGTTAAATAATGGGTTTATTATTTAACAATCATAGATAAAAACAATTTATTTAGAAAAAAACTAGTCAATCCTGTTATTTTTTTAATGTTCCAATTTGAATCCCTTTGAAAGCCAGCAAGCAAATCATTTATTAATTACATTTAAAAAAGAATTACAACTTTTTTGAAACTAAGATTTTTCATATGCAACCTTAATAATCACATTATAATTTATGTAATTTTTCAGGCTTACCAATACAAAGAAAGATGTACAAATATTCTTTTCTAAAAAAGTATTAAAATCTAACCTCTTGCTGTTGAATTTGCTGGGTTTCAACAAAGTTTTCATATATCTGTTCCTCTGTTTCCTGCACAGGTTTTTCAGCTTGTTGTTTCTGTTGTTGTAGTTGTTTCAATTGCTCTAGTTCTTCTTTAACCTTCAAAACATAAAATTTTGCTAGAACAGTTTAAAACTATATTACTTTCATTTTAGTTTTTAATTCTTAATTGAAGATTGAGTATCACCAAAACATGTAACATTCTTTAAAATAATTAAGTACATTAAACTAAGCACAAAGAAAACTGCAACTTTATAATAAAAAACCATAGTACTGTTCATTTTGAGATTTATTTGACTTTTACTACGAGTTTCATTTGTTCTTCCAAACAGATTTACCACAAAAATATGTCTTTTGTTTGTCATTAGGTATTATTAATTCATATTTTAGTATTTAAATATACGGGGTGTCCCGCAACTCAACTGCCATAGCTTAAAGGTGTGTTCCTTGGGTAATTTTACGTCGAAAATACCTAATACATATATGTCCCAAACTCAATAGTAAAGGAGTTGTACGCGATAGCATTTTCCATAAAGAAATGGTTTGGTTAATTATTATGCATTGTTATTTTTTAAAATTAATGCAGGAAGTAGGCTGGTGAATAGTTTTGTCACATTGTCATTACAATTGACTCTTGTTTGACGTTTATCTTGCATTATTTTTGCCATTTTAACATTTGCTAATGGCTACATTTTCAAATCATGAATATGCCGACATTCACTTTATTTATGGATACTGTGATGGATGGGCAATATTAAATTTAAAAGAATTTAGCATAACAATGTGTTTTATTAATAAAAAATATGTTTAACATAAAGTTATCTACATTAATTGTTCCACTGTCGCTCTTGCATTTCCGTTACAGTATTCATAAATGAAATGAATGTCGGCATATTCTTCATCTGGAAATGTAGCTATTAATAAACGTTAAAGTGGCAAAAATAATGCAAGATAAACCTCAAACGAGAATCAATTGTAATGACAATGTGACAAAACTATTCACCAGTCTACTTTCTGCATTAATTTTAAACAATAACAATGCATAACAATTAACCAAACCATTTGTTGTATGGAAAATGCTATCGCTTGTAACTCCTTTACTAGTGAGTTTCGGATATATATGTATAAGGTATTTTCGACTTGAAATTACCTAAGGAACACACCTTTAACCTATGGCAGTCGAGTCGTGGGACACCCTATATAATAGATATTTATGTCACAAGTACATAATGTAATACTTTATTGGACGAGCCTGGTTTATGTGATATTTGTAGGTTATATTTGACATAAACATTCAATGGGCAGCTTATGAGAAAGGCGCTTCTAGAGTTAAGACTTCAGTGTGTATAAGTAACATACATTATTTTATGTTCTACTGCTTTGTGTAACAAAAATTAACAATTCAATGATAAATTTGAAAGATTATGAAAGTACATTATCAAAGTGCTCTTGACTGTTGCAATAGTTGCAAATGTTATTTACAAAAACAAAGTTATCACAAATTCTTCTCTCCGTACAGGGTGTTTTATGTGATGTTATAATTTAATAACTGAAGTAAATGTAGTTAATGAAAATTTCCTCCAAGAATTTAATTAATTATTACTTTGTAGTTATTATATGTGACAGGGAAGACCAAAATTGTAAGTAAAAACACACTAACTTACCAAAAAAGAAATTTTTACATTTTTCAGTTTAATTGCATAGTATAATATTCACAATGAAGAACATTTCCCACTATTATTCCATTTTTCAAAAGAAAAGGAGGACCTAAGAAGTCTATAAGTAAAAAGAATGTCGATAAGGTTTTTGTTGAACAGAGTACGTGTTAGTGATTTTCTTTAAATAAAAAATGAATAGCAAAATTGTATGTTTCAGGTTATTCTTATATTTGAAAACACTAGGGCATATAGGCACTTTGGAATACATTTTTTTTGGTAAAAATCAAAGATACAAAAACCAAGAGGAACAGGGCTTTCATTATTGTACCGGGTCCAATTTACATTATTTTTATGGATTAGTACAATAAAACATAACTTTCTGGACTGAAAATACTTTTATAAACCAAGTATTTATGATGCAGTAGAACATAAAGTCTTTTTAACTGCCAAACTTGTAACTAAACACATTTATTTTGACATTTAGGTAGTTGACACATTATTCTTTTGTTAATTTAAATTGCCATCTTACAATTAGTGACACTAGCAACACAGTTTTGCTGCAACACCATCTTCCATTAAGATACTATACACAATGGGCTGTATTCAATAAAACAATATAGATTTATCTAATTTTCACAAGAAGGAAAAGGATAAAATCGGTTGCTGTGGTAGTTAAAGAATATTTAAGAAACTAAAATAAAGAACAAAATATAAGGGCAGGCTTTACATTCTACATAAAAGTGCTTATAATTTTGTGTTTGTTCGGAACCATTCTGATTTAGCACATAGGTTAGCATGAAAGTTTAACGAAACAACTGAGTTTTAAGCAACAATTCTTATTAGGTTTAATAGCTAAGAGTTCCAACAATGTTTTAAAATGAAATGACAGTTAGTATATCACTACTTAATTAATAACAGAATAAGTACAAAATTAAATATTTGTTCTGGACAGCCAAAGTGCAGGACATGTATGAATTTACCTTACAGGAATTGCGACATTATTTTTTGAAATTCAAAACAGCAGTTGGTTTCATTCAAGGCCATGTAATTTCATCCCTCGAGATCTAAAATAATGAATATCCAAGATCATTTTGTTTCAATTTTGTCAGTAATTTTGCTCTCTTGCACATACATAACCATTGTAGAAGACAAATACCAATAGTAATAATAATATTAATATAATAAGAAAAAGATAAATGCTTAAAACCAGGAACTGAAAACAAAATGAATATGAAATAATGGAATAAAACAGGATTTCCTTAAGAATAAAAACAGAAACATAACCAATACAAATACAAAAACATAAAGAAGTTTTAATTACCGATTAAAACCAATTTTTATTATGTTTTAGTAAAAATGTAAGGTAACATTATGCAGTGCACACTGGTGCCAATGTATATGAAATTGCAGAAAAAAATTCCTTATCCTTACATTTTTTAAAATCTTGGTTTATTCTTCCATAAATGATTAAAGTTATAAAAAAAAAATTAAAACAGAAAATTACATTTTTGCCCATTTTTTGGTTTCCAGACCACCCTTTTAAATGCAGTCTTTTCTTTTTATTAAAAAGTCCAATATCTCAATTTCCGCAAACTCGTACCCCGAATCAATGACTTTTTATTACTGTTACTACTGCAACTTGGCAAAAATTGATTACCATTATATATTTTGTCTCAGTTCATCAACAAATAATTATAAATTACAGCTAAAAGTGCAAGAACATGCAGCTAATTTTTTTAGCTGTTTTAACTGATATAATTAGCTTCCAAGAAATGCTATTAACGGCATGTAGGAAAGTGTAGCTAATTTTATAACTCTGCTAAAAGTAAATAAAACATGTCTTTTTTATGATTTTAATAATGACCCTGTACATCTTTTTGATGGTATTTTTTTAAAAAGTATTTGTTACATATTAAAGTAGACACAATACACATTTAAAATATTCAAAACATAGAATTACATTATAAAAATCTTTAATTTTTGGTAGAAATTCCTAACTTTACAAGTACAGAGTAATAGCTACTATTGGGATGAGCATTATTTCTTCTCAAATAAATTTTATTAAAAATATTTAATGTCATGTTAAGATACTACAGCCCATTGGCTATTTAAGAGAAATAGTCACAACTTGAAAATGCAGTTTTTGATTTTTAGATCTCTTTCCGCATTTGCACCAGTGTGCGGCTGTTAAATTTGTATACTGAATAGTACCACATTGCCATGTTCCATCATGTCAGTCCCAGTCAACCGCACCATTGCCATCTTTATCCATTATTATTTATTGAAAAGCAATGCTCATATGGTCTGCCTGTACAGACTGTTGTACGAAATAACAAATAAAGAGAATAAGTTGAAAAAAGTTTTTTCAATTATTGTAGAATTTCTTGAGTTTATCTACTATTTCAATTAATAAAATTTAATAAAAGTAAAAACAGTATTAACCAGTTTTTTAAATGGATTCATGAAAATGAAATCTTGATAAACTAATGGAAACAAAAAAATCATAACTGAAATATTTCATTTATAGTTAGAACAAAACCAAACAATATATTTTTTGTTTTTAGTCCCTGTTAACAACCTACTCAATATTTTCCATTTTCCATGGAATGCTCCAACAGCACAAAATATGTTAAGCATGCTGCATTTCAACGATTGCAAATTGGCTGAACCACATACAAACATATTAATCTACTATATGGCAGCATACATCATTAAACCTATTTCTTAGCAACAATTTATCCTCACTGAATTTGTTAATTAATTTTGTAACAAAATAGTTAGTCAACATTTTGGTTGTTTTGACATGAGAAAATAAACATAACTTCACAATTGGAAAATCATTTTACAAGGCATCTGTAGTATGTGACAAAATTATGTGATTTTCAGTTTGGGGTATAAACCAGGGACTAGAACCCTTTTTAAATACGAGTTATAGTTCTGGTTTTCCTAGTTTAAAGGTATGGGTTTAGATTTCAGTTCTGGTTTAAAAATAATAGTTTTGGATCCGGTTCCAGGATTTTTCTGGGTTCCAATAAAAAATCATGTTGAATTGCAAAACTAGAATTTTAAAACTTTCTTTAGGGTAAACACAGATTAAATTCAAATTTTTGTTGCAACAATTGTTAATTTTAATACATTAGATGCAATTTTTTAATAGAATAATAGTATTTTCATGAACGCTACAGAACAGAAAAGAATCGGTTCCTGCTGTAAATTATAAGGATTTCAATTCTGGTTCTAAACTTAACAGGGACTGCAATAAAGGTTCCAATTCTGTTATATTCAATTGGTTTCAGCACTGATTTCAGTTCTTTTGGGTTCTGCTTGTAGTTCCTGGTACAAACATTGTACAATCTAACCTAACATTTCTATACCTCTCATCTGTGGAGGGTCTGGATATAATATCTTACCTCAGCATTTTCTACCCAATTAAAATTAATTAAAGCACTGAATTGTCAAATATTTAGCTCTTGATCTTTTATACTTCAAACTAAATAACTTGAAATCATGTCATGTGCAGATACTTTATTAAGAAAACACACAAAAGTAAAAAATATGACAACAATGTTCCAAGAATGTTTAACTAGAAAGGTTTGCTCGTGTTCTATACTACAATGTTAACACACAAAATCGGCAGACCAAAGTAATAACAAAACTTCCTTTTTTTATTTTACTTTTGAATTAAAATCAATTACTGTCGTTCTTACTTTTACAGAAATAACGACTTGAAATTAGGTGCAGTATTCATAGTATGTAATTGACATTACCAATGGTGACAATTGTAGTTGACAACAATGGTAGTAGTGTTCAGACATATTGCTAATGTATAAGGCATCATTGCTTGTGTTCAGGAACAGTAATCAAAATGCTTTTAAAAGTGTTGCCTTTACGTTTACAGAAATTAATGTTTACTGCCAATCTTCCAGGAACTTCTTACTGACAGCACTGTTAATTGCTACTTGCTCCTGAACACAAGGATTACTTTGTTTAGTTGTTGACATTTATTAAATTGACTTTATGTTTTATTATAATTTAATTCTAAAACTAAGATATGGAATATATAACTTACTTGATTTGAAGCGGTGCTTTCAGTGTTGGTGTTATTTTGAGCAACAAACTGTGTAAACTTTGTTTGATCTAACTGTCCAGGAGTTGCCTTTGGTGTAGAAGGTGCTGAATCAGGTTGGCTGCCCTGCCTTAAAAATGCTGTTTTTGATTGGTCTAGTTGCTTGGGAATCCTATCGTTTGATGGCTGAGCTTGACTTTCAGATGTAGGTACATTGAAAGCAGCAGCACGTGCCTGTACAGTCTTCCTAGGAGTTGGTGTTTGTGGGGTTGGTTGAGTACTGCTCTCTTCTGCACCCTGTTTTAAAATGCATTACTGTAATATTTTACTTTTGTTTAATGTAAACTTATAAACTTCACCATATTTTCAAATTTAGCCCGAAGTTCAGATGGTTTTGCTGAACCAATATCAGGTTTTGTTTTTGAATAATTAGTGCCAACACGTGATGGTTCATCATTAAATGTAACTGCTGACTTATCCATTCGGTCTGTTTGAACTCCAAATTTACCACCAAATCCAATCTTGTGATCAGTTTGGCTTTCATGCTTCTGAGGGGCTTCGTGATGATCCCAGCCTACTGCTGACTTATCTTGACGATCACTCTGTACACCAAACTTCCCACCAAAACCTTTGCTGTAATCTTCAAATCATACCATCAGATCGAAATTTGTCAACTACAAAAACCATGAATTTACCTTTTTGAGATTCATGCTTTTCTATTTTCTCAACGTGATCCCAACCTACAGCAGATTTATCTTGCCTATCGGACTGCACACCAAATTTACCACCAAAACCTGAACTATAATCTTTCTGAGAGGCATGTTTTTCAATCTTCTCTTTATGATCCCAATTCACAGCACTCTTAATGTATAAGAAAAAAAAATGTTAATTAAAATCTATCTTATGCATATTTCAAGCTACATTATCTGCTATAAAAAAAACCAAAATAAAATAATGACTCATTCTCGTCACAGTAATAAGTAATACCTTATCCACTCTATCACTTTGAATTCCATATTTTCCTCCAAATCCTGTACTATAATCTTTCTGAGATGCATGTTTTTCTACTTTACCAATGTAATCATGGCCTACAGCCGATTGATCCATGCGATCTTTCTGAACTCCAAATTTTCCTCCATATCCAAAAGATGGATTTGGACCTTCAATTAGTTCTTTTTTCTTTTTCAGCGCATCTGCTTCTTCAGTCTCCCTCCTCAACTTTTCCATACTACAATAACAATACTGTACAGAACATTTACCATTGATAAAGATACAAGATACTAACTCGATAGCACCTGCTGTTCGACCAGATCCTTCTACTGTAGCAGCACCCCATCGTTGTTCTTGTTCTGTTACATCATTGACAAAATCAGGATCTGTTTCCCAATCATCGTCAGCGGGTTGATCATTTTTTAAATTAATTTGTACACCTGCTTGTGCTTTCCACATTTTGTTTGGTTATATTTCGATGTAAGTTTATAGACAGTAAAATTAAAGTTATGTACCTAATATAGCGTACTTAATATAATAATGATGATAATTCTAAGATCTCTTTAAAGTTAATTACGTTGTTTTTTGTACATCCTACGGATATTTTTATCTGATAACATGACAACACCCCGGCTGCTCGTGTTGTTGACACATCATGTGGTTCGTTCACATTGCCCACTTCAAAAATATAGCAGATACGGCCGATATCCGCGGTGTAAGAAAATGACGTCGGCGAAAAACACATACAGGCCACGATTCTGATTGGTTCCACTATGTTTCATCTTTCTGTCCTTACATTTGATTGGCAGTTGGAATTTCTAAATTTCGAATATTGGCGCGCTTTGTGTATGGCTATACCTTTTCAACTTCAAATTGGGAACAATCATTTTCAAATTGGGAATAATCATTTTCAAATTGGGAACAATCAATTTCAAAATGGGAATAATTATTTTCAAATTGGGAATAATCAATTACAAGTTGAGACCAATCAACTTCAAATTGAGACTAACCAATATCAGATTAAACAATGAGGAATCAGTTGTAATAACTATGAACTGTCATATTTAACTAATAACAATAAGTGTAATTAATATATAAAAATGCCTCATCAACTATTTTCAATAGAAAATCAAAAAATACAAAAAGAATTAAGGGTTCCCATTTAAATTTTCAAAACTATCTCTCATTCCACCATGTCGGAGTGAGGGTAGTTTTCACGTGTCATGTTTAAATAGATCTTTAAAAATAAAAGAACACGTATTTCGGAACTATTTAACCGTTTCCAGACTTTTGGGCCACCCTTATACGTAAATGAGGCATTTTTATATATTAATTACACTTATTGTTATTAGTTAAATATGACAGTATTACAACTGATTCCACATTGTTTAATCTGATATTGGTTAGTTTCAATTTGAAGTTGATTGGTCTCAACTTGAAATTGATTATTCCCAATTTGAAATTGTTTGTTCCCAATTTAAAAATGATTATTCCCATTTTGAAATTGATTATTCCCAATTTAAAAATGATTATTCCCAATTTGAAATTGATTATTCCCAATTTAAAAATGATTATTCCCAATTTGAAAATGATTATTCCCAATTTGAAGTTGAGAAGGTATAGTTGTTTTTTTTCAATGTAACTAGCGTACTTAAGAGTATAAAAGTAAAAGTATGTCCTCAAGGAGTGGGTACACAATCAGTTGATTCCAGCATTAACATTTAATAATAATAATAATAATAATAAATGACTTTATTTGCCAAGAAAACAAGAAATCTTATAAATATTAATAATAAGTTTTGAGGCGAAGTTCAGAGCCATAGATTAATCGCAAGCAAGCATTTTGCAACCCCTGAATTCAAATGCAATAAAACTAATGAATCACATAACAGCTTTTTTATACGTGTGTCTAAATATTCTCAATTTTGATAAATAATGCAGATTGTGGGACCCTCTTTTAATAATGCTATTAACGTGGGGTTTGAACCATAGGTCTTTATCTATCATCAACCATAGACTTCAGTGTGAATTTCCACTTCTACATCGCTAATTTCAAATTTATGTCGCCTATTAGCAAATCATAAATATAAGAACTACATATTAAAATTGCCTTAAGATTTGTTTGGATTTAGTTTTAATGAATTATCAGATGAGATTGCCACTGTCATCCTTGACAGATCACTGTATGTGGAGAAAGTGAACTCACTTCTACAAGATAGGATATACACCGTACACCCTACTTCCAAGTTCATACAGGAAATTACTTAATCAAGCCATCAAGCATGAAGTATATCCCACAGCTTCAATGCCAACTAATATCGTGGGCATCAGAACCACAAAGGTTCTACATCTTCCAAAAATACACAAAGCCGATATTTTTCGGCCGATCGTGAACACGATAGGATTACCAAGTTACAACCTGGCAAGATACCTCACTGACATACTGAAGGGCTATACTGAAAAAACTTCTTCGCATCTTCTGAACTATTCACAATTTGTTCAGTTGATATCCATCAAACTCATCCTGGAACCGGGTCGGTTTTGATGTGCCCTCTCTTCACTAAAGTCCCTGTTCCCAATTCAACAACTGCTGAGTAGAGATGGAAAAACAATCGATATGACAACTTTAGTAGAAAATGCTTGACTGTGGTGAATTCTAACAGCAAGTCTTGGGAGCTGTCACCAGTAGCTGCAAATATGTTCATGGAGTCTTCTGAGACAGTTGCTCTAGAATCAATCGAGCATAAGCCTAAAGTTTGGTTTCACTACAATACACCTTTATTGTATGGTCACATGGACGAGACATGTTGTCTTGATTTCTTGATCATATCTTAACAATCATTATAAACAATTGTACAATGCTTTTTCTATATCAATAAACTTGACTAACAAAGTGTTAGTTTTTAATATTCCTGGTCTTTTGGAATATTTCCTATTCAAGTCGGATCATTCGTTCACCTACCTCAGCAGTTTCAAGAAGGAGTGCAGTACACCATTGAAGCCTTGAAAATCTAGGACGTACACAGTTCATTCAACAGCCTAATACCTGCTAATATGACATGTTGTTATCAAGCAAGTTCAGCTACAGTCTAATTATGTTTGATGTGACATCCCTCAGTAGGAAACACCTTTCTCCCACTCAAAAATACTTGATTTTTTGTACTGAACATTACACTACTAATTACAAAGTTATAAAACAATATTCTTTCAACGTTAACTCTTTCAAACATACTGTGTTGTCTATTATGATTTGTTTTTAATGACTTGCTAGTGTAACTCTTTGTGTCGCTATCTTCAAAAGTAATTCCAACAAAAACTGTGTAATTTCATATTATAGATTTGATTTGAAATCACTTCCATAGCTTAGACATAAATTTATATTATACATTACTACAATAATTACAATAAAAGGAAAACATACAATTGATGGAAAATTACAAGCAAAAGTTAATAAGAATAATAAAAATAAATTCTAACAAATTTACAACAATTACATCTATCTGGAGATATCCAGAAAATTCTTACATAGAAAGTACTGTAAAATTATCAACAATTCGTGCATATGTATGTCATGTACCTAATAGATTAGCATTGATTTTACAATATTATTAGACAGTAGGTATTATATTTGGCAAAAAATAAATAAAAACACATTAAAATACTGTACGGCTAAGTATCAGCACCCTGTAGTTATCAAATTAAGAATAATTATTTAGAACATCCATAAGAGATTTTTGCAGACTTATTAAGCAGATTTTCTTTAATAACATAAAGACATTCAACTAGCTTTGCCAACGTCATCAGCAGATGAATGGGTATGCATATGACCCCTAAGTGCATGAGCTTGTATAAATCCTTTACCACAAATGGAACACACATGAGGTCTTTCATCTGTATGGATTTTTGCATGAACCCGCAAACTACTTAAACGATTAAAAGATTTGCTGCAAACTTCACAAGTGTATGGTTTAAGTCCTGTATGGATAATTGCATGCCGTTTCAACCTTGTAGAAGAAGGAAATGCTTTATTACATTCTCTGCAAACATAGTTTTTTAAAAATATAAATGTCATTTATCATACAAATATAATACATACGTGCATTTAAATGGCCTTTCTCCAGTATGTATTCTCATATGTTGAACCAAATGGCATTGCATTCTCATAGTTTTTCCACAAACATTACACATATACGGCCTTTCTTTAGTGTGTGTTCTCATGTGATACCCTAAATCAGGAGCTTGTCTGAAATCCACATTATCAGATTTTCTTAAACAATAATAATTAAAATCTAAAGGCAATACCTAAACCCACGACCACAAACAGAACAAAGAAATGGTTTTTGTCCTGTATGAACACGCATATGTGCTGTAAGCGTACCAGATTGTCTATATCTTTTACCACAAATTTTACATGCATAAGGTTGTTCACCAGTGTGACTACGTAAATGATAACTGAGTGCGCCATACTGCTTGAAACCTTTACCACAATGACTGCAAACATAAGGTCTTTCCAATGTATGTGTACGAATGTGAATCTTTAAACTATTTGCATGTTTATACATTTTACCACAATAATTACATTCATATAACTAAAAAAAAATAGTAATTTTTACTTTAAATAGTATTTATAGTATGTTACTTTCTAACCTTTTCACCAGTTTCATTCATTTTCAAATAATAACTAAAACCAATAGCAGGTTGCCCACCCTTTTTACTATTACCTTCTGCTTTCATTCGTTTTATTGCAAGTCTTTGTCTCAGTCGAACATTATCTTCAGAAGCTGCTACTTTGGCTGCATCTAATATAGGCTCATCTTTAACTTCCGTCTTGATCAATACATTTTCAGGATTAACACAACTCGAATCAGGAAAATTGCTATCGGAACTTAAACCTAAGCTATCATCTAAACAATCTTTGTCATTTGTACAATTACTTTCTAACTCTTTAACTTCATCTACTACACTTTCAACAGCTACTTGTAATAATTCATTAGTTTCATCATTGGTAGGGGATAGATTAGAATGTAGATATTCTAATACTTCTTCTGGAGTTTCTTTATTACATTGTGCTTCTTCATCAAAATCTTTAGCTTGTAATTGTAAAATATAAGCTTCCAGTATTTCTTGGGACCGATTGCATTGCTGTTGAAATTTATAGGATGTGTGTGCTAATTCCATACAACTTGTACATATCATTGATGGCAGGCCATCATCTGCTAATACCTTTAAAACAATGGTTTTGTATTCTTGAACAAACTCTTTTAAAGAATATAATTACCCTTATTGAAGAAATATTCATGAGAATTTCACATAAAAATGTTGATTCCTCTTCTAGGTTATCTTCATTTTGAATTTCACTAAATATCGAGTGCATTTCTTCATATTCCATCAAACACACTCGGCAAACTTTGTTCAGATTTATTGTAGTTACTGTTGTAACGTTATCCATTGTAATATGTACTATTTACAACTAGAAAACAATTAATATTATTATTAAAATATTATCAATTTTCCTACCAACCACTCTGAATTGACATTTGAGTATTGAGAAGTTGCTTGATATTTCTTATCAGGTCCAATGTGCATTTCGCATAATGTATTATGTATTACACGTTTGGCTTTTGGGCGCTATTCAATAGCTCCGTTCGTTTGGATTACACTCAAGGAGTTTGATACTACTTACACTTTCGCCACTAAATCGTTAATTTAAAAAGTGTAATACCTGCACGATGTTTGTTTGGATAAGTGTAAATGTACTGTGCATACACTAGAATAGAACGTTCCTTTTACTTCATATTAGTGATATTAATATTGTTTTATGAAATGTCATTTTTAATATCAAGGCACACTATTTCATATAAATGCCATTGCGCCTAATACACTTATCTTACACTTTACAGTTAATTGTAAAAAGTGGCTTAGTGGCGCTACACTTATGCACTTTGATGCTGCAACCAAGGTCGTTTCAAGCGCGTGTGCAGGGTGTGCGCAGCACGCGGGAGGCAAATTTTGACAAATAATTATCAAGATAAGAATGACAAAGAACGTAGACTAGGTCATCAATGGTCGCATTCAGGAGACGAACATGCTCTGTAGCAGCTCCGGAGCGGTTGGTAAAACGTCTACTGAATACAGCGCTACCTGAGTGATATTTTGGGAGCAGCTAGGTAGCGGCCGCCATGTTCAGGAGCGCTTTTTATATCCGCTACTTTGCTACATTCTTAACGTGATCACTGCTTGCTTCTGGTTAACAAAAAATAAATACCACGTGATCGCATCCAGGTGCCGCGAATTTTCAATTAAAGAAACGGATCACGATTACTTTTTATTAAATAATAATGATATATTAACCATAACTTTAGCAAATTGTATGTTTCGGGAAGTTTTACAAAACTTTTATTTTTAATATTTATAATGTATTAAAAATATTAAAATATCAAAAATTATTATTAAATATCATTCTTAAATGTGATAAGTAAATTATTTTTTTATTTGCTCATTCTTATCAGGTATAGTAATTTTAATTTCTACAGATACAATTTCTTTTTCCAAAAGGTGATTTAAAAACAGAAAATAAATTTAGATTTTGATATTGATATTGAATTGATATAATTGAAATAATAGATTTCAGGATCAATTAGAAAGCAGAAATATTACTATTAGTACAAAGCAATGCGTTTGCAAAATCAAAAAGTAAAAATCATTTTTCAACATTAGATATTAAAAACTGTTAACAGACATGAGAAGTATATTTACTAGTGTTTTGCTAGGTATAATTTCATTTTAACTTATATTAAATCTTGAATAATTATTTCTTAATTGCTACAGATGTACAGTCTACTTTCCGGTTGTTTGCATGGACAAAAGACAAATTAATAAAGAAAAAAAGAACACAAATCGATAGCTACACAGCCTATAAACCAGGAAACCCAACAGCAAATAACGCGGGAAAAATAAAGCAAATGTTGTTGGTGAATATTTTGAACTTCTTTTTCTTCATTTAAAGTTACTCCAAGGTCATTACTTGGCTCAACTCGCGATTCAGCAGACGTATAGAATGTATCAGAATCCGCTACCGCTCCATCAGCTGAGCGGCTCCGTAGCTATTTCGTCTCCTGAATGCGACCATTAACTCATGTCCTGAAAGTTTTAAAATTGAAATTCTGAAGTTGGTGTTGAAAATGAAATTACTTCAGTACGCTGACATTTAATGCACATTATATGTTACAGACCCATATAGCACCGGACGTCCATTTGTTATCCAAATTTCGTCCCGACGTCCATGGATGTAAATTGAACATCCATTGGACAACCGTTAGTGGACGTCTACCGGACATCCATTTTCATTCAAAAATCGTCCAAATTATGTATTGTCAAGAATTGTCCGAATTATGTACAAATTACGTCCACTAACGGACGTCCGTAAGATGTCCAAAGTTATGACAAATGGCCGTCCACCGTGTGCTATATGGGAAAGAAACAATCTAGTTGAGTGAAAGCTTGTATTTGATACTGTGCAAATATTTATGAATATTTATGGGTGGGTTACCCACATTGGTTAGCTAGGTGAGGTCTGCACTGGAAGTAGCAAGCCTTCATTAGTGCAGAAAATAAGATGAAATAAATGTATTATAGGATCTAGTAAAATCATTTGCAGAAGTAAATGTATACAGAAAAATCCTTTTCAACCTCAAATAAATCTATAGAATATTAAACACATATATCACTGTAATAGATAGTCTGTATATTGTTCCATATATTGTCTTTAGTAAGTATATACAAATGAAAAATTAGTTAATAGAAATTTTATATAAAATGATGCAAATTTCTATTTCTTATTTACGTATATGTTTACAACAACCCCTTAATTAGTTGTTACGCCACTGACTTAATGGATTTCTACTTCTTATGTATTCCTTCAATATCTATACTAAATATGTGGCTGTGTAAGACAAGAAATAGTTATTTATATAGGCATGCAAGTGCCTCTTCATGAGTAGGTAGATTTCAAGTTTATGTCAAATTTGTAAGTCTGCAAGTTCAGGAAAGGCACTTTACATATGAGAATTTTCATAATAACAAAATCAATGAAATATAAAAATATGTGAATTAGAAATATTAACTTTCTGGATCGATATCGAAAGAATTTCTGTTGTATTTAAGTTAATAAAATTCTTTGATTGCTCAGCTGTCCAATAGTGATGTTAACAGAGAACTTCTATTTCTAAATTTACGAATATTCACTGAACCAATACTTACCACCATAATTACAAACTCGATTAAAAGGATTTGCTATAAAAAAATAAAATATATAAGTAAAATATAATATTTAAAAGAAAACATGTTTTATTTAAATATTTGATCTTGAAAAAACAGAAATTGAATTTACTACTTACAAATTTAATTTTAACAATAATTGTAAAATGATTTGCTTCTTTTACAAAATTCAACTAAAATTAATCTTCCCTTTTACCATTCACCTTGTAACAAAGTGACACTACAAAGCAGTTCAGTTAATTTGTTTATGTATATTTCTTAAATGAGACCGAAGTGAATGAGCTTGAGTAAATCCTCTACCACATAATTCACAAATATGAGGCTTCTCTCCTGTATGTGATTTTTCATGTGTCTTTAAACCTTTATATCTTGTAAATCCCTTTCCACATGTTTTACAAATATGACATTTATCATTTGAATGTTTTGCTAAGTGGTATTTTAATTCAGCCTTAGAACAAGCAGAATAATCACACTGTTCGCAATGATAATTTTTGACACCTATATGTCTCTTTATATGAAGTTGTAGATGAGAACTTGTTCGAGTACTGTATGTGCAAATGTGACATTTATATGGTTTAACATTATCATGCATTCGTTTATGAGTCTTTAAACCAGATGCTTGAATGAATTTTTTACCACAAATGTCACATACATATGGATGAACACCTGTATGTATACGAACATGAACTTTTAAATTACCCTTATCATTAAATTTTTTTTGACAGTAAGGACAGGTATGATTTTTTAAGTTTGCATGTCTGAGCATATGTTGTCGTATACTATTTCTTGACTTTTGAAGTCCACAGACACTGCAAAGAAACTTTTTAGGAGATGGATTTGGTAGTCTAGCGTTTTCTGCAATTGGATCTGGCAAGTATGAAATATCACTGGTTGATGATATAGCTTGATGATTTCTACCATCTACTATTAAATAAATTGCATCCTTATTTTCACTACTTTCACCCTCATGCCTTTGTTCCGTTTCATCATCCTTTACAGATTCTAATTCTATTTTATCAAATAATAAACCTACAACAATTTTATTATATATTGAAATTTATAATAGATGTGGAAATTTACAAGTTTCATCTTCATCTTCATTTACGTTATCAATATTATTCTCTAAATTGAAAATTTCAATATCTTCATTTACTGCTTGAGCAACTATTGAATTAGAAGCATCTATTGTTCTTATAGGATAATCTTCTTTTCTGCAAACCTCCAACTTACATTTCTTCAATATCTTCGAAGATATTTCACATCGCTTTTTAAATTTATATGCTGCACATGCCTGAATTTTACAATTATTACATATTAAATGTGGTCCTCCAATATAAAAGATCTAAGAAATACAAATATTTTAATTTATGTATTCATGATCGATATCAATACAAACCTCTGATTGCACTATATAAGTAAGTAGATCACATAAGGATACAGGGGCATGATTACTATCAATCTGTATTTTAACATCCTCACTGAGGAGAGAACTCATATCATTTTCTTCTGCTAAACAAACCCAACAAAGTTTACTAAAGAAATGGTCTTCGTTCATTTTAGTATTTTAAAGGAATATCATAACACTACGAATAATATAAACTTATATTAATTTATAATTCGAATTTAATATTATTGTTAACTTAATATTTAAAATCTTTTAAATCACAGCTTGAAAGAAGATTTTAAACTTAACCTAAAAATAACAGTTAGATGGGATGTATGTGTGTACAGGGTGTCTCCAAAATAGGAAGATTTAACCCAACTTACCTACATCCAAAATCGTCTCGTTAAGTTGGTACAGGGCGTCAAAGTCTTTTGAAAAAAAATTAATTTTGCGTATAAAAATAGTAGGCTTTGATCGATTTTTATAATGTTTGGTATGGCATGTTTTGTGACTATAAGTC